>JAWWEU010000081.1:2015878-2078341 GCA_035583155.1 Acropternis orthonyx | reverse complement strand
CCCAGCCCAAGGCTCTCTGCTTCCCAGCCCAAGGCCCTCTGATTCCCAGCCCCAGGCTCTCTGCTTCCCAGCCCAAGGCTCTCTGCTTCCCAGCCCAAGGCTCTCTGCTTCCCAGCCCAAGGCTCTCTGATTCCCAGCCCCAGGCTCTCTGCTTCCCAGCCCAAGGCTCTCTGCTTCCCAGCCCAAGGCTGTCTGATTCCCAGCCCCAGGCTCTTTGATTCCCAGCCCAAGGCTCTCTGCTTCCCAGCCCAAGGCCCTCTGATTCCCAGCCCCAGGCTCTCTGCTTCCCAGCCCAAGCCCTGGCTGTTCCCAGGGAGAGGATGCATCGCACAGATGCTGCCCCACACCAAAGGGGAGGCTGGAATGTCAACTCAGCAAGAAAGCCAAAGGAACAGTTTTCCCTGGGATGTTGCTATTTGAGGCTGGGAGAGGTCACTGAACCTCCCAACGTGCCCTCCAGCACAGCAGAGGACAAACTCCCCACCCCGAGACCCTGAAGCCTTGTGCTGGGTTGACAACCTCCATCTCACACCGAAGGCATCAAGAAAGACATAAATTCTCTGATTCATCACCCACATCCCTCCCACACTCCCTTGGACAGCCCCAGGGAAGATCATCACCTCCAAACATCGTTCAGCTCCGTTGGCACCAGCTCTCCCGACTCCGTCTCCACCGTGGCGAAGCCTCCGAGCAGGTAGAGCACCCCAGACAAGCTGACCAGGCTGACTGAGCTGCGCTCCTGTGGGAACTCTGTGAAGGTGTCCCACCTGCCACATCGAGAGAGGGGACATGTCAGAGCACCCTGGATGTCCCTGCAGTGAGGGTGACCTTGAATAGGGAATCAACAAGTGAGCCCACCAGTGACAGATTAACTTGTGCGGGTCTGTGTGGGATGAGATCATACCCTGGCTGGTTTCAGGGACAGCTGTTTCCATCATCATCATCGTTCAACTCTGTTTTGCATGACCTGTGAAGCACACTGGGCATGGACCAGTATGTCCTAGTGCTGGGACTGCAACTCCAAGAATCAGAGCATCAGAGAATTTACTGTGTTGGGTGAAGCTGCCAGGAGGAAACTACAGCCCTGCAGGGAACCCAAGGATGGCACCAGCTGGTGAAAAAGCTCTGAAGACGAGCCTGAGATGATCCACAGTGGTGGTGCCCAGCTCTCTGAGGGAATCACAGAATCCTAGACTGGTTTGGGTTGGAGGGGATCTCAGAGATTATCTGGTTCCAACTCCCCTGCCATGGGCATACAGGCTGAGAGGAACTGGCATCAGGAGCCACAAGAAAACTCCAGAAGGGCTGGACGTTGCTCAGTGTACACCTGCAGCTGCTCCTTGTGTAGCTACACCCCGGAGGGTGCTCAGGTACGTACTTGTTGGTGGCAATGTCATAGACTTCCACCGAGTTGGTCAAGCCAGAGTCGGTGACACCGGCTGCCACGTAGATTTTGTCCTTGTGCACGGTGGCTCCGAACAAGGAGCGGGCAGTTTTCATGGGAGCCATGTCCTTCCACTCAAACTTGGATGGGTTGTAGACACACATCTTCTTCAGGCACTTCCTAGAGAAAGATGAGAGGGAAAAGGAGCCTCGATTGCCTGCCAAGGGGTGGTTTTACACTGCAGGAGTTTGGGGGTGTCTGAAGGGAAGGATGTGGGGTCTCTAGAGGGGATTTTGCTCCTCCACATCAGCACAAGTGAAGGAGCACACCCTTTGTTTGGGTGTGTAACCAAGGATGCCCATGCCTGGAGTCATCACCCGTGTGTGGAATTTGTCCCCTCCTGCTGTGCCCACTTTGGGTCCTGAAAGCTCCACATATGCTCACAACTCTGGATACAGGCCCACGTAACCAACAGCATCTCAGGATCTCACAGGATCTCACACAGGGCCATCCAGGCAGTGTTTCAGTGCTCCTGGTCCACCCTGAGGCTACAAAACATCGTCAGGAATGTCCCTGTCTCCAGGCTGGCCATGTGAGGTGTGAGTGTAGACATGTTCACACCTTTCAGACCCTAATCCTTTCCGAGCAGGACCTATCTTTCCTGGATTATGGCATGTTTGCTCTGCAAACAGTCACACTTCTGCCCTGCAATGCTCCCCAGGAGAGGCTTTTCCTGCTTGAGCCCATCTCCTGCAGGAGGACAGGATGGGGAGCAGGCTGGATGAGGCTTTTCACTCCTGTTACCAACACATGTCTGGATTTGACTCCTGGGACCACACTGCTCCACAAGTCCAAGGCAGGAGACCCTTAGTGTGAAGCGGGTTCTTGCTCTTCAGTGTGACATTTATTTTCTGTGAGCAAAGAGGATCATAGATTGTAAAAGTTTGAATTGGAAGGATCTTTAAAGATCATCTCGTTTCAACCCCCAGCCATGAACAGGGACAGCTCCCACTAGACCAGGTTTGCTTATAGCACCATCCAGCCTGGCCTTCAACACTTCCAGGGATGGGGCAATACATTCCCTCTCCTGCAAGGATACTGCCATCTCCCTGAAGTCCCTGTAGGACTCCCAAGGGCTTGGGAAGGGCTGCAGGCACAGAGGTGAGCTGGGGGTGATGGATTCACATCTCACACCCCATCCAGCCCTTCTCAACCCAGACTGGGGAGGTGCCAACTCGTGCTCTGCACTCCCACTATTTTGAGGTCTGACTCCTTGATTTTCTCCTGCTTTTTGACTTACTTGTCACTTCCTTTGCCCCCAATGACATAGACAAGGTCCTTGTGTGACACCACGGCATGGCCATAGACCGCGTAAGGAAGGGGATCAGCTTCACCCCACTTGAAGGACCTGGATCAGAGAAAGGTGGGAAGCAAAAGGATTTGTAGCTTACTGAGTGACACTACAGGACATGGCACTTTTAGCACTTAGACATGAGCACAGCTCCTGACTCAGTCTCAAAAATATGAGGTTTCCATGGAATATCCTGAGTTGGAAGGCACCCACAAGGATCATCAAGTCTGACTCCTGGCTCTGCACAGAACAACCCCAAAATCCACATAATGAGATAGAACTCAATGAGATCAAGCTCATCCAGTAAATTTTGTGATCCTGAAAAAATAAAAATAATAAAATATGCAGGATATTTATGCTAATTATTGTTTTCTGCAGTATCCCTTATTCTTGACCTCTGTGGATACACAACCCCACTTTTCCCAGGACCTCACCTCTTTTACAAACATTACCAGCTGAACACAAACAAGACAGAGATTTCTGCTTGATGGAAAAAATTTGAGACCCAGTCCACCGCTAAACCACGTCCCCAAGCGACACATCTGCATGTTTTTAAAATCCCTCCAGGGATGGTGACTCCACCACTGCCCTGGGCATCCTGTTCCAATGGCTGACCACTGTTTTGGTGCAGAAACTTTCCCTGATATCCAACCTAAACCTCCCTTGTACAACTTGAGGCCCTTTGCTGCCGTACTGTCACTTGTTCCCCGGGAGCAGAGCCCGACACCCACCTGGCTACAACCTCCTTTCAGGGAATTGGAGGGAGCAAGAAGGTCCCCCTGAGGCTCCTTTTCTCCAGACTGAGCCCCCCCACCTCCCTCAGCTGCTCCTGGTGCTCCAGACCCTTCCCCAGCTCCTTTTCCTTCTGTGGATCCACTCCAACACCTCAATCTCTTTCTTGTCATGAGGGACCCAAAACCGAACGTAAGATTTGAGGTGTCTCAGCAGTGCCCAGCACAGGGGGACAATCCCTGCCCTGATCCTGCTGGCCACACTATTTCTGCCACAAGCCAGGATGCCACTGGTCCTTTTGGCCACCTGGGCACACCTGGACTCATGTTCAGCTGCTGTCAATCAAGATAATGCCAGAGTAACATCAGACAAATAATACTAAAGATAAAAGTGGTGCTGATCACATCTCCACCAGCTTCAAATTGACACTCAGCCTCCCCCAGAGCACTTAGAGGGGGCAGAAACATCCTTTTCCACAGTCTGCAGGGATAGATAAACACCCCGTTCTGTGGGAATGAAACTGGTTTCAAATGTCTGCCTATAAAACAGAGTTTGGAGCACACATATCTAAATATAGAGCAAGCAAAGCCTTGCTGATGCTTCCTGCTCTGCCTCTTTGGGCCAGAGAGCAGCAGGCTTTGGATGTTTCTGTCTCCTGAGAGCAGAAAAAGCTCATGACCTAGGATGGGTCAGAGCCCATTGTCCAAAAATAATCACATATTAAGCCTGATATTGATCAGGATGAGCCACTCAGTGCCACATCTGAATATTTCACAAACAAACTTTCCCCTTCAAACCACTCCTAGCGAGACCACAGGGAATGTCAAGAGTAGAAGGAAAAACTCCTCTTGCTCCTCTGTACAGGTCTCACATGAACATTCACTGCTCTCAGTCCCTGATAACATAATATCCCCATTAAGGCTTCCCTCTCCAGGAGGTTCAATCACAATAAGAGGAGCAGCTGGAGCGAGCCAGCTCCAAGCCCCAGGGCACAGCTCAGAACAATCCCAGCGGTCCCAGCACAGATAAAGAGGTCAAGCCCTGCCTGCCAAACCTTTTGACCCCTGGAAACCTGGAGTCATTTTGCATGGCAGCTGCTTCACCATCTCCTCTAAACGCCCTCCCTCCCCACACTGGCCCGTGGGCACTCACAGCCGGTCGTAGCACAGCACAGAATCCAAGGTCTTCTCTCCCTCTTTCAGTTCTTTCCCTCCGACCACAAAAATAGAGTTTTCCGCCTCTCCCAGGCCGAAGAGGCAGCGAGGGGAGGGCAGGGGGGGCATCCCCAGCCAGTCTGCGTCCAGGTGGTCGTACTGGAAGGAAACATACGGTCATTAGTGTGTGCTCACCAGGCCCATTTGCTTAGCAAAGATCAAGGTCTGCAAGCTGAGGGCAAAGTCCTCTGCCATGGGAAGCTGGGTCACCCCAGCAGCGCTCCCTGCAATGTGCCCCTGTGCCCTTCCACCTGGTGCAGGAGGGGAGATCTTAGAGCAAACCCAAGTCATGTATCGTATGATTTCTATTTTATGAGGCATAAGAGCAGAGATGGGCCAGCAGAAACACGTTCTGCTCTGTGCACCCAAGCCTTGACTTCACAGAATCACAGAATCATTAAGGATGGAAGAGACCTGTGAGATAACTGAGTCCGACCTTTGTCTGGACACCACCACATCAACTAGACCACAGCACTAAGTGCCATATCCAGTCGTTCCTTGGACACCTTCAGGGATGGTGACCCCACCACCTCCCTAGACAGCCCCTTCCAATGTTTAACAGCTTTTTCTGTGAAAGAATTCTTCCTGATGTCCAACCTGAACCTTCTCTGGTCCAGCTTGAGGCTGTTTCCTCTTGCCTTGTCATTGGCTGCCTGGGAGAAGAGGCCGACCCTTCCCCACCTACAACCTCCTGTCAGGTAGTTTTAGAGAGCAATAAGGTCTCCCCCGAGCCTTCCCTTCAAACCTGGAACTTGGAACAAGCTTGGTTCATCTTTGGGTGAAAGATGTTGGACCTATAATGGATTGTACCTGAGACTGGAGGAGTGGAAGCACTTCATTTTGAGAAGCTTTGCCTGAACCTTTTCAGATGTAGGGCACCCCACAGCATTTCACCCTGATATTTTCCATCTCTGCCAGGTAACAGTGTGGTGTCAGCAATGCTGGCTACGCAGCTAAAGTGTGCCAGCCCCATCTGAGAGATGAGGAAAGCTGATCCATACAGTGCTGCTCGATCAGATCGCCAAATCCTTGGACATCTGTAGATCCAGGCATTTCCTCATCTCCAGCAGAAAAAAAAAAATGTGAAAGATTCTAAGCCTGAGGGCTCTCTGAGCACTGTGGCTCGATGGGAACTGAGAACTGGGGCAAAAATGTTTAACGCAGCTCCGTAGAAGAGGAGGGAACAATGTCTGGCAGCCAATTTCGTGGGGCTCTGCAGGATGAAGCCGTGATGAAGCATTGCCTGAAGTGCTGTTTGCTGTGGGCTTGGGCCAAAGAGCTTCAGCTCCATGAGTTGGCTCCAAAGCCTCGGCCTCAGCTGGGTGCCCGTGGGTTTTGTCTCTTTCTAAGCTGTGGTCCACATATGTGTTATTTATAGTGCAAATCCAAGCAGATCAGCCATCAGGACAGTTCCTGCTTCTTGATGGATTCAGCATTGTTTTCGAATCATAAATCTCAGAAGTGACAGAGAAAGGATGCCCTTTTCCATCTGAGATGTCAATGGCATCATTTTGCTCCTGCCAAAACATGCAAGGTCTCTGGGATTTATCAGCATTTTTATATTTTGGTGCCTGTCCTTAAATCTAAGATATCCCTGACCTGACAATCCCGGCTCCAGTAGGAGGAGTGTGGAAATGGGGAGGACAGAACCACTCAGAAGGCATAGGGAGCTGCTACACTGTGGTTCAAGGGTTTGTCTTACAGCTGCCCATCTACATCTGTCACTTCAGCTGGAAAAAGGCTCGAAAGAGTCTTTGCAGGAGCCGTGAGCTACACAATGACACTGAAACAACAAATGACACCTTTGCAAACTGACAACACTCTCCAGCCCCAGGACTTGCCTGCACCTCCCATGCATGAGTACAGCGAGGTGTGGAGGGACCACTGTCCACCTCTTGTGGGAAACGAGCTAAAAATGGTCCCATGATGGCCAAAGCACCTGTCACTGAGTCAGTGGCAAACTGGGAGCTGAATGTGGAAATCCTGCTGCTTGCAGTTTAGAACCACAGAGTACTTTGGGTTGAAGGACCTCCAAAGGTCTTTCATCCGGCTCCAGTGTTCAAGCAGGCACAGCTTTAGAGTTAGAGCAGGTTGTCAGGGCTTTGTGCAGTCAAATATTACATGTTTCCAAGGATGGAATGTTTTCACTGGAAGTGTTCGAGGACAGGTTGGATGGAGCTCTGAGCAACCTGGTCTAGTGGAAGGTGTCCCTGCCCATCCACGGGGGATAGAACTGGATGGTCTTTAAGGTCCCATCCAACCCAGGTCATTCTATGATTCTGTGGAGAGTCAGTGACCTCTCTGGACCCTGCTCCTGTACTACTCCACCCACCTTAGGAAGACTTTTCCTTGCAGCAAGCTGGTATTTCCCTTTCTGTGCCCAGTGGCCATTGTCTCTTAGCCCACCTTTGCACAAATCCAAGGACAGTATGGAACACTCCTCTGTGTCTCCCCAAAAGAGGGAGCTGCAGACACCAATGAGATCTTCCCTTCCCCTTCTCCAGGATGGTCAGACAAGGCTAAGACTCCTCTTGTACCTCTTGCTCTGCACTCCTGTCCATCTTGGTGGCCTCTGCTGATCCATTCCAATACCTCAATGTCTCCTCTATACTGGGGAGTTCCAGATTGGACACAGCAGCCAGATGTGACCTCACAAGGTGGACCCTTCACTGCCTCTCAAGGAATTACCTTGCCAGGACAGCAAACAGACTGGGGGAACACTGATCTGCAGGAACAGGTTTGGGCTCCATACAAGGCAGCCCTTCTACCTTCTGTGCACATCTCTGTCATCACCCACTGCCCAGTGTGATGGGTTGTATCTCAAAGAGCACATCCCTGGCATTCCCATTGCCTTCCCACTCCATCCTGCTTCCTAGGGCTGGGGTTTCTCCTTGCTGGCTTCTTATTTCAGAGGCTTCACCTGACTCCACCTTATTTCACAGGCTTCACCTGGTTTCACCTTATTTTAGGGATTCCTGACTCCACCTTATTTCACAGCCTCCTGACCCTTTCCAGATGAGGACAACCATGGTCCCTGCACACGCGATGCAGATGGACAGACCTACTGATGCAATGAGGCAAAGTAGGGATGAAGGCCATATATCTCAGCTTGGGAACTACCCTTATTTTATCTTTTCTGCCTGCACGTGTTAGTGTTTCTTCCCAAAAGATGTGAGCCATGGAGAAGAACAAAAGGATTTCTGGGCATGGGAGGAAGAACAGGGGATTTCCTGGATTCCTCAGGGTTGGCAGGAAGGGCGCCTTGGGTTTGCTGTCTACAGGGAAAGTGCTCTTGGGTTACAGCCCAGGCTGAGGCTCAGACTGCCTGTACACAGCCCAATCCAACCACAGCTTTGGTCACTGCTGAGCTAGAACAGCCACTTTCCTTGTGGGGCATCCCTGAAAGTGTCACACTGGGGTTTCCCCCTCACAGGATGGGAATGGCCAAGGCAGAAATGGAGCTGGAACAAGCCCATCTCCAGGGGCAAGAAGAGCACTAGCAATGTGGCGCATACTGGTGGGAAGGAACACGCCCTGTGTCCTTGGGGTGTTCACTCTGTGGCTGTAGCTGCTGCTGCGCCTGGTGTTTGGCACCTGGCAGAGTCACTCTTGGGTTTTCCTGGGATTTCATCACCAGGGAATGCAAAGGATGCAGAGCAGAACACAGACCTGATGCCACTAACCTTTCAGTTTGTGTGCCCCATGGTAGCCGGGGCTGGACCAAATTCACTGTTTTAAACAGTGTCCTATTCATGATTTGGACTGGGAAGGCTTATTCTTATTGACTACTCCTTCAATCCTCCTGCCTCAATTATCAGAACCACCTTCAGGGGCATCTGCCTTAAAAATATAGGGAGAAGAATCTCTAGTAAAGCAACCCAGATGCTTCTCCTTCATTTAAAACTTTCATTTTAACATCACATGACAAGGAAAATTACTGACAACACATAAAAGCTGGTGATGCTCCAAAGTGGTGCAAGAAACAATAGAAAGATAAAGGCAGTACCTGTAGGAAGTAGGAACTCATGGGATCCTCCTTGCTGTCCTCGTTGTAGTACAGTCCCCCAACAATGAAGATCTGATTCTCTTTGGTCACCAGGCTGATGTGGTTCTTCGGGATTTGAGTAGACAGGGAGGCAAAATAGCACTCGTTGGCATTGGGATCGTAGGCCACTGCTCCACTGTCGCTCACCATGAAAATGAGGTCCTGGAGGAACATCCCAAAGCGCATCGTGTCATTTAAGATTCCAGGGAGGGCATCCTCCTCCGTGCCTTCCTCCTCATCTACTGCTCCATTGACAACGTTTTCTTTCACTTGATTTTCGCTGGTTTTCTTCACTTTCCTCTTCTTCACCACAGTGAATTTGCCTTTCTGGGCATCCTTCACCATCTGCAGCTTCTTGAGGAGCTCTGGGCTGGACTTCACCACGGCGTGGTTCTCCACGTGGTCCTTGATGTAGTCGTTGGGCATGAGGCGGAAGCGGATGCTTTCAAAGATGACGGGCAAGGCCTTCTGCCGGCTCTCACGGTCCTTGGTCCCCACCCACTTCATCACAACCTCAAAGACGGCCTCCTCCTTCTCGACGTTGAGGGAGTCACTGGAGATGATGGCAATGAGTTCATCAGGGGAGAGCTGGTAGAACTCCTCGTCCCGAGAGACCAGGGCGAAGCGATCACAGATGAAATCCCGAGCGGCCACGGCCAGCCGGGCACAGTCCAGCATCAAGCCCAGCCTGAAGATGGCCAGGCAGTTGCTGAGGCAGAGCCGCTTCTGCAGGAAGGAGACGCACACGGTGAAGATGGAGGGGATCTGGAACATGTTGGCCACGGAGAAGATGTCCTGCACATTCTGCTCTGTGATCTCCAGCTCGGAGGTGTAGATGTAGTGGAGGATCTTGCCCATGACATCCGGATCGACATCTTCCAAACTTATCTCCCTCTTCTTGCTCTCTTCCATGTCCGAGAGGAACATGGCTCGAAAATACGGGCTGCAGGCTGCCAGCACCAGCCGATGGCAGGGAAACTCCTTCCCTTTGACTTTTAAGACACAGTCCAGAAACTTATTGTGGTCCAACATGTCTTTGAGTCCATCCTGGAGAAGAGTTTGCTGGTAGAGACGCAATTCTTCCACTTGATCAAGAGGCAAACCCATGGCGAGGAGCGACCACTCGTCGTTTTTCCCAATCCTTCTTTTGTAGGGATATATTTATGGATATACCTGAGCCACCCAGGAAAGAAACTTGCTCAAAGCAGTGCTCGCAGCCTGCCTTGCTTTCCAGCCCGTCGGCACACTGGGAATGTGAAACGCTCGCTACTATTGCAGCTGTCTGTGCTCTTCAGCTTCCAGTGCGGGGCTTTATATATAGACACGGCGCTGCAGAGCTTAAGGAATCCATAGTGCAGCATGTGTAAGCCGATCACCCTTTAATATGACACACTGGACAGGGAGGAAGGGAGGGGGCTGGGGGGAACAGCTGTAATTCCAGCCTCAGTAATTCAGGAAGGGTCGTGAGTCACCGCTGGGGGAGCGGAAGCCGCTGCCGTGACACGACGGGTGGACGCGAGAGACCCATCCCGCACTTGGGGAGCGGCCTCCAGGTGAATCAAACACCCAAATCTGCCTCCTGGGTCATGGATGGTGAGGCTGGGACTTTCTCCTGGCAGCTCCGGGGTGACTGCTCCAAAAGTGCCAAACATTTGGCTGCGCTAAAAATAGACCGTGAAGTCAAAGCTGGAAAGATGCGCTGAGGGAGAGTCTTATGTGGGCTTTGTGGCATCCCTGACTCCAGTCATCTCCCTCCCAGGGATGTTTTGCTGCAACAGGTTTGTCCTTTATTCTCCTCCAGAGTCACTTTTCAGGAGCCTGGAAGGGGGTGGGAAATGGAGATAGAGCTGTTTATTTTCAGCCCTGTATGGGATACGAGGGCAGCGCTGGAAGTTACTCCAAAAGTCTCACTAAAGGAGGAAATTTGAGGATTGTAGGACAGCAGTGTCTCCTGTTCCCTGCAATAGGTGGTGGAGTCACCATCCCTGGAGGTGTTTAAGGAAAGACTGGATGTGGCATTTAGTGCCATGGTCTGGTTGACATGGTGGTGTTTGGTCACAGGTTGGACTTAATGATCTCAGAGGTCTTTTCCAACCTCCTTAATTCTGTGATTATGTAATACATGCAGTCTCAGGGCACCTTGTCATCAATAAATTCATCTTTTCCACATCTTGGTGACAAGAGAGAGTGTCTGAGGCAGGACAGAAGTAAAGGAAATGCAACAGGAGGCTTCAGCTCACAGATTAAGGCTTCTAAACACAAGTACCTTCTAGTAAATTGAGGGTCTCCTGCTAAGGTCTTCTGATTCAACACCCCCATGATGAAGTCTAGAGAAACAGCAGGACAACCTACCTGGCCTTGAGCTGATGATCCAGAATGGCTGATTTCTCCAGCAGGTCTTGTGTCCTACTTGCATGCCCATGGATGTCCAGGAGGTCCCATGGGTCCTCAAATGGCCAGTTCAGCTCCATCTCTTCCCATGGAGCTCACAAAGAAGCAAATTAGTTTTGACAGACATGGGTGAACAGAGCAGCTCTAATTATTTATACCTGTAGTAAAACCTGTACATGAATCTGTTTTATCTTTTACCTCTGGGCTGGCTGACACTCAGTGATGGCACAGATTTAATTAATGATTTAATTAATCCTATGCAAAGATATTACCCACTATTCTTGGTGTATTTAAAGCCACATAACCCCTTACCCTGGCAGGGATGTATTTATAAAAATTGCCATGATGATTATCTGCATGAGTGGGAAGAGGGAGGGAGCTGTACTGGTATGAAGCCCTTTTGTACTGGTGTGGTTCCAGCACCATCTGGGAGGTACCAATATAGCAGGAAAATAATCACAAGCTGTTTACAGAGCTCACATCATAAGCTCTTCCTCTGTGTTGCTCGTCTGTGACGGGATCAAGCGCCCAGTGCTGATCTTTGAACTGGGTCGAACTTCAGCAATCTTTCTCTGCTCCCTTGACATCTGGGGCCGGACACCCCCATCCTCCCCTCTCCCCTCCCTGTGTGTTAGCTCTGCTCTATCCCACATTTGTTGTGCTACCAGCTGGGATTTGCCGCACTCCCCTGCCATTAATCTCCCTTGAGCCCGGGCTTGTTTTCCTTTTTGCTGTGCTGCTCGGTGTGTGCTGCCATCTGAGTTTTGCTTCTACACATCAAAAGGTGCTGCTGCTGAATTCAGTGACAGCCCATCCTTCCCCAGGGGACCTCTGACCAATTGGTGGGTCTCTGGCATCTCTCAGGTTTGTGGTTCACCCCAGGAAAGAGCACTGTGCTGGTCCCAGACCTGCTCTGGGGTCTCTGCTGGTTTCAGTGACTTTGCACAGCAGCTGGACCAGCTCCAAGGCCTAGCGAGGCAGCCCAAGCACTGTGAACCCCAGATGTGACAGGGATACACCCAGTGAGTTCCAATGACCACCTAAGTCAGTCTTTAAGTGTGTCTCTAGGTGGGCAACAGCCCCCCCAGGACATGGGAGTGGGTGAATGTGCTGGTTTTGGCTGAGGCAGAGTTTGTTTTCCTCCTAGGAGCTGGTACAGCGCTGTGTTTTTCTGATTTAGGGTGAAAATAATATTGATGCCACGCTGATGTTTTGGTTGTTGCTGAGTAGTCAAGGACTTATCAGTGTCTCAATCTTTGCTAACGAGGAGCTGCACAAAAAGCTGGGAAGGATCCAAGCCAGGAGAGCTCACCTGAACCAGCCAAAGGGATATTCCAAACCACAGAATGTCATTCCCAGTATATAAACTGTGGAAGTTACCCAGAAAGGGGCCAGTTGCTGTTTGGAGGCAGGCTGGGCGTCAGTCAGTGGGTGGTGAGTAATTTTACTGGGCATCACTTGTTTCTCTTGGGTTCTGTTACTATTATTGTTATTACCATCATCATATTTTGTTTCAAATATTAAACTGTTCTTATCACACAAGAGGTTTACCTGTTTACCTTTACTTTCCAATTCTCCTCCCCATGGGGGTGAGGAGGGTCGGGGGGGAGTGAATGACAGGCTGTGTAGTTATTAAATGCCAGCTGGGATTAAGCCATGACAATAAGGATACGTGGAAAGCATCCCAAGGGGATGGGATGCAATGTAGCAGGACCACTCCCTCCCACACAAAACTTTAGGACAAGAAAGGTGAATGCAGGAATTGTAACCATGTCAGGCTGATAAAGAAGGTGTCCAGTGTAGGGCTATTAATTGGGAACTGTAATTGCACTAAATAATTGCTTTTCTTGGCTTCGTGGGTGAGTTTTATGAACAGGCAGGCAATAACCAGGTGAGATGAGACACTTCTCCAGGAGAGAGATGATCAGTGGATATATCCCATCCCAGACAGGCATTCAGCGAGTCTGAGGGTCTCCTCTGCAAGGCTGAGCTGCTTGAGAGAGCACGAGGGTGCTCCTGGCCCATCAGACCTCCTGGGCTTGACAGAGCAGCAACACTGAGGGGATAACTTGGGGTAAAAGGAGGGCAAAGCCCAAGATCTCCCATGAACTGTGTCTAACAAATCCCTCGCTGGGCTGGTGTCTAAGATTAGCTCCTTCTGGCAGCTTCAGCAGATGCAGCTGCTGGGTAAATATAGATCCTTAGTGAATGGGCTATTTTGACTGCCAGAGTATCCAAGTCAGGAGGGCAGTGCAGAGTCACTGGGCTTTGCCATGTGAGTCACCCCCTTCGGCACTGGGAGGTGACTCTGTCCTCCTGGGGCAGCCAAGGACCTGAGCTGAGCCACCCCCAGGGACAGAGCCCTTGGGCTCAGCAGCTCAGGGTGGTGTTGGCTGTGCAAGGACACGCGTAGGGAGGAGCACAGATTAATTCCGCCCTGGAGAAAGCACATCATGTCACAGCTATTATGGTGGGATAAGTAAATCTGAAATAATGGAGATGCCAAGAAACATCTCCCAGAAGTCCAGCAGCAGACCTGTGTTAAAAAGGGATGTGCCTGGCAACTAGAGGGGCTTTAGGGATGTGAAGAGATGCCATCCAGGCACAATAATGCTTGCCATTATTTCCAGCATTTTTAGTCGGGCTCCCAGCAACAAAACTGACATGGATCCTAACTCAAACCCCACACAGATGACAGTTTGGTGGCCACAGGCTCAAGTTATTTCACCAGAACAAAGGTGGACTCAAAATAAAGGTGAGTACGAATCAAGCTGCGGCCCAGCCTGCCATCTGGTGATGCCACCAAAGTGGGTTTCTGTTGAAGTAAACGATGCCTTGTGTCACGGTTTTGGGTGGGAGGTGAGGGCCTGCAAGCAGCTCCTCGTGTCTCTGAGCTCCGATGGCCGGGCGCTGCCCGCGGTGTCACCTGCATTGCAGCAGCAGAACAGGGAGGAGCAGCAGGTGCCAGAGTCGCCCAACGTTTATTTACTACATAAATAAGTGACATTTATCAGGGACTTCACAAATTACTTTGGCAGAGCTGAAAGCTGGCTAGGAACTGATCCCGCTTCATCCCCAGGGAAGCCAGAACACACCAGCACCAAGCGTCTTTGCACATCCCCACTGAAAAGGGGTCCAGATTCTGCCCTCACCAAACACTGACACATCTCAGACATAAGGCCACTGAAAGTTACTCTAAAGTGCAAGAGAGCCAGAGCTATTTTTAAGGTATGAACCCACCTTTTCCCCAAGGCACCGTGTTTCACACACTCCCATGCAGTGTCCCAAAGTCTGCTTCTCCAAGGAGTCTCCCATGGGCTTTCTCTCCACCACCCAGCACTGAGTCACTGCCCTTCGTTCAGGGTCTTTCTCCTCTGGTTGCATTTACCTGTGTGCTCACTCAGCCATGCAGACATGGGCTTGGGCTGTGCACACCAAAGGCAGCTGAGAAAAGGGGTGGGGGGCTGGAGATGAGCGAGAGCTGGCTACAGCGTCTTCTGTCCCTCAGCCATGGGCAGGAATGTGAGCTGTAACCTTTGCCCATGGCATAGGAAAACAAGAGAAGTGAGATTTTGGCTTGAGTCCCAGGACACATGTGACAGCAGGATGGTCGTGGTGGCCACATCAGTCTCAGAGCCAGCAGAGGAGGGCTCTTAGGGCATGAGCTGGGGCCTGAGGACCAAGGAGCAGTGGGCCACGTGTTGTGTTTCTTTGGCATCCTTGCTCCCAACGTGACCTGCAGATGATGCACGATGGCCGTGAAGCAGTTTGGCTCCCATGCTCTCATTAACTATACCTGGTGTTGGCACTAAATCACTTTTTTCAAGACATTTAGCAGTGAAGGGACCTGTTTTGTAGAGACTGTAACACCCACCACTGTGCACAGCTGACAGTGGTGGGGAGGGAGTTACCCTTCAACGTGTCCTTCCTGGTCCTCCCTCCCTTTGCTATAAAGCTGGTTTATTTACTGTCCCTTGGTAGGAGGGGATCCTGCTGAGCCCTTTCACAGCCCTCACTGCACAACCACAGGGGCTGAACGCCACACAGCAAACGCTGATCGTGTCTTATGGGCAAGTGAACATGGGATGGGTGGGGTGGAATCAACCTGGAGAGGGTCTGCTCAGAGCAGGCTCAGCACCACCTTTCTCACAGTGACATGGCCCACCCTAAAACCTCCAGCCGTGGGGCTTGGAGAGTCTCCTCAGGGACACACTGGCCACATGTCCTGTGGGAGAGCCAAGTGCTGGTGGACCAGGCGCCGTGGGATGCAGGGGGTGAAATCTCTAGGCCTGCACAATGGCAGAGGGGCAGAAGAGCGATGGGATGGCTCTGTCTGGCATTAAAGAGATGTCCTGGGAGCTTCCTGGGCAGCCTGTGAAACGCCCTCTGTGCCTGACAGAAAACCCTCCCTGCAGCAAGGGGGTGACCTGTGCCTTCCAGGTGACTTCTACAACGGTGAGCTACGAGTCCGATTGTCCAGAGGGCTTGGAGAGCCCTGGCCATGGGGCTGGCCTGGCAATGGTGGCTGGAAGGGAGACAAGGCTTTGGGACAAGCCTGCTGCTGCCTCCCCTACTCCACCTTTGCCTTGTCACCATTCTCCTCCTCGATGGCCAGGATGCGCTCGCGCTCTTTGATCAGCTGCACTCCACAGTACGTGATGAACCAGATGGACAAGGTGCTGACAGGGAAACCTGGAAGAGGGAGGGAGACATGGTCACCCTGGTGTGGTTCCATGCCTAGCAAGGCCAATTCTTCACCAGCACTCCTGTCTCTCAGGCGGGTTTGGGAGGTCCCACAAGTTCCTGATGGCCAATGAGATTCTTCATCGCAGATCCAGCCCTGCAGCTTCACCAAGAGAAGAGAGAGATTCCCAGGAGCCAGAATTGGGATGAAGTTGTGCCTAAAACCACCAAGGCATCAGGGACTGCAGCTAAAGTGGGAACACAGCTTCGAACACTCTCTTACCCCCAAAACTCCCTCTGCTCCCCAAGTTCACACATGGTGGGTGACTTTCTTCCCACTCAACCTGCCCATTTCTCAACACTTTGACCTTTTGGAAGCTTTGGGCCCCACTGATGCTGAGGATCAACCCCAGCCTTGTCCTGTCCTTACTGGGGACACAGTGTCCACCCAGGGAAACATGTATTTTTGTCACCTACGTCAGTGACTGAGAGCCAGGAGCTCTCCCTCCACTTTGGAAGGATCTGACGGCATCTGCACTCACAAACCCGGTATCCACAGCAGAGAAGAGTGTGAAAACCATCACAGGGAGACACAGGGCTTGTTCCTGCTAAAACAGGACCTCTGAAATGAATAATGCAGCCAGCAAAAGCCAGCTGGCTCAGCGGGCAGGCACTCCTGGCACACTGAGCCCAGAGCATGACATTATCCATTCCCTGCACCAGCCCCATCCCAGACAGGGCCGCAGGACGCCGGCTCCCCATGGCTATTTATACCCTGGGCAGCTCAAGAAGACTTCCAAAGAGTGCCACCATCCTCTGATTGGAAACATGCAGACTGCAGGGTGAGGATTTGTACCTGTCACCTTCAAGTTGCTGCAGGAATGACTGCCAAAGCAAAGGAGATGAGGCAGGACAAGAAAATCCCTTCCTCCAGAAACGGGACTATTTCACAGCCAGAACCTCAGCCCAGCAGTGCTCCAAGGAGACTAAATCAGTGTCAGGCTGTGCCAGGAGCTGCACAAGCACACCTGGAAGGCAGCTCATACCTCTCATGAGGAGGGTGGGAGTTAAGAAACCACTGCTTGAACTTTCTGCGTAGGAATTGAGAACATTTAGAGCAGCCACGCAACAAGCCCATGGCTGGGCCACTTTGGACCCAAGAGGACTCAACAGTCACTGTCCCCAGCTCCCTTGCCGGTCCCCATTAAGACAAGGGTCCCTCACTGGGGAAGGCTGGGAGCACCTTACCAGTCATGAGAAGTCTCTTGGTCACCAGCAGCGCGAAGTCCAGGCTGTTGAGGGCAGGGATGTTGAAGAGGACAATGGCCCAGAAGTTCATGGCCCCAAAAGCTGCTCTGATCCTCCGAGACATGGCCCCTGACACTTTTGCCTGTGGAGGGGAGAGGAGTAGAGAGTGAGGGGAAAAAAGAGGCTGTAAGGAAAGGGAATGCACTGGTCCAGCTCCAGAAAACTCCAGCTGGGATTCCAGAGGGGAGGCAAAACCCAGAGCAGCTTTTAGTGCCTCTGGGATGATGAAACAGAAGGACAAGGCAAACTTTCTGCTCTGCTGCATTAGGGACTCTGGACTGGTGTTTCAGGGCCTCACGGGTCGGGACAAGATGTTAGACACAGTTTCGTGCTTTGCAGAATCACAGAATGGTTTGGGTTGGAAGGGACCTTAAAGATCATTCAGTGCCACCCTCTGCCATGGGCAGGGACACCTCCCACTGTCCCAAGTTGCTCCAAGCCCCGTCCAACCTGGCCTTGGACACTCCCAGGGATGGGGCAGCCACAGCTTCTCTGGGCAACCTGTGCCAGGGCCTGCCCACCCTCACAGGGAACAATTCCTTCCCAATATCCCATCTATCCCTGCCCTCTGGCAGTTTGAAGCCATTCCCCCTTGTCCTGTTACTCCATGCCCTTGTCCAAAGTCCCTCTCCAGCTCTCCTGGAGCACCTTTAGGAATGCAATGGCTGGGTAAGCCACTCCTCAAGGCAGAAGAAAGCTGTTGTATACCAGGAGTTTTATTATTAGCCTGACATGCAAATCACTCCCCGGTCCTGGTAAAAATTGTTTCTTAGGAATTAAAACAAAAAAAAAGAAAAAGGCTGAAAACTAGTGACAGCAGCAGAGTGAAATTGTCATAGGCACACAATCCTCAGGAGCTGCTGCTGTGAGTGGAGCAGGGAAGGGTTTGTATCACTCTTCAAAGTGCACAGAGAATCCCCAGGCCACTTAGCGCTGAGAATTGTGGTGCCACGGGAAAGGAGATTTAGCTGCCTGTGAGAGCCTTAATCTGATTAGAAGTTCAACAAGGGGAGCAAACAGGAGGATTGCTCTCTGCAGTTTGCATTCCAAACAGGTCTTTATTTAACCAGGTTAGGATCTCCAGACTTCAGGTTGGGCAAAACAAATAAGGAACATGATTCTTTCCAGGATGGAGTTTCCTAAGGTTTTTTTATCCCACATGTCCCCGAGACACCTTGATCTCTCACAGGGACAGGGCACCGTGCTTAGAGTGCTTGGAAAATAATCTATTCTACTACCTAAACATTTGTTTTTATCAGAAATTAGATCAAACCCACTCAGAATGTCAAGATGTTTTGCAGAACAAGAAGAACAAATTATTTCCATATGGAAATACATCAACATTTCCCCATGGGATCATAGAATATGGATACTCCCTATAGACTATTTCCCATGGGGAAATGTTTAAGCTTTTTCCCATGGACAGACCTCAGATTTTGTGCCCGTCTGTGACACTTTGATGTCTCACTGGAGCTGCATTCCTGCCTCTCTTGGATTTCTGTTTTCCCTCTGAAAGCTCCACCTAAATTTCCCATGAAGCATCACAGGGGCAGGTGGGGGAACACCGAGTACGAATGAGATGAGGAGCACCAGGGCTGTGCTTCCCTTGCTCAGCTCAGCAGCTGTCACAAGGATGGGCAGGGATGTCACAATCCCTGCAAGTGCTCAGAAAACCTGTATATGTGACATTTGAGGACATAGTTTAGTGGTCAACATGGTGGCGTTGGTTGGATGGTTGGACTTGATGATCTCAGAGGCCTTTTGCAACCTTACTGATTCTATGAAATCAAAGGCCACAGGGAAGAGCTTCAGGAGGCCGGGACATGGAGTTTCATGGCATCACCAGAGATGGTGCTCTTTAACCTCAGCTCAGAATGGATCTGACTTGGATAAACAAGCTCTCTACAGTCAAGGTATTTTCCAGCACCAGGGTTTGGTCCCAGATCGACTGACCTTCCCCCCTCCACCGACAGCCCAGTCCCTCACCTCCAGTTTGGCAAAGGGCCCCAGCTGAAAGAACTTCTGCACCCAGAGCTCGAAGTTGAGGCCGAAGCAGTTGAGGACAGACCAGATGTAAACGATGTCACAGGGCCCCAGCCACAGGGTGGTGACAGCAAAGGTGGTGACACTGGCCAGGAGCTCCTTCAGGATGTTGTCGTGGTTCTCTCCGAGGTGATCATACACGTACCTAGGCACAGAATCACAGAATATGCTGAGTTGGAAGGGACCCACAAGGATCATGGCCAAGGAAAGGGGTTGGTGCTCCCTGCAGTCAGGGAGACCCCTCTGGAATCCCTTATCCCACGTTCCTCCACAGGCAGGTCAATCCAGAGCACCCAATGAGAAAGGAGGGATATTCTGGCTGACACGTTCTAGCACTAAACTGGTTTTTGCTGGAGCCCAGCTGCTCGTGATGTGTGTGTTAAGGATAAAATACCCCCTTCCCCCCCTCTGGCAGCTAAAGGGTTGCTAAAACCCAGGGATCTGTAGAGCCTCAGGCTCTCTCCCAGACTTGTGAGGCTCAGGATTTCCTGGCAGAGCAGCCACTGCCTTCAGGACAGGTTTGCTGCTGTGTTCTCATTGCTGACAGGAGCTGAAGGGCTGAGGGAGATGTAGATGGAGCTACAGGGTATGGGAGACCTGGGCTCAAATCCCTTTTCTCCTGCTAGAATATGAACCTGACTCTTCCTCCCTCGAGGGAAGGCTAAACCCACTGGACTTAAAGGGATTTCTGGGACAGGACTCTCTCCTTCCCAACTTTGGGGGAGGAGGATGTTGCTCTTTGTGGCAAATAGTTCAAGAGGTTTGGGGCTAAACAGACCAAACAGTGGGATTCACCCAGAAGAGAGGGCACCTCAGCTTTGGGATGAACAGCATTTGATGTGTCACTTCTGTATGATGAAAGAGAAGACCCCAAACCAGACTAGAGGTGGTCGATCAGACACTTACTTGCACAGCCAGTCATTAATCCCTCTGTCAAAATGCCTAAAATGCAGATGATAAAAACACGTTAAAACACCCAGTGAAGATGATAAAATCCATGTTAAATCACACAGTGAAGAAGATAAAATACATGTTAAAACACCCACTAGTCCCCTGGCAAGGTAAAACCTGGACCTTGGTCTCAGAAGTTCTCCATGCTCCTTCCTTGGACAGGTTTAACTTCTCTCCTTAACTATTGTTCCTGTCCCAGAATGTTTCCCTGGGCTGTGGCCAGGTCCAGACTAGAGGTTCAGTGTGGACTGTTCAGTGTAGATGGTCTCCAGCTCACAGACCATCTCCTCAGGAGAACAGCCCAGATGTTCTCCCCACCGTGAACATTTCCCTCAGCTCAAACCTGCTGCCCCTCTTCGTTGATGTATGTGGAGTACTCACGTTTCTGCAAAGATGTAGAGCATGGTGATGCATTTTGGGGGCTGGGGTGGGTCCAAGTGGTCCAGCCTGGCAATGGTGTTGATGACCCCAAACATGACAGCAGCTTTCACCCAGTCATACACCAAATTGGAGTAGGCCAGGCCAGCTGGAGCAAAAATGAGAGTCAGACGGTTGAAGAGGAACACAAAACGTATCACCCTCAGGATTTTTGGGGGTCATCATGTCCCAAGGGAGCATGAAATCTATTGCAACAAGAGGGCAAGTCTAATGCTGTTTTGGACCAGCAAAGCTGTTAAAACTAAGCTTTTTAAGAAGTTTGAACCAAATGACAATCTCTTCTTGGTGTATTTGGGAGCAAACTGTGTATTGGTCTTGGTAGTTCAAGAAATTCTGTATATACAGTCATTTATTCCATCACAAGATTGTTCCTTCCCTCTAAGGCTTGTTAACCTGTGTTGAATTCATCTCAGAGTTCTCAGCTCTGACCTCTGAGGTTTTACTGGCCCCACCATCAAAATGCCCCCCACTCCAGCTCCCTGTGGCCATCAGTGTGTCGTCGATGCTACAGCAGAGCCAGGGACACCACCTCTGTCTTGGAGAGGGAGACAAACCCTGCAGGCTCAGACACTAAAGATTTCAAATTCCTGTGCAAGGGGAAGGTAGAATGTCCCCATCTCGGTGGGATTCAGATTAAGGGCCATGCAGTGCCTCAGTGCTCCCACCGTGGACCAGGCAGGTGAGCTCGGTACAGTCAGAAGATCTCAGCTCCCTCTGGAGTAACACAAGTGTGGTCAGCCCTCCCAGGTGTCTTAGGACACACTAAATCAGTGCTAGTGCTATTCCAGCTGCATCAGGATTTTATCCTGCCCTCCAGATGCCACTCTGGAGACACACGGGGGTCCTCCAGCCCCTGCTTGTCCTCTGCTGTGTGGGTGGTGTCTCAAATGCTGCTATTAGATGCGTCTTTGACCAGCTGAAATCCTCCATCCAGCTGCCAGCTGAATTCCAGCCCTGCTACCACCACTCCTCCTGGGAGTTTGGCTTTTAGAGGTCCCCAGTCCAGCCCTGCTCAGAGTTAAATGGAGATTATGCTGCTCTGGACATTGTCCCTTTAAACATTGAATCTGAGTGTTTGGGGATAACCTGTAACCTCTCTGGGGCCCTATTCCAGTGTCTGACCACACTGTGAACAACGTTCCTTACTGGCCATCATGCTGCACATTGTTTGCTGCGTCCTGCTGATTTTTTGGAGCCCCCTTCCAGTCCAGACAAAGGCAATGGGATTGTCTGGGGTGCTCAGCTCCTTAAACCCCAAATTAAACAATTCCCAGTGAGGAGGTCAGACCAACACCACCTGCTCTCCAGGGCTGCCCTGCCCCAGCTCTGTGCATGGTCAGTGGGAAGAAAGGGAGGTGTTTTACCCAAACCTGTCCAAGACAGGCATTGCCAAAGCCTCTCGGGGGGGGATGGCTGGAGGTCTGGATCACTCACCACTGCCTTGGATCTGAGTACAGGTGGGAGCGTGTCCAAGCACGGCCACTCACCCAGGGACCAGTCCGAGAGGCGGGTCACGAACTTCAGGTCGGAAGGGAGGGTGAGGATGTAGAAGAAGTGGAAGAAGATGTCCACAGCCACAATGGCCCCCACGTGCAGCAGGGCGTTGACTCGGATGTTCTTCATCTCGTCGTCTTTGCGTCTCAACTCCCGTGTGCTCACCTGCCAGGATGGACAAACCAGGCTGAGCCAAGGGATAGGATGGGAAGCATATTCCTCCATCCAGAGGAACATTCAAGGTCCCACTGGGGACTCAACACTCTTCTCTGAATTCACACAATGGAATACATGGCCCAAATTTCCACTGATGAAGGCAGATCCAAGGAGTAGCTCAGGTGGGCACATCCGCAAGGAGCAGGACGTGTCCCACCCACAGCACCCCTCCAACATTCTCAGTGCTGAGCATGGCACCACCCTCCTGTTCCCATCACTGGGGAGTCCAGCAGAGCAGGCACAGGGTGAGACACAGCAGGGACAGCTCTGGCTGTGCCACCCTAGCCGGGGGGGGTGGTGAAATCCATACTGACCAGGAACTCTCAGGGCTTTATGGTCTTTCTGCAGGGACATGCTCAGAAAATCAACTTTGCTTGCAAGGGTCACTAAGGGGAAGTAAAAGGTCCACACCCATCACATCTAAAGGGGGGATTCCAGGGCTGGCAGTTCCACCAGGGCCAGACACATAATTTTGGCCAGGGTCATTTGGGAGGAGGAAGAGGATGCCTGATGATCTCTGGACCTCCTGCTGTAGAGTCCTGCTATAAATGAGAAGGAGAGCTGCTCGAGTGGGACCTGACTGATGGGGATTTCATCTCTGCTGTGTCTTGCACAAACAGGGGCCTGGCTTTGCCTCCAGGAGCTGTCATATCTCTGGTTCTTGTAATACAAACATCCTCAGAGGAGCTTGCAGGATTACACCGGGCAGAGCAGTGTCCTTGCTTCCCCGCACCACCGTAAAATTGCTGCTGTATTCAAAATCCTCTTATGTTTATTACTTTCCCTTTATTCCCTGCGAGAGGTGGGAGCTCTCCCTGCATAATCCACAGGCTGCTGCACCAGCCCTGTTGTCAAATCCAGATGATTCCTGAGAATTAAAGCCTTTGCCAGATTTTTTTCGTGTCTGTTATAAGCCAGGTGCTTTAAGGATACAAAGAGCTCGCCGGACCCTGAGCTGGAGGAGAAGCTGAGGGAAGACAAGCTCTGGCACGGAGATGTGTGGGAGGACACAGAGCCCTCCTTCCGTAGACTCATTTAGGTTGGAAAAATCCATTAGGATTATTGGGTCCAACCATTACTCCAGCATTGCCAAGGCCACCTCTAACCCATGTCCCCAAGTGCCACATCTACATATCTTCTAAATGCCTCCGGGAATGGTGATTCCACCACTGCCCTGGGCAGCCTGTTCCAATCATTGACAACATTTCCTTGAAGGAATTTTCCCATATATCCAATCTAAACCTCCTTTGGTGCAGCTCGAGGTTGTTTCCTCTCATCCTCATGCCTGCATGTGGTGGCAGCAGCACTTTGCCACCACCCCCTTGGGATCAGGGCTGTGCCCCCCCACAGTCCCATCCCTACAGCAGTGAATTTGTTCCCTTAATCCTGATAAGGAAGATGCTTCTCAGCTCAGATTGGGCTGGCCAAGCCCTGGTACAGATGAATTCCCATCCCACATGGAGGTGCAAGAGCTCCACCAGGACTCAGGACCAGTAGGAGCCAAAGGGACAGATCCATTCCCTAACTGGGCCATACACCCTACCCTGGGGAACAGACTCCATCTGCTCCTGCCCTAATTGCTGTTGGGCAATTAAGAACTCCCCTCTGCAATCAGCTGCAGCTCCAACAGTGCAGGGGGGATGCAGCCAGGAGATGGCAGTGGTGGCCAGGCCAACACAGGACCCCTGCCAGGGGCATGGCAAAGGGGTTGGAGACTTCAGCCTTGTGCCTTTGGGGTGAGGGTTCCAAGCAAGAGAGAGGGCAATTGCTCATTAAGTGGCTTTAGACATCCCAGTTTGGGGCTGTGTAAAGGAGCAGGATATAAAACTCCCCCTAGACTGAGCCTGGCAGGAGCAGTGGGAGTTCAGGTGTGGGAGACATGAGGGGTTTAATGTCCCAGTTTATAGGCACTTGGCTGCATCCCTTAGGTGGACACCAGAGCTGACCTTTGATCTTCATGGTCAAATGCTCCAAAAATCCTTTAAATAGATCCTGCAAGACCTGAGGGCTCTTGTTGCTTTCAACAGGCACCATGAGGGTGCTAATTCCCTGTGTGAACAAACCAGCAAGGAGCAGGGCTCGGATCAGGGCTCCTCCCTGGAAGTAAGAAGCCCAGTGCAGATCCTTTCTTACACAACAAGGACCAGCCCCACGCTGGAGAGAAGGTGCTGGTTTGGTGGGTCTTTGGTCTCCTCCTCACCATGAAGCTCTGGCTGCTCTCCCCTGCCCTCGACTGGTTTTTATTCTGAATTCACAAATGTTTTTCCAAATCGCTCTTGCACCCAGACGTTGATTTGGGTCCAAAAATTCAATGAGACTGCCCTTCTTCAGAAGGAACCAGACGGGGTGGTGGGAATCCCCCTCAGCAAGAGGTCCCTCCCTTAGGCAGCAGCACCAGTTTGCTTTGATGACCAAGGCTGACCACTGGTGTGAAAGGATGCTGAGATGGGAAGAAGAGAGGAGGGGCAGAGCACTGCTGGTTTCCTTCATCTGTGGCTGTGGAACAGCCCCAGAGGTTGGCTGGTCCCAGCCCAGGCTTCTGCTGGTGTTTCCCAGGGCTGTTTGGGGTCTTCTCATCCAAAAATTCCCTTGGTTGTGTGGCACAGGCAAAGACTTGTGGGGTCAGAGTATTTAATGGAGCACAGAAGAAACCCTTGATTGTTGAAACACCCAATCTTACTGATTTCTGGCGGAAGAAGTCCATGTCTGGCCCTCACTGTGGCCTCCTGGCACCGCTCAGTGGGGCAGCAGGAGGTGCTGGGGTGAAACGCAAAGAAAACTGAGGCACCAAGCAGGTGCCCAGTGGGGGAGGGCATGGGCTGAGCCCTCCCTTTCATCACAGCAAGGGCCTCCCTTGTGAAATGGCCAAAACCCCAAAAGAGTGTTAAAACCCCATCAGTTTATGCTTTTCCCCACAAAAATCCCAGCATTATGCACAGCCCAGAATACGGCCACAGGCTAAAAGCGACCACAAGAAGTTCTACAACCATTCACACCTTCACTGTGGCCAAAGGGGGAGGTTTTGTAGACATCAAACCCAAGCAAATAAACACAGGGAGAGGTTCTCCTCCAGCCCAGCCTCGGGAGAACTCACCTGGGCATGGAACTGGTCAAACGTCATGACAGGCCCGAAGAAGAAGAATGGGAGGTAGAAGTTGTACTTGAGGAGATCAAAGATGGAGTAGATGCCCTCCTTCTTCTCAGAGCTCTCGATTGCAAAGCTCATGCAGCGCATGATGGTGAAGGTGCTTCCTCCATAGAAAAGGACGTCTTGGAGATCAAAAGCTCCTGTTACAAACCCACTCTGGATGCGAAACAAAGAGTTACTACCAGGAACGTGGTGTCACTTCTGTGCCCCTCTGCTTTGTGGGGGACATCACTCCTGGGGCAGCATAGAACCCCAGAATGATCTGGGTTGGAAGGGACCTTAAAGCTCATCTCATTCCAACCCTCTGCCATGGGCAAGGACACCTTCCACCAGCCCAGGTTGCTCCAAGCCCCGTCCAACCTGGCCTTGGACACTTCCAGGGATGGGGCAGCCACAGCTTCTCTGCCCAACCTGTGCCAGGGCCTGCCCACCCTCACAGGGCAGAATTTCTTGCTAACATCTCATCTAACCCTGACCTCTTTCAGTTTAGTTTTCAGTTCAGGCAAAGCCTCCAATTAATGCCCGGACACCAATTGTCCCTGAGCTGGAAAGAGAAAACTGGGGCTTGATTTCCCAGCTGGCTCCTGCATCCTGGCATAGTTCAGCAAGTGGTGGATCCTCTTGGCCATGTCTTCACCAAGCAGCTGTTGGTCACACAGGCTTTGGTGTGGAGTGGGCATGTCATCCTGTCACAGGGACATAACCCTCCCCAGGAGCGAAGCAAAGCCAGTGCAAGGCTGCTGGAGAGGGAGGGAACACATTTTTGGAGGCAGGGAGAGGCAGCACTGACCTTCAGAGCTTGACAAGGTCCCTCCTGGGCTTCACTCTCCACCCACCAGTGAGAGAAAATCTTAGCTGGGCTGTAACCCAAGAGATGGGCATCACTGAGCCCACCCCAGCTCTGGGTCATAGGTGGGGAAACTGAGGCACGGGGCAGCAACATGTCTGGCCTGGCTGGCAAACTGTTGCCTGGGCAGTAAGAAGGTCTCTCGTGTCCTGAGCTCTTGCCCAGCATAAAGCCACCAAAAGATGACATAGTCCCTGTAGGATTGTTCCCAAGCTCAGCAGCACAACAGTCCCCTTCCCTCTCAACCACTCTGGGAGCTCTTCCCCCAGGAGAAATGGCCAAGGTCTGGGAGTGCCCCAGGAGCCCTCCCTGGAGATAAACCCAAGGAGATGGACGCAAAAGGGCTGGAAATGAGGCAGACACATGGCAGCACTTACCTGCCATGAGCCGAATGGCTCCACCTTGAAGGAGGCGAGACAGCAGAACCCAGCCAGGTAGCAGAGCCACTTCTGCTTGGCCAGTGCGACAGAGTAGAGGACGAGGCAGTGAGAGAGGATGATCATCAGGTAGACAAGCCCCATGCTGCCCAGCACGGCCAGGGCCCCATAGATCATGTACATCACAGCCCGGTGCTGCAGGAGACAGCCGTGACCAGGGTCAGCCTGGTGAGAGCACCAGCCCTGCTCCCCTAAAATCCCACAGCATCCCCCCAGGCCTCCTCCGCAGATCCCAGGTCACCCTGGTGCTTTCACATCCACCCCACCACACCCCTGGCTCACCTGTGGCACCGTCATGGAGCAGATCTTGCCGAAGAGGACATGTCCCGAGAGGGCGAAGATGATGACGTTCCTGAACGAGGTGAACCACATCACCCATTCGAAGTCGGCCACATCCTGTGGGAGCAGCACCAGGCAACTCACTGCCCCCAGCCCTCACACCCCTACCCCTACCACACAACTTTCAAAGCCTTCTCTTCCCCTTTTCCACCCAAGGGCTCCCGAGCACTTTAGCTGAGACATAAAACCCCAGGAGAGACGTGCAGAGGTTGCTCATCTCGGCGCACACAAAGCGGAGCATCCACAGCCCTGCAGGGCTGGTATTTCCCTGGCTACTTTAGTGAGGAAAATACAAGTCACATGGACTTTGCAAAAGTGTGTCAGCAGCAGAAAAACCAGCTCTGCTTCTCCAGTGGCCAGCACTGACCATGCTGTCTGGAGCTAGAAAAGACCGTGTCCTTCCTCCACTTACCATCTTCCTGCCGAAGTAGTGCCACCCTGGCTTTATCCCATCCCGAAAGGCCTTTCTGTTCATGCTGTCTGCAAAAGCACCAGAGTTATGAGAGGAGAAACAGCTCTGGGAAGTGGGGTCTGGGTTCAAGCAGGGCAGGGAGCCTTCACTGTGGTGATGCTGAGCCATCAGGGCTCCAATGTGCCATGGACAGCCACAGTAGTCAGAGATTGCAGCTGCTTCTGCAAGAACTTCCAGCTATTTGTCACTGCACGTGCCCTGGCTTGATCCCATGAAACTTTCAGGTTCGTGGGCTTCCAGACAAAACCTGTTTAGGCAGGGTGGTCGCCTGTTTGGGCACTGACTGGAGAGCTGTGACACCCCACAGACTCTTGCTCCAAGCTGTGGAAAGGGGGACAAGGAGGCAACCAGGCAAAAATACCTTTGGAAAGGATTTCCAAGCTGCTTTCTGCAAAAATTAAAGCCAGGGATCTGCTGCTGGCATTGACAGCTGGAAAAGCGGGCACCTTACACCCATCCTCCCTCCCAGGGGTGTGGTGGGAAGGGTTACCTCTGGATGCTTCGAAGATGCCGCTGCCACTGTACACCACGGCACAGGTCACCACGAGGGCATAAAAGCCCAGCTCATAGTTGGGGAGCATCGTTTTAACCCCCATGGTGGCAGGTTATGGCTCCGGCCGGCACAAGGGATCCAGACCTGGGAAAGGGAAAGAGGAGAGGGAAGAAGACCAGGGGTGAGAGCTCACCTGCCCTCCTACCCCTCACACACCCCAAATTCCTGCTACTCCTCCACAGGTCTGCTTTGTGGGCTCCCTTGAAGGCTGGAAGCTGAAGGAGCTCAGTCCCGGGGCAGAACTCAGGTGCAAAGAGAGAAATTGCTGCAAACACCACTCAGGAGGCAGGATTTGGGGGTGGCTCCGCCAGGTGTTCCTGATAAAGGGCTCTTCCCATCTATCCCGATGTTCAGAGATGCTCCGGGATGCCAGCTGCCCAGCAGGAGTCTCCTCCAGGACTTAGACCCCCCCTCTAAGTCCTAGTTGGATTCTTGGAGGGGATCCAGGATAGAACACGGAGACGCCAGTGGTGGAGGGGATGTGATGGGACACCCCAGCTCTGCCCTGGGCTGCTGCTCACCTTCTGCTGGGGTTTTGCCCAACCTCCAGCGCTTGGGGGGCTCTGAAAGCCCCGTGGTCCCAAATTTCTCCCAGCCAGGAGCCTCAGGACCCCGCAGACACAGCCGAGTCCCCCCCGGCGGCATCTGCGGGGCTCGGGGGATGCCGACACCCAGCCCCGCAATTAGCCCTGGGCTGATTACTCCTGCCAAGGCTAATTAACCCCGGCGCGACGTGCAGTGCAGCTCTGCCTGTCCAGCAGCTGCCAGAACGCTGGGGCGGGCGGGATGCGGGATGCGGGATGCGGGGGGAGAGGGACGCTCCCCCCGCCCGGCACTGCCACCCACCCGCGACCGTCCCCGTGGGTGGGGGCACCCTGAGAGCCGGGGGAAGGGATTAAAGAGTAAAAGGCGACTCGGTCACTCTCTGCTTTGGCACCCGCATCTCAAAGCTTCCGCGGTTATTAGAATAATTAAATACAACCTTCAGAATAATATATTAAAAAAAATTATTATTTTAGTTTTAAATGTTTATTTTTATTTGGTCACTGAGGTTTTTAAGGCGGGCGGGGGGTGGGGGCAAGTCCTCAGCAGCGCTGCGGGGTGACCCCATCTGCCCCCAGCGTGGAGGAAACATATTTGCCGGGGGGATTTGGGCTCAGTTCGGGGGGATTCGGACTCAGTCCGGGAGGGATTCGGACTCAGTCCGGGAGGGATTCGGGCTCAGTCCGGGAGGGATTCGGGCTCAGTCCGGGAGGATTTCGGGGGTCGCTCCCGGTGCGGGGCCGCTGCGGGCGGGCGCTGCCACCGCGCTGCGGTTCCCCTGCGGCGGCAGGGCACGCACGGAGGAGCCTTTAAAAACCTTTCCCCCCCCCCTTTCCTTTCCATGCTTTTCAAAGCCTTTCTTTTTTTTTTTTTTTTTTTTTTGCTTTTGGAGGGAGAGCAGGGCCATCCCGCAAAGGAGCCGGGGGGACGCGGTGAACGACCCCGTGGGGGGCTGGCGGGGGACCCCTCGGACAAGTTTTTAAGTCCCGATGGCTCCGCAGGGTCAGGTGCACGGGGGGGGGTCCCGGTGGTCCGAGTAGCCGCGGGGCATCATCATCATCACCATCATCATCCCCCCGCTCCCCTGCGCCGCCCCCACACCCCCGGCCGGGCGGTGGGGACGGGCAGAGGTGACAAGAAGCCCTGGAGGTGCGGGAGCAGGTTGTCACCACCCCCAGCGTGGCCCCCCCCAGCCCCGCATCGCTCCCCGCTACTGACCTTGAGCCCGGGGGGGAGGCGGGCGAGGGTCGCGGATCCAGCGTCCAGCACCGCGAAGGGGGGGCGGGGGGGGGGCAAGAGGGGGAAAAGGGGAAGAGGGGGAACTACAGGGGATTTGGGGGGCCGCTGACTTGCCCTACAGCATCTCTCAGCCCGGCTTGGTGGGGGGGAGCGGGTATATTTTTGGGCTGCCGTCCCCCACCTTGCCCCTGGAGGAAGTTTGGCCGGGAGTGGAGCGGAGCAAGCGGGAGGTATTTTTATTTTAGAGCAGCACTGCAGAGGGGGGTGGTTCGGGAGCTGTCTGTCACGGCAGCTGCTGGAGAGGACCTGTGCTGGCTGCCAAAGCTCACCCCGAGCCACGGCAGCCCCCACGCCGGGACCCGCTCCCTCCCGAGGTGGGGGGTTTGGGTCCCCACTTTGAGCCCTGTAAGGCCGGGGGGAGCCCCCCGTGACCCTGTGTGGAAGGGGAGGCAGCTCACATTGCACCGCGGTGGGGACACTGAGGCACGGAGCCAAAGGGTGCGATTCCGCCCCGGCTTGGAGGAGTTTAAATCTGTGCGGGGCTCGGAGGTTGCAGCACCCGCTGCTCCCCAGGTATTGGGTGTCCACACAAGGAAACGGCCTCAAGATGCACCAGGGAAGGTTTGGGTTGGATAACAGGAAAAATTTCTTCACTGGAAGGGTGTCGCCAGGGAAGTGATGGAAACACCATCCCTGAAGGTGTTCAAAAAACACACACTTCAGGACATGGTTTGGTGGTGACCTGGCAGTGCTGGGTTAATGGAATCGAGGGTCTCAGACATCTTTGCCAACCTCAAGGATTCTACGGCCTCTACAAACCACTTTTTGGGGTCTGCTTCTCAGCTTCCAGTATTCCCAACAGGGATAGGAAGGGGCCTCTGTTGCTTCAGGGTGGGCAAACACGGGTCAGCTAAGAACAATTACCAGGGGGGATCTTTCCACCAAACTCCTGTGCGATCAGGGCACAGCTCACACTGGGTGCGACATCCCCGAGCATCTCCTGGGCTGCTGGTAGGGTCAGGGGAGAGGAGGAAGGCAGGGACCCCTAGACTTTATAAATACCTCCGTGGGTTGTCTGATCTGGGGGGTGAGATGGTGAGATGGGCTCCGGAGGGACGACCCCCAGGACGGGGGCAACCCTCGGGTCAGCCCAGCTCTGCTGTTGCACCGGCCGCGAACAAAAAGGCTCTTTAGCATCATTTTTCACCTGGTGTGCACAGAGAGAGGCTCTCCATGGCTGGGGCTCTGCGGCCAACACCTTCAGAGCCTAATGAGTGGCTTTAATTTGCAGCAGCTGGGGCAGGACCGGGCCGCCGAGATGCCCCGGAGCCCCATCCTGCATCCCGCTGCCGCAGCTCCATCCCCTCCCAGGCACTTGGCTCTCGACCTTGGCATAATTGACTGGCTGCTCGGAGGAGAAGTAATTAAGAGACCGCTGCAGATAAGCACAGGGACACAATTCCTCCCCGCTCCCTGTGCCTCTGGGTTTATGGACACATCCTCAGCAGGAGGGGAAATCGCGTCTGTGGGTGCAGACGGGCATGGGCTCGCTGCGGTAGTGGGGGGCACAGGGAGGACCCGAGGAAAGGGGCGCGGTGGACCGACAGATCCACATCACCCCTCTGCCTCCCAAACCCACTCACTCGCCCATCCCAATCCATGCAGAAGAGAAAAACTGCCCTCAAATCCTTTTTCCCCCTGAGCGTTCACACTGTCGGGGGCACAAAGAGCCCACGGGGCTGGAGGTGACTGGGATCTCAAAGTCGTGGATGTGAGGGATTCCAGGAGGGCTCCTTGGAGTGGTTCCCAGAGGGTCACAGCCCCGTCCGGCTGCTCTCCCTGGGCACTGGTACCCAGGGAGTTTCAGGCCAACGGTAGATTCTCATCTTTATTTTGTTTTAATCCTGAGTAATTTGTGATCTTTCTGGATATAAAATGCAACATCAGTGAAAGGCTGAGCAGTCGTTTTTCATGAGGCTCTGGGAACCGTGGTGTTAAAAATCGTTCAGCTTTAATTTAGACATATTCTTAAAAAAAATTAGAACACCCCCCGCCCCTTGATTTCTAGTATAATGATTTATTTTTAATGCGACTGGCAAGTCTTTCTCGGCACAGGAGACACCTCTGTGTTTTACTGTCCCAGTGTTTATGGCTTTGAGATGCTTTAAATGGCATTTTTTCAAATATTTGGTGGGTTGCTGGAAGTTGTGGCACATGAGCTGAGGCCAAGCCCCTCTTTAGTGCCTGAGAAAGTGCATGGGAAGGTGGTGGGGGGGGTTCAAGGAAAACTGCTTGGCTCTGTCCCAGCGAGGTTTGGCACAAACTGGAGTGTTAGTGGGGACACCAAACAAGCCTCCTAGGTGCTGGGACAGATCTTGGGATGGGAAGGAGAGAGGGTTTTAATCACAGAATCCTAGAATGGTTTGGGTTGGAAGGGACATCAAAGTTCCTCTAGCTCCAAGCCCCCCTGCCATGGGCAGGGACATCTTCCACTGCCCCAGGTTGCTCCAAGCCCCCTCCAAACTGGCCTTGGACACTTCCAGGGATGGGGCAGCCGCAGCCTCTCTGGGCAACCTGTGCCAGGGCCTGCCCACCCTCACAGGGAAGAATTTATTATTATTATCTCATCTAAACCTGCCTTCTTTCAGTGTAAAGCCATTCCCCTTTGTCCCCTCACTCCACGTCCTTGTCAAAAGCCCCTCTCCAGCTCCCTTGCTGGCCCAACACGGATTGTTTTCTACTGCCTTAGGGTGTCCCATTGGGTTCCTCGTGCAAACCCGTCACTGGGAACAGCCAACCCCACCAGGACCTCAGCAGGCACCTCCCTGCTGGCAGGATGGCTCAGAAGAAGGGAATGTGGGCCCCATCCACCCTCCAAAGTCCCTCTCAGGACCACTCTCAGCGCCCCCAGAATGGCTCTGCCCATCCCCCGTGGCACACAGCAGCTCCATCAGTGGTCCCAGGACCTCCTGCCACCCCAGGGGAAGACTCTGAAGGAGGCTCCCACCACCTCCTCCCACCCAGCATCAGGTCAGACCCCACTGCCTTCAGCTCCTCTCGTCACAGTCCCCTCCCATTCCCCTCAAAAAATGCCCCAATTAGGTCAATGCCATCCTGGAACGACCCCCCCCCCATCCCTTGGTGCCACTCTGCACCCCACAGGTCACTCCTCTCCCTGACAAAGATGCTGCTCCGAGCCCAGGGCTGAGCCCCTGCCTGTGGATGGTTTGGGAGCTGTAAGTGGAGACTCACAGGGGCTGAGGTGGCATTTGTGGAGTGAGGCCACCCTGTCCCATGGCAGCAGCCGGCTCGGGAGCCGGGCTTGGAGGCGAGAAGATGAAGGGAGAAACCCAACACCCCTCTTGGCTCAGTCGTGGCTTAATTTAGAGCACAGGGGCTCTGCTGGAGTGTTTTTCCATTTCAAGCTGAACCTCGTTCCTTTTGTCCTGCATGGCACGAGGGCCCTGCAGCTTGCAGGGCAGTAGCAGCTGCTGGTTGGGGCTGTGGAGGGGTTGGCAAAGCAATTTCCAGCTCAGTTCCCCTTTGCCACCGGATTCCTTCCCATTTCACCCACGTGAAGGACTGAAATCCATCTCCTCCTCACACCCCTGTCCTCCTTCAGAGCCTCAGGGAGGGCACAGGCCACCCAGAGCCCCAATCCACGGCTCAGAACTGGAGCTGTTACAGTGGGATCACCTTTGCCCCACCAGCTGATCCTCTGCCACTTGTCCAAGTGGATCCCAGGGCGGGGAGAGCTCTGCTGTGTCAATACCATCTATATTTAACCACCCTGATGCAACTTAATTCATGTTACAGCCGCTCTGGAGAGCTCTTCACAGGTAAACACCTGGCAACAGGCCAAGAGGAAAACTATGACAATTCATCAAAGATCATTTATTCCCAGCGGTTCAGCTGTACTTTAAAATGGGATGCATCCATCAGGCACTTTATGGCTGATTTATGGGAGTGCCCTGCCCAGCTCCAGGCCAGGAGACAACCTCCAAGTGCTTGGAGGGCTCGGATTTGGAGTTAAAAGCTGGCCAAATCTGTGTCCAGAGCCAAATACCTGCAGCCAAATTAACCTTAACTGTATCAACCAGCCCCTGCCAGGGGTGCTCAGCGTTGTCACCTCTAGTCTGTCACCACCTTCAGCTACAGTGAGAGACTGAAAAAACCCAGAGCTTATCAAAGAGCTGCCTGTGACACAACTTTTCCCTGGATGAAGGTTGTCCTAGTGAGGGAATGCTGGGGACTCACAGTGCTCTTATCTAAGAGAGGGATAACTGGCTGCACACTGAAGCCAGAGAAATCCAGATGAGAATGGAAGGACGGGATTTTCACAGGTTGGTGATTAACCAGGAGGAAAAAGAAACACTGAAACTTCCAAGGAAAGCAGGGGGATGTGGTGGTTTCATATCAAGCCCAGCTACATCCCTGAAAGAATTGTAGCTCAAATAGCACAGCCAGTGTGCCAGAGAGATCCTGGGGCTGAGCACCAGCTCCAGGGGGTTTTCCAGGCAGGGAGAAAAAAATTGTCATTGATTTTGTCCTCTAGGTTGGCATTCATGGGGCTGCTGCTTCCAAGGTCTGCCAGGGTTTCTTATATCCAGCAAAATGACATGTGCTGCAAGAAAATTAGTCTCATACCTTGAAAACTGGGAACCAGTAGCTGCAGAAGTCAGCAGGGGGAGAATTCAAAGGCAGAGGGAATTTATTTCAAAATGAAGGTGAAAACTGAGAAGCCCTGGACAGTTTGGGCTGTACTCAGACCACCCCCACTATGTAATGGGAGACAGATTGCCCATTTCCATGAGAAACACTTGCAGGCGCAGGCTCTCTAAGTAAACTGGTTTACAGTGGTTTAGTTCCTACTTGGTCCAGGCATCCGGTGGTGCTGTGTGTGTGTGTGTGTGTGTGTGTGTGTGTGTGTGTGTGTGTGTGCAGAAAAAAAAAGGGAAAATGCTTCTGTGCAACCCCAAACAGGCATATGTTTAAAGAAATGAGTGTTGCAGCACTTGAGGAGAAGTTTGCAGCATGTGCTGGCGAGCCATATGTGTTCTGTAACATCCCAGTTTCCTCCATGGGCTGATTCAGAGCTGTTTCACTGGAGAGTGGTTTGATTTGCACTGGGACAGGAGACAAGGAAAGGACAGCAGATTGCTCTGCTCTACTGCTGGGGAAATATTATGGACTCACATTCCTGTGTAAGTGAAATCAGAATCTCCAGCTGCCCAGATTTAGCACAGCACAGTTTCCACACCCCTGCCCCAGCTCAGAGAGCTTTTCAGAGGGATCTGCCCACTCCTGCAGTCCTTAAAATACCTGCCAGAGGTGGGCTGATTTCTTCCCCTCTACATAATCATCAGGATGGAGCTGAACAGAAACAAACTGCAGCTCACTTGGATGAAACTGTGTCTCTCTCAATCCAGGATTTATTCCTCAAGTTGTCCAGGGATGACTGCAGGTTGCAGGATGCTTTTCCCTCTGACAATGCGAGCAGGGTGAGCAGGAAAAATGTGGCAATGAAGCGTTTTGGTCCTGCTTTTTGCAGGAGAGGCACCTGACAGCTTTGCTGAGCTATGGGGCAGTGCTGGGGGAGCAGAGCAGGGCTGGGAGTAACTCCCAGGAGCTGAGTTTATCCTCAGCACTGTGACTTCCTCCATCAGGAACTCCGTGAACTGTTTGAAGAGAGACACCTCTGAACCTAAGAAGGAAAAAAGGCAGGGACAACACACCTGGAGTAACTCCTGCTCTGCTCTTTCCCACTCTGCGCAAGGGGAGTCAGGATGAAATCCCTGTGCTGGGGAAGGGAGTGTTGGATTTTCTACCCCCAAATCCGCTTTGCCCTGGTGGTGCTGTCTGGGGTTAGAGCATGGCAAACTTCAGGCTCAGAAAAAGAGGCTGACAAAGGAAAGCAGAGCTTTCAAGACTTTCAAATGAGAGACAAAAGCAGCACTGTACAAAAATGACTGGCTCTCCATTTGCCTGGAATCCCCAAGGCTGCCTTCCACTGGCAGGATGCATGTTAATGCCTTATTAGCTTGCACTCCATGTTCTCACTATGCTGCAGGAGAGAAGGACAGAGCTGGCAGGGTCTGCAGCTCCTCCAAAGTCCCACCACTGCTGCAGTGAGGACCTGCCTGTGTTTTGTAGCATTTCTTCCTACAGAGAGCAAGATCTGCCTGATGGATGGGTGCAGAGACCCAGAAACAGGGAATTCATGACCTGGCTGGCAAATTTGGTATGGAATGAGCTGAATTTAAGGTAGGTCTGACTCCTTGCAGGGGTAATCTGCACAGTGTAGCATTTCAGTGGAAACTCCACTGAGTTTCAGAAAACTCTGCCAGCAAAGAAACAGGTTGGAAGGGTGAGTGGAGCCACCCCAAAGTTCACTTGCAGATATTCACAGGCCAGGCTAATCCTGTCCCTCAGCACTGAAGTGCTGCAGAAAGCCTGAGACAGGCAGGTATCAGTGTGCTGAGAAAAACAGAACTCTGTTTGTTCCAAGGAAGGGGGCTGGCCTAACTTTTGTACAGCAAATTCCTTCCTGAGCCGATAAAGGCAGCAGCACATTGAACACTGAGCCCTCTCAGGGAACACTGTTGAAACCAGAGAGGTTTTGCCCCATATCCCACTGCAGCTTTCTAAGTGCACCGACTCCAGCGTGTGCAGCCCTGCTTGCCAGCGTACAGACAGAATTTGCTGACACATAAAACCTTCACTTTTAGGATTTCATCTCTGTTTCTCATCCTCTTGTGTGAATGCTAAAGAAATGACACGATCTGAGGCTGCAAAACTACACTGCCACTGCCTTTCAATTGCTGGGCACGATGCCTGGGCTCTCTCCCTGCTTTGCAGCCCAAAGAACTCGGAATATCTCGCTTAACTCTTCTCTTGTTTCTGCTGCTGAATGGCCTGTAAAAAGATATTCTTCACTTGCTCCATTGTGTCTTGATACAGTTTAAAATCTTCCTCTTTCTTTCTCACAGTTGATTCCAAAGCAGCCTGCAGAGCTTTGTTCTCATCCAGCTGGATCACAAGCCTGGGAGGAAACAAAGGGAAAACTTTGCTGTGAGCTGTGGAGCTTCAAAGCAAATTAGAACAGCTCTTCTGTTCCGGAGAAGAAACTGAAGCACAGGAGCTCTGGGGATTTTATGACAGGCGTGAGAAAGGGCAGAGTTAACACTTGTTCCTTCCCTTTTGGAGGTAGGAAATGGTAAACACGGCTTGGAGACAGGGAAAACGTACCTTGTGCTCAGCTCCTCTACCTGCGATTCCAGGGGCAGCTCGGACGGGTGGGATGCAGAGAATTCCTGCCTGTCACTCACACTCAAGGCGAGTCTTGAGTGACCCCCAGACTGGGCTGTAGATTTAAGGACAAAATGGAGTTTTAATAAAATACACAACTGTTTTTAATGTATCAGGATGAGTAAGTCTCAGGAAACAGTGAGTAAATACTAAGGAATCCATGAAGTTTATGTATATCCATGATACTGTAAATATATAGGACAGACTTTTATTTTAATCTCCTTTCAGCAAAATAAAAACATGATGAATTTGCATTTCAGGGCTAAATGCAGTAATAGATGTTCTTACATTTGTAGAGAGGAAAACAATTAATCCCCAATAGTTCAGTGACCAAAGCAATAAGTGACAGGACCAGTTGAAAAGCATTATTTTGATGTCAATCCTGTAATTGTGTTTCAGATCATGCCAACTGTTGCTTCCTGAGTGTCTGTGATAAAGTTTGCAGCGTGGCACACACTGAAAGAGCTTTTGCAAAGCACTTTGATCCTCAGCATAAACACAGCACACGTTAAAGGGAATTCAATGTGTGCTTCAAACTAAGGTTCTAAATTTATTTAGGAATGCTTTCCTAGATAGAGCTCCACCTGAAAGATGCAGCTCCTGTCCTTTCAAAGGGACACAGAAACCTTTTCCAGGGTTATGGAGAAAATATAATTCAGATTTACTCCTGTGACTGGAGAATTAAAACACTGTAATTCTACTGTACACTGCAATTGCTGTGTAGTGCTTGTGTTGTCATGTCAGTACATTGCTGCATCACCTTTCCAAATTCACATCCCTCATAACATCAAGTATCTTCAAATAAGTAAATTTGGTACTAAAACACTAAATGTGGAACGTCTAAAAGAACCTGGTTGGAGAGTTCTGAGCTCTGGCAAAAACAAAGGAGAAGAAAAAGCTGTGTTGTATAACCACAAAATGCTTTTGATCTCGAGGCTGTGTTTTACAGGGCTGAGGAAAACCTGCTGTTACTTACCTGTCCTCCTCTGGGATTATTCTTTGATAATTTGGAATTTGGATAAGACAGAAAAAAAAAAAAGGCATGGAAAATGAAAAGCCTGAATAATTTTAAAACACAACTGGGTTGTTTCTACCTACTTAGCATCATTATCTACTTCCCTTGAATTGAGGAGACTAGAAACATTAGATCAGCAATTAGATCAGCTCTCTCCAATTTGGCACTTTGAGAAAGAAAAGAAAATATTATGTTAATTAGCAGGTTCTCTAGTCCCTATTTTATATTCAGGCTTTTCATTTCTTCTTGTTTCCTCAACTCTCTGCCATGAAAGCAGTCAGATAACCTCCATGCTCTGCTGAAGAGGTGAATTACAGACTTGTAGGCTCAGTTTTTGTACAAACTCCAGAGAGTTTTGGCACATCACAAGGGGCTGAGCTCTCATCAAAGCAGGGTAGTGAAATAGATTGTTACCTACTCATCTTATGGATTTAGAGAGGATTTCTCCTTATTAGTCTTACTGCCAATCCTTTTCTACTTTTGCTTTTAGTCCTTAAGCAGAGAGGATTAATGAACTAAATATTTAGTGAGAAGGAATCTGTCACACTGGTTAAGAGCAGCTGCTTCCTCAGGCTGTGAAATGCCAGCTACCAGAGGGAAATTACCAAACTCTTACAACGACTTGACCAAAATGGCTCAGGACCTGAAAGTTTAACCCATTATCTCTTGGATGTTGCAAGGAAAATCTACATGGAGCACAAGTATGATTTCAGAGCAACGCATCAACACTTCACCACGCTGTATAAAAGTCTGAGCACTCAAAAGCTCTGTTAAGTTTTCCAAAAAACCAGCACCAAAGCGCTCCCATCCTGTTTAAGTCAGTGAAAAGGGTACCACTGAGAGCTGTATTCCCACAGCTCTCACCTGTCCTTACACACCCACTGATTTCTTCCTCTGGGCATCTGCAGAACCGGATGAGGGCTCCAAAGCCCCTCACCTCCAAATCCTCCTGGGAATCACAAAGGCCATCCCATCACAGCACTTCTGTGAGGCCCAGCACTGCTCTCTGACCAAGATGAAATCCTGGATCCTAAAGGCCAAAGGCTGCAGCACTTTGTTTCTGAACCTTTGGTTTCCATCAGGATCTCAGTTTTTCTGCTCTCAGGTAATACAACTCTAAAAATCAAGGCTCACAGGAAAACACATGAGAATGAGTCAGTGTGGGCTGGAGCCTTTTCTAAGGACACAACAATCCTGCTCTAAGGAATGTTTTAGAGAGGAGTAGGTTTGGAGCACTTAGTCTCCACTCCTCTGAAGAGGCTTGTGGTCCCTCTGGTCACCCTAACTCAGCCTGACACCGCCCCAACATTTGCCCAATTGAAATTCCCCTTCCTGCTCTTCATCTCCTGGCATTTGAAGTCTTTTTACTTTGTGAAAATAGACGTAAAAGGGGAAACCACTGAAAAAGTTTCCTTAAGAATATGTGCCATTTTATTGGTTTAGACACTTTACAGAATCAGAGTCCTTAAGCAATAAAAGGACCTGATCAGGGAAATAAAAATTTAAAATCCACCATGAATTCTTCTCCTTTAACTATGCCAGTGAGGCTTTCATATTTATAGCAGGAGATTATCACGTTCATGGGATAATAAATTACACCAGATCTAATTACTTCATCACCAGCAATAGTTTTTCATGGGCACTGACAGGCTTTAAATTGGGATGCGTCCTTTAATTCTGCTCTTAACCTTCAGCTGGATCCCTCAGGCACAAGTGGAAAGGGAGCACAGAAGGGGCAGGCTTGGTTTTTTTTTTTTGTCTGGAGGCTCATCCCACGAAAACACATTGCAAAAATCCTTGTTCCCACTTCAATGTGTTGCAAAACCCTCCTGAATGAAGAGGGGCGTGGATTTTACCTCCCATATTGTCCCACCAGTTCTGTCACCGCACAACAAGGTCGAGGTTGGACAGATGGAGCGCAAATGTTGTCACTGTCGATTAAGGCCGAGGTGAAACAGGGGACAGGGCTGTGGCTGAGTGTTCCACCTCACCTGTTCTGCTCCTCAGGGGAGGTTTCTGGGCTGGTGGGTTTTTCCCTGGCTCTCTTTGCAGCTCTTGAAGCTGCTGTTCCAAAACGACACTTCGCCGCCGCTCCTCCTGAAGCCTCTTCTCAGCCTCCAAGACTTTATTGCTGCTTTCCTCCACCCTGACAGGCAAAAAAAAAAAACCAAACCCCAAGTTCAGCTTATTTATGTCATGTCTACGTCAAATCAGTCATGGGTACTGAATCCTGCTTCATGCTGCAGAGCTCCCACCAGAGGGAAGAGGATTTTCCACGCATCCAGAGGCAGAAATGCCAGTGAAGTAGTTTCAGGTGACACCTTCCAAATTTGCAAAATAGAATTAACTAATGAGTGCAGTTGGAAATAATGGGTTTGGTAATGGAGGCTGCTTCTGTGAGTGGGAAAGCTGTGGATTGCTGAGGGGAGATCTTTTATTACAGGAATAATAAACTGCATTTTTTTTAGGCACTCTGGGAAAATCTGGAAGGAGAATAGTTTATAGAAACAACTGTGTAGCATTTAACTGGTTTGTGTCAGTTATCTGCAAGGAAGAAAAGGAACTTGATGTTGCTTTTAATAAACTTGGCCTTGGAAGGGAGTGAGTGGAAAAGAATCTGATGGTTCACTCTGCAGAACAGCACAGAGAGCAAATTGTCTCCATTCACCCCACACATCTTAGAAAATTAACTACAAAAATCTCATGGGCACCCCCAGACACAGTCTGGGGTGCATCTTGTGGGGCAGTGACTGATAGCAAGGGATTTAAAGGAGTTTAAAGCTGGAGAGAAACACAAATGGACTCACTGTAAAGAGCAGAATAGAAGAATTTCCTTCCTGAGCCCATGGGTGATGCCAATTATTCTCTGAATCAAGAGACTTGATTAGTTTATTTCCCTCTTAGTTGATATAACTACAAAAAAATATTACAACTATAATAGAATTATATCACTGTCTTAAAAATCCAGCCCTGGGCAGGACTCACCCTCCTGTGGCAGTGAATTCCCAGGCTGGTGACATGCTTGGAGGCATTTTATTTCTCTCAGTGGCTCTGAATTCACTAAACTTTCATTTGCCCAGGTGTTCCTACAGCACCCATGTTATTAAGGGGAGGAAAAATGGCAAGGTGAGCTGTTTTTTAAATTAAATACCTTGCCAATATGAATGACTTAAACTAAAATGCTGCAGGAAAATCCCACTCCTTCACCATTCCCAGTGCTCTTCTCTTGATTTCAGCACTGTCTGCGTTACCTGAGCTTTGTTACCCTCCAAGAGGGGAGGGAAGAGGAGGAATGCCTGCTTTTTTTAAACATATATTGATGTTGAAATCTGACTGGGTGCTGCGTTATCCTGAGGTCTGCCAAGAGTAATTGCACACAGTCTCACAGAATTTATGATAACTGCTTGATAAATGTGTGCTAACTGTGGAGCTGTTGAATCATCACTCTGTGGTCCATTTTACTGTGCATTTCATCAGCTCTGTTCTGCATCATCCCACACTGGTGATGGTCCCACCTCACCCATCACACCCCCATCCTTTTCTGATGGCAAGGCTCTGTTACAGCCACTGGGTTTACAAACATGAAAAAGATTTTCCCACCATGTAATTGCAGGATTTAGCCCTTTAAAGCATCTTTTCCACAATTCTAAAGAAAAATAAATGTACATTTTTCTGACTGTGATTGGGTAAAAGTTGGACAAGTGAGAATGATAACTTGTAAAATCAAGTAAGCAAACAGTGCTTATTGTATTGACAAGCACACAGATAAAAATATGCCTCCTATTTTGGAATACAGATTTGGGAATCAAACAACACACATTCTCCAACTGGGAAGAAATAAAGCAGTAGCTGAAAAGTGTCTAAAGAGAAAAGACTTTGCTTCCCATGCCCACCTAAAACACAGTTGGGTTTCAACACCATCTTACATCGAACTAAATAATAGAAAATGAGATTTAAAATAAAAATCACTGCTTTGCTTCAGTTAAACCAGAAGAAAATCATTTAGAAAAGGATGGAGTGAAACTTCAAAAGAATGTGAAAAGCTCTGGAACAGAAGTCAGATTATAACTGTAATTACAGTATTTACTACTGATGAATAATATTGCTGCCTAAATAACGCCAGGAATGTATAAATACAGCAATTCTGGTTTTATCTTGGTGCAGCAAGCTTGAAGATGGCTCCATTTCTTTCTACCCTTTGTTCTAAAAGAATAATAAAAGGTATGAATCATCAGCCAGGCAGGGAAATTGAGCAGAGAACATTTAAAAGCCCCTATTGAAGGAAAGGATCCCACCGGCAGCGCAGCCATGTGCTGCACTGATGGCACAGACTGTCACCCACCTGAGGTGCTCCCCAAACACAGCCTCCCCCTGGCAGGAGCGGGAGTACCTTTGCTGCAGCACAGTCACCAGCTCCAGCAGCCTGGCCCTCTCCAGCTCAGCAGCCTGGCACAGAGCCCTGTGCTCCCTCCTCTGTGTCTGCAGCACCTTCCAGGCAGGGCTGTCCGGGCCAGGGAGCCTGAAAGCAGCACAAGAACACGGAGCCTGTTTCCCATTCCACAAACGAAAGGGAAGAAACAAAGGCAGGGTTTGAAAAACATATCAAAATACACTCGTGTGAAGGTTCAGCCAGAATGCAGAGCCAGGCTCACTACCTCCCCCCAGCATCAGTCTCTGGACTGCAATAAATAGAACAGAAATATGTGGAAATAAAGGCACTGTGAGTTTCATTAGAAAGGTGTTTACAGGATGAGTCCCCTTCCCATCATTCCCCAAAACAAACTTCCACCTCTGATCAATTCATTATCACTGACTCTCCTCCCACTGCTCCTGCCAAAGTGAAAGAAGGTTCTATCTCCAAAGTGCTACACTCGGCTATTAAATGCCCTGCTATTGATTTTCTCCCTCTGAAAGGCTTCAGGCAGCACTACTACAATGGCTGTTCTTGTGCCCAACATGTGATGAAAGGAAGGGGCAGTTTTCCCATGTATCCATTACTATGCACTTCATTACCTCTCTGACCTCTCTGCATTCGGGACTATCTCCTTCAGAACAAAAAGCAAGAGAAATCTTGGTGGTTGGCAGTGAGAGTGGGGGAAAAAATGGATTTACGTGGCGTCAAACCAGCAATCAATTAGAAAATTAAGATAGCAAGAAGACGTTAGAGCCTGTGTCAGCATCAGGTATGAAAGGTGGTAAAAGGAGGTGTTTGTTACAGAAACAAGGCAGACAAGGGCAAGGCTTAGGAGCTTGCAGAGCATGGCAGGACAGCTCCCTGGCTGCTGCTGGCGTTCGTATCCTTACCCTCCAGGTGGGATGTCATCCCTGAGAAGGGCAGGCCTCGTGTCTGCTGATTCCACAAGCACATGGCCCATGCTGGACACTGTGCTGAGGGCAGAAAAGCTTTGTCAGGCACTGGGCTCTCCACAGGGCAGTATTCCAAGAACTCCAGTCATTTCCCAGTGTGTGGTTATTGCTGCCTTGCATGGAAGAGCTCTCTCATCTCACACCTTCACCCAGGTGGCTGTGCTCCTCTCATGGTGTTTGCATGTCACTTACTGTCACAACCAGGTAACTCCTGCTCTGCAACAGGGCCCACAAGTTGTAATTCCAGATGCCCTTTAAAAACATACTTTTCTGAACCCTTCTGGTTTGTGAAGAGCCTCAGGAAGATCTGTCAGGTTGTAAGAAGAGTGAACTGAGTTTTATACATAACGTGTGCTTGGGGCATCAAATTCTGGTGTGTGTTTGTTTTCTCAACATGAGCTCGGCTGCCTAAAGGCAAGTCCCTGTAGACTTAGCTCACATTTCCTTGTCTTTAGGCTGTAGCTAACAAGAGAATAAAGCCTTAATATTGAGGAACAGGCAGAGCTGCCTTCTAGACTAGGAGTGGTTAATCCTAAAATCAAGTTGAAGATGATGACAGACTTGGCCCAGTCTAAAAGTGCAGATTTTTACTTCCCCATCTCCAAGGGGCTTTAGCTCCTATTTCTAGCATTTTTCATTTCATCTTTCCTGATGGCAAAAGATGATTCACTACAGTAAAACAGAATAGAGAGTTCATCAGCACATTAAAGTTAATGGAAGGAGTGAGCCTTGCTGACCAAGTTATTAAAAGCTCTCTCAGTTTTCAGGATCATTCACCACCCACCTAACACATCAGCTCTTTTCAAGGCAGAGCCTTTAGCCACGTACACAGGCAATAATTTATGCATTGCACTCAGTGGCTACTGCAAAGCCATTACCCAGCCTGGTTTTCCTGCTTACCATCAGCAAACGCAGGAAGTAAAAAAAGGAGTTAAAATACAGGTTTGCTTCATGAGAGAACAACAACTTCTGCAGAGTTAGCAGTGGAAGAATAAAGGGGTACAACAATAGAGATGCAGAAACTTTCACATTAAGGTTGTTTTCACTCTAACTCAAAAACACTGAACAGAATTTGTCATAAATTTTAGTAGTGCTCTATCAGACTCAGGGACACAGCTGACAATTTTAAAGCCAAATTCAGTGTCTGAAGTAATGTGGTAGGAAATTACACAGATGAAATCAGTTGCAACTTGATGAAAAATTTCCTCCAGCCACATAAGACCAGTCTCAAATCCTGACTGTCAGACCAGGAACTCTTGAGCAACAAACCTAGCACTTTAACAGGAAAGGATATAACTTGCTCTGGTATCATGGTCCCTTTACACAGCCAGAGTGACCCAGAGTCACACCAGTGTAAGCAAAAATCAATTTATTGCTGCCTTAAGACTAGTGTAATTTACACAGTCCTCAACGAGGCTTTAAAAAGGGTGTTTGTTAAGAACAAATGATGGGGTGTGTTTTCAACATTGCTGCATGTAAATCCTACTCCATGTGTGTTTATTGATTTAAACAATGCACCAGTGATTTAGTGCTTACCTAAAATGGCATTTTGTATTAATTCACCACCCCGCTCGCAGAAGTCTCCTTACTAGAAGCCCCATTTCTCATGAGAGAAAAGACTCACAGGCACTTAAGCTGACCACACAAACATTATCTGAGCTGGAGAGAGAGAGAGAATCAGCTGCACTGCCATCATGCCAAATCTAGTAATGTCTGCAAGTCTGTATATCCTTCTCTGTTCCAGGACAAAAGTCCAAGAGATAATGTGATTACAGATCCCCTTATACTGTAAACAGGCTGCCACAGCTGCTGGCCCCAAAGCACTTGTGGTTTGATAAAGCTGCCTGGGAAAACCAGGCTGCTGAATTGCTCCCAACAAACTGAAACCCTGACATTTGGGGGCTTCTTACCGGGCAGATCCAGTCCTTCCAAGCTCACTGCTGCCTGATGCCAGGGGTGCTTCTGAGTGCTCAGGAGGCGGGGTGTCAGCAGCTCCTGGGCCCTCCCCTCCATGGGCACACTCCTTCTGTTAATGTTGGAGCAGGTTATAAAACCAATGACACAGTTCAAAAGCAAAGAGCTGCATCAGTGCCTGATCAGCAGCTTATAATTATTGCTAAAAGCATTCCAGAACTTTTGATTTACGGGACCTCCTCGGAAGCTTTTCTTTAATTTCTATCCATTGCAGGATGAAAACGATGCAGAACTCAGTAAAAAGTGCAGTTTCATGGGAAATCAGGGTCACTAGAAAACCCACAGTGCAGCACCAGCACTGCCAGCACAGCTGGTTTGTGTCCCTAACCCAGGTTTTATCCTGGGTTCAGTGTTCCAGCCCCCATTTCTGAGGTATTTGGCAGATTCACAGTCTCACCATAAAACCCTAGGAAGGTTTTAAATTGGATGCCTAAGTACTTTTAATGAAACCTGAGTGAGAGATCAGCAGCCTGATGATGGTTTAACATATTTGCTTGCTTCCTTCTTTCAGCAGCCAAGGATTCTGAACACTAGGAATTCCCCACTGCAGCCCCAGCCCTTGCTGTCTGCCAAGTGACAGTCTTGCCATGGGGCCATATGTGGATGGGATTAATATTTCTGTGTTTTCTGCTGCTTAAGCAGCTTGAGGAGAAGTTATGTTCAAACAGGAAAGAAGCTGAGGAATTACAAAATGGGATTCCTGCTTTATTATTCCATCAGGAGAGACTGCCAGTAGGACAGGTGTTACTGTCTTGAGGTAGACAGATAACAAGGATTTGGATCTAAAGTGATTACAAAGGGTGCTCCTCTGGTTCATTGGTGCTGCCCACCTGAAGTGTGAGTTGCCCAGTCTCCTCTTCCACCATTGGAGCCTTTGCATCTCGTTCAGCCACCAGCTCCCTGAGCTGCTCTATCAGGCAGCTTTGCTTTTGAACCTTACTGTTCAAGATCTGCCCTATTTTCCAAGACTCCTTGTTCTCATCCTCCTTCTGGCTCAGGTCCTTTAAGATCTCCTGCATTTGCTTCTGCTGGCTCTGATAAAATAGAAACAAAAAGTGAGACCTTTATTTTTTTTACACCATCCAAAACAATCTCCATTTAGGAATGGTAGGACAAGCCCCTGCCCTGCCAAGCCCCTCCCTTGGTGGGAGCACGCTGGTGTCACCAGTGCTGCTCTAGGAATTTGATTTCTTATATTAACCTGAGCAACTGAGAGATTCAATTTGCAGCTCGTTGATTCAGTAGCAGCTTTGCTACTCAGTGTAGCAGAAAACAAAGAAGGTCGCTTTTTCATAAACTGGATGAAAGTTGAGATTTCAATGTGCTTTTTGTGAAATTAGACCACAGTCAGATTGTGTGATGGTGACATTAAAAGATGAGGGTACTATGGGGTGACAGCTATGAGGCCAGGCTGCTTCACCCCTGGGTTTTGGAGGTTTTCTTTCACACTGACAAATCTAACACCTGTCAGACAGTTTGTTCTGTCAGGCCACCAAACTGCAAGTAAAGTGCTCCTTTGATATAAGGGATAAAACAGACCAACCATCCCTTCCCAAATAAACTTGCATCTCTTTGCAATTACTTTAGTGGGAATACTCAGACTTGGCAAAAATAACGACTGTTCCTTGGCTCCTCTAATCTGCTGCTCAGCACCCAAGTTCCTCACAGTGCCTGGTGTGAGAAGGGTGAATTCCAGCTCAGCTGTAAGCATGTCTTAGCTAAAACCTATGCAGAGAAGCAAGGAATTCTAAGTGCTTTCAAACTGATGAGGAGCTGGATCAGAAAACACAGAACTAACCCTATTAAGGAGTGGCATATTCTCTAATAGAGATATTTTTTACTATATTAATTGGGGAAGGCTATTTAGAACCATGGCAGGACAAAAGGATCCTGCAAGACCATGACAGCAGCCATTTATTTCTTTTTCAGCACGTTGAGCCTCTGCTAAAACTCTTGGTTTTGAAGGGGCCAAATCCTCTCAGCTGCAGCTGCTGCAAGTGAATGTGCACATGGTTTAGTACTCGTGGTTCAGCTTGTGTGTTTGGGGCTGTGTAACACAATAAATGAAAGCTGTTGTTACAAACAATGGAATTCCTGCAAGACTGCAGGCATCCTGAATAAAAAAATCTACCAATAGAGCTGAAAGTAGAATAGACAATACAGTCCTTTTCCATGGATGAGGAATAAAGCCCTTCTTCTACCTCCTATTTCAGTCCTTCTGCAAAATGTTTCTTCCAGTCCTTGCAGCTTTGAGCCACTTGACTGCAACTGTCACACCTGGTGCTGTCTTGCAGCCTTTACATGAGCTGATCCAAAATGCAGAAGGGTTTTAGCTGACTAGGAAACCTCTGGCTGTCACAGTTGGATTCATCAGGCTCCTGTATGCCCTAAGGTTGTCTGTGTCATTGAATGACATCGTGTTTCACCACTTACAGAAACAGGGGCTGGGACCAACAGATATATAGTCAGACTGTACCAGCAAGGCATCTATGAGCTCATCGTCATGTTTTCCTTTCTCCAGCAAGGTTACAACCTGTCCCTTCAGGATTTTCAGTTCACCACACAGGATTTTGTTCCTGGCTTTTGATGCATCGAGTTTTTTTTTCACTTCCTCGTGGCTTTTTTGGAGAGCGTCGCGTTCCCCGGCGAGTTTCTGCAGTGATGCAAAAAAAACACAGGACATGACAGGTGAAACCCATCACCAGGCCCCAGGTGCTTTGGGGAGCAGAAAGAATCACACATTTCCTGGTAGAATCCAAAAAATGGGACTGGCATACTGTATTATGCCTAAGGAAGTAGCAATTCTAAATTCTGCTACTCACTGCCTGCTTGCCAGCATCAAAAAAGGGTCTGTCTGCTCAGGAATCCAAGTGGACCAGGTTGATTCTCAGCTTTATTCTGCTCAAAGGGAGCAGCACATGTAGGGGGTGTGAGGGGGGATGTTTGTTTAACACTGCATGAAAAACACACACCTGGCCAAGGGGTGAGAGGGATGCTGCAGGATTTGGATGCAGCTGTAGCCAGGCTGGTCTGTGAAGTGTGGCAGAACTTCCTCCAGCAGACCAGGTGGGTTTGTGAGATGGTCTCTGGGCAGGGTGTAACATACACCCTGTAAGGCAAGTTACTGCCCACTGCACACCCAACAGGACTCTGTTACTTCACAGGGTTTTACCTGCAAAGTTTCTTTCTTTTCCTTTTCCAAGTTGCGAAGCTTCAGCAAGTGCTTCTCTTGGGCTGACAACCTCCTTGGATCCTCAAGAGCCAGAAAGTCCTCATCAACCTCCATCAGTGATCCTCTGGTCTTGTTTTGACTCAACTTATGCTCCAGCTCTCGAACCTAGGGGACAATAATGGCAACTCCTCCAGAGTTCTGTCAGGAGTACAGAGGTCCAGCACCAAAGGGGGCACAACCAAAGGCAGCTCAGAGTGTAATCTCATATCACTTCTGGATATTATCATGGTTAACTAACACAGAGCAGGGTCTGGCCTTTCAAATTGAAAATCAGCTGCCAATAAACATGCAGATTTTAGGGCATCTGTGCAGGACGGAGATGTGACACGAGACCTCTGGCTGACTTGGGACACATGGGAGATCTGTGCCTCTTTGGAGCCACATGTGGAGCCCAGGCAGACACTCCAAAGCATCTGAGTTGCTGCTGTGTGTAGGGAAGTGAACTCAGCCTCTGCTTGTCACATACTCACTGCAGACTGCTCTTAGAGTCAGCAGAAGGAACTGGGCACTCCCAGCTCAGTCCCTGTGCCTGTGATCCAGGAGGTGTGATCCAAGATAAGATGGACCTGCCTCACTTTTGATGCAGTGACTGTATTTACAGCATCCCCGCTGACTACAGAAGGAGCCTAAGGAGACTGGCTCAGAAAATCTCTGCATTACAGCAGAGAAGAGTATGTATAGTCTTAAATGAACCCCAGGCACGGGGTATAACACGTATTTGCTCAAGGGAAAGCAGAGGTTAATAATTTCAGTCAATCAGCGTGCAAAAATAACAGTTTGATGGCATGTAATTAAATGGCAGAAAAGTAGGAAAATTATGTATCAAATTGCCTGAGAGAAGTTTTATTTAGATGCAGACAGAGCTGCCTCCCTGTCTCCAGCTGATATTTCAGACCTTCTGAAGATTCAGGAGTTAAAGATTTTAGTGAAGTTCCCTAAGGAACAACTTGAAAATCTTATCTGGCCTCAATTCTTCCCACCTGACTTTAGGCACTGAACAAAGGTGTCTAAGTCAGAGCACAGACACTGACAGAGCTCCTTCTGTTCTCAGTGGAGACAGGCACCTTCAAAACACCCTGGGACTTTATCTAGGCTGCCACAGCTCTCCAGGGTCACTGAACTCACTCCTTTGACACAGATGTGAAAGATTCCCAGCTGAAATACCCAACCTTGCACGGCTGCAATAGAGTAATTAATACAGTCTGCCCACACCAACACATAGATGTTCAGAATTAATGAAGAACTAACAGTACTTTTTTTACCTTAAATTGAGGTGATATCCACACTTAGAAGGAGAATCCCAGCTGACAGGGCACCATCCAGGGGCTTAACTCACCTTGTTTTGGAGAACAAGGATCTGCTGGGCTCGTCCACGCCAGCTGCCAGAGTTGGCCAAGAGACTTTGAATGTTCACATCGTCCCCAATTTCACTGGCTAAAAGCTGTGCAAAAAGGATTAACATCAGCAATAAGGCTTAAATAGATGCGTTGGGGTTCTCTCTAGCAATAAACACAAGCATTGCTAAGTTTTCAACACACATCATTATTTTTGATATAATGAATACTTAACAATAACTGAAGAGGAAAAGAATAGAGATACTGTCTTAATTCACACCCATGAGGAACTGAGCCAGCCTCCCTTGCACAATTCTGACAGAGCTAAACTTAGTATGGAGAGCATTTAAATTATTTATAAAAAGGTCAGCAGGGTTCTATTTTTAGGACCATATTCTCTACTCTGATCTGCATTGCAGGTCTCTTACTTGAACTGAGGAAATCAGGGGCAACAGAGCACACAGTGACACTTAAATCCATCCTGAGTCAAAGAGGAAAAGGTTATTCTGGGTGTCACTCCCACAAACTAAACACGTGCTTTAGTTCAAACAGGGTCTTTAATCCCATGGGACTTGATTTCCGTGGGACTGAAACCTACATTAAGAGGAAATACAAAATTAAATGATAATTTAAATGCATCCTGAAACGGCACCTTTTGGATCGTCTTGAGCTCCTGTTTGGAGGACTGGAGCTGGTTCCGATATTCCATTGCTTTAAAGTTGGCTGTGTTTAGTTTTTCCTGCAATGCTTTCACCTCTGGACTTTCAGCCTGTGAAGAAAAGAGCGTACTTGGTAAGAACAGAACCCTCAGGGGAAAACTGGAGGGATTAACATCCAGAGATTTATCAGAATCTGTTTTTCCAGTCCTATTTCCTCCCTGATTTTTGGGGTATTCAGGAGGTGTAAACAGAACATTGTCACAAAAAATGGTGACAGGGGCACATCCTTGTTATTAGGAAAGAGAGAACTGAGTATGAGCTTCTGATTTCCTCTCTTCAATTAAAATTCATACCAAGTTTCCTTCCAGCATCCTCAGAGTTGATTCCTTAATTCCTGCAGCACCACCACCAAGGGAATGTATTTTGTCTACAGCTGCCTGTAACTGGGAGAACAAAACAAAGCACTGTTATTGTACCATGGACACAGTGAAGAGCACCCCTCCGTGGAGGATTAATTGGCAAAAAAGTAAAATATGGAGATTTACTTACTCTACGAAAATACTTAATTTTCCCTTGTTTTTAAGCATAAACAGTAGGAAAGCATTTTATTTTCCCTGAAATGCTTCCCAAAGAGTCATGTGTTATTTTGCTGAGGAATAACTCCAGAAAACGTCTTTGACTTGGTGAGATGAGATCAGATTTCAAGTATGGAGACTTCTGGGGGATTTTATCACCAGAAGGACATAAAATTAGTGTTTATATACATAAATGCAAATCCTGTCCAGCCCAGGATATGTCATAAAAGCACATATTTTACTCACCAGAGGAATATAAAAGGAGAAATGGCTACCTGATGCCCTATACCTGAGATTTAATGGGGTTAAAGCTGTTTTTCTTTAGCTGGTACTCCAAGGTAGCGTTTTTCAACCCCTGAAGAATGAAAAATGTCTGCTGTTGCTTTCACACAAACACACAGTCCCTCCTGCTCTGAATCAAGCCCTATACTGAGGTGGCAAATCATTCATACTGAATGAAAGTGCAGGAATTTGGAGCTGGAAAGGCCAGGAAATGTTGCGTTAAGGGATTGAAACTTCATTCCTTGAGGTAGGTGGAAGACCTTGATTATTTGCCTGAATAAAGAAAGGCTTTAATGAACAGCTTCTTCACTGAAGTGGCATCTGAGGAAACACAGAGCTCTAAAGTCACCCTTTCTTGTGGGTTAGGGCCTAGTTCCTAAACTCTTCTAGTCCATGGACTGAGAAGGAGGGATTTCAGCTGGATTGGGCAGCTGTTGGCCCGAATTCCAAGGAAGGTTTCTGCAAACATCCCTTTGCAGTCTTTGCTTACAAGCACCAGCCCTTGCCAAGTCATTGCTCAGGGGCCACACCTTCCATTCTGTTTGGGGGAACATAATCATGTTAAAACACTTATTATTTAGAGATTTTTCAGTTTGCATGCAAGCAGAGACCTAAAAATATGTAAAATAACAGTGTTTTCTACCTATCACTCAAGATTTTTGATCAATACCTCCCACTGTCAAATACTGCTTTAATTTTACCCACATAGTTCTACTGAACAAGGACAATCCACAAACTCAGCCAGTGACCATTAACTTAGAGCAGAGACACCCCAAATTAGGTGGACAAAACACAGATCATGGTTTCAGTGGGGTTCACATTCTGATTCATCTCAGATGAGGCAGGTTGCTGTGTTTAATTTTGATTTTGATTTTCCTGCTGTCTGGGAACAGATTTGTTCATCTATAAAGTGTCCATCTCTGCTTCGATCAATAATTATCATTTCTTGGAAGTTTTCTGTTTGCTTTGAGTTATATTTCCTTCCCTGAAACATCTGTGGGTCCTTTCTTTTTTGGTCAAAATGTGAGAATATTTTTTATATATTATACACATAATATATGTATCTGAGAATACTTTCTGTTTGAATAATGATCATCACACTTCTGCAGTAGGGGATTAGAACCAAGTTGATTTTCCTTTAAATTCTTCATGACTTGCTCCACTGCTTGTGTGATTTTGTAGGTCCCAAACTACACCTGATGCTTTTCTGCCAACCTGACAACTGTTTGACAAGACCCCTCTGACCAGAACACTCTGTATTTATGCAGGACTTCTCCAAAATTTAATTTAATCCATGGCTTCTTGATCTTTCCAGTAACTGGGGTAAAATTCAGACAGATGCATGACTTATGATAATAAGTGACTGTGAAAGATGGAGTCAAAATGCATCTGTCAGCAAGATAAACATTATTGATCCATTTAACTGATGTCTTCTAAGAAAGCAAAGTTCAGAAAGAAAGCATTAAAAATTATCAAAAACTTCACCAATATTGTGTAAGGAAGAGGAGTAGTAGCCAAAGGACAAAGTAAACACTGGCATCAGGGCATCTAATTTTCATTTCAGGAGTCACCTGAGTAAAATGACTCCTGTGAAAGGTTAGCACATATAAAAAAGTCATAGTAAACCAGAAAAATCAATCTGCCTGGGTGAAGATTTGCTGTCTGACATGATATAGTTTGTTGATGCCTCAGTTCTGTAAGTACTTGTGCCAGAAAGCAGCTTTATTTATGTGGATGAATGAAGCTTAGAAGAATAGAGTACTAATTCCTGACTGGCATTAATGAGGTGGGAATCTAAGACATAATGGGATGAAATTTGCTCCTCCTAACACACAAAAAACAATCAGAAAAGCCTCTGTGCTTCAAATACAAGGTTGCTACAATTAAGGGAATCCTTTCCCAGCTCCTCCTTCAGAGGAGCAAACAGCTGAGGGCACACCCCCTCTCTCCTGTTATGGACAGAAACGGCCAGAACTCAAAGTAACCATGGATGTAAGAGCAGATTCAACATGGGAACAGGAATCAACCCCATTTTCTATCCCAAACACTGGAATTCTGTGTTTCAGGGCGCAGAAGGAGAACAAGAAAAATGCCTCACTTCTCTCTCCAGCTCCTTGACTTTGTGATTCAGTTGCTTCACCTTGGCCCTTTCTCTCTCGGTCTCGGCAGTTATCTCACGATTCTTTTTGGCCAGTTCAACTATTTTAGTTGCTGCAACATCTCCAGCTAAATCAGAAGTCCCTGAAAAGGACACACAAAAGCAGAGGTCGTGTCTTACAGGCAAGATTCAGAATAGATGATGCTTTTGTTCTCTGCCCAGTGCACAATGTACTTTTATTGTGCAGTCCGTTCCTCCCAGAGCTGTGCCAGGCACTTAAATGAACAAGCGAGGGAAGAGATGTCAGTGATTCCAGCTGGATTGCTGGGCCTTTGATTCAGCACCACACCAGGGCCAGCAAAGCCACATTTCACACTTTAGCAACAGCCACAACAGTGGTTGTAGCAACATCACCACCTAGAAAGGGGGAGAGGTGTTTTCTGCTCACTGCAGGGGAGGGCAGTTATGAACAGGATTTTTTGGAATATCACAGAAAAAGACAACACTCTCCTTTGCCTGGCTGTTTGCTACTGGAGGAGCTGCTGAAACAGAGGTGTGAACATTTCTAGACATCTGTCCCCAAAGGTCAGGCACAACATTACAGCTGGGTCCTGCATAAAGTACAGGAAATGTCATTGTGCCTATTTATATGCCCCCTGTGATTATCCCTGGGCCCTGACTGTGTTACTCCTTTAATTGCTCTTTTAAACGCACACATCATTTGCTCCCTCATCACAGAGGGCTGGATCAGTGTCACAAACAAAGCAAACCCCAGGACTGGCTGTTGTGTCATTTGGCTTTTGTTAACACCACAGGTGAAGGAAAGCTCTTGCACAAGTGCAGAATCAATCTAATTGTACACAATATGCACAGAAACCTCCAGCTCAGCAACGAGTATGAGCCTGCAAGAACAAATCCTTGGTGGGGTGTATGAAGACTGAACTGGGCTGCTGCCTTTAACTCCTCCATCCTCCTTCAGTGCTCTGAAGGAAGGACTTTCTGCTGACATCTGTGAGGGTGATATTCAAGAACTGGGGTGAGATGAAGGAAGAGAGATCACTCTTTAGTGAATGCTGAGCCCCATATAACCCTCAGAGACATTGAAGGGGTTGAACAGAATATTGCTGAGAACAGAATATCACTACTTAAAACCTTATAGACAGCATCAAATTTATTGCTTTTTAAAGCATTTATTTTATAAGCATTTAAAATTATTTTAAAGAAGCATTTAGAAGCAATTTATTCTTTTTAAGAGCATTTTCACTGTTCTTACACCTTAATGTGATTTGTGTTTCCCCTCTCAGGTAGAAGCTGCTTTTATCTTAGTTTTCATGATAAATACTGGCTGCTAAGGATCACAGTAAGTGCTAAACTTATCAAAGCCAGGCTGGTGCTCTCATGTGATGATCTTGAAATGCGTTGCACACAATTAATGAAAGCTTTTAATTGCCAAGCAATGTGGGGGGAGCCTCTTGCCACAGTGCAAATAGGGAAGACAAAGGCAGGGGTTGAAATCGATCAGCCAGAGAAGCTGCAGCAGCACATCTGGCTCCCGGTCCTGACCAGTAACACCTCATCATCTCTCCTACACACAAACTACAGGTAGTTTTTAAGAATTAAGATGTAATTTAATGTTCTGTAGCTCTGGTTGTTGCTAGTTTCCCCCTTCTCCATCAGCCTGGTCATCACTGCTGTCCTGACCAACACTGGCACCCAGTGGAGGAGGTGCAGCCTGCACAGTTCAGTTTTCCAAGGACACTCAGGCCACTTTCAAAGCTGGATTTTGCATCCTGCATGTGCCCTGCTCAGGCAAAGAAAAAAAAGCAGCCTGAATGAGGAATTTAACTCTGCATAGCAGAGAAAGCTGCAACACACAGAGAAAGTTTTCCAAAATAGGATTTCTGTGAAACATCATTTTTTTTTGGTGCCAGTAACAAGTTTGCAGATCTGTGGGGAACAGGAATCACTGTGGACCCTAAAAGAGCACTACAGTTCTTTTAAGGGGCATTTTGCTGCCCTCAGCATCAAGCAAACTAGTAGTGAGAATAAAAGTCACTGTGTTTACCTGCCAAAGCCAACCTGTCCTCTTGCACTTTTTTCTGGAGTTGCTTTATTTCAAAATCTTTCTCTGTCACCAGTTTGTACAACCTGCAGTTCTCATCTCGGACCTCTCGAAGCTGATCCTGCAGCTGCTCGATCTCAGCCTCAAGAAACCTGGGGGAAAAATAAGCCATAACGGCAAATCTCACTGTGATGTACTTCAAATAATTCCAGAAAAAAAAGTAATGGAATTACAGATGAGCTGAGCTTACAAGGAATGAGTTTACTGAATTAAGCAGGATATCCTAAAACTTAGATAAGAACACAAGCTGACGATCTGATCCATTCAGTTAACTTCTTCTTAAAAAATTTTGCACTTTCTTGTGTAGTCTGGGGCAAAATATCACAGAACAGGTATATTTTCAGTGCTCTTGAGGTTACCAAATCTCACTCAGTCTCACTTATCTGGTTCCTCAGAGGAAAGCAGGCAGCTCAGCATTCAGCATGTGGGACATTCAGGCTTTATTTTCTGTACTTAACAAAGCCAACAGAATCCAACAGAGCATCGACTACAAAGGCTGCTCCTGGGCTTCTTTCTTTAAAAATGAATGTCTTAGAGCAATTCATAAAAGAGCAATTTCCTGTGTCCTCATCTGATTCTCTTGGAACCCCACCAGCATGGACTGGCGTCAGTTTGTATTCTTAATGGTGCTTTTTGGAATTCATTTAGAAACAGAGAACACCAAAAAAGCCTTCTGAATGGGAAGAAATAGCCTTTCTTCTCCTATTCTCCAGTACATTTAGTAACATTCCAGGGTTTCATCTCTCTAAGACATCCAGAGAATTAATAACTCTAATCTCCTTGCTGTCCTTACATGATGGGGCCTCCAAATATAAAATCTAGGAGCTGTGGCCTCAGGGGCTCAACTCCATTGTGGGAATTCAGGATTATCTGAGCTCCCTGACACAGGGTCCTTGGGAAATCTTGGGGCTCAACTCAGTTAACCCCACACAGGTGCCATTTGGGCTGCCCACCTGTCCCAGCTGCTGCTGGAGGGTGCAGCTCTCCTGTGCCCAATCTGATTCCCAGGTGGAAGTTCCCGGTGCTCTGCAGCATCTCAGATATCACAAGGCATTAAATCAGCTGCAGGAACTGACCCCTATGTTTTTATTATTTACAGTGTAACCCTGAACCTCTACATTTTGGAGATGTGATTTGGATAAAGGCCAGTTGTTACAGTCTGTACCTGCAGACTCAGCCAGAGAAGTCAGATACCTCAATAATCACCTCAATCTTTTCTATTCCAAAGCTTTAGCAAGCTTTTTTGCACCCACTAGACTTGAGAGCTTTCAAATGCACTTGTTGGAATAAATGACCCCTTAAAGTGCTGCCACAAACAGCACAGCCAGTTCAGGAGGGGATTCACAATCCGTAATTAAGAAATGTACTTCTGTTTCAAAGCTGCAAATCAAAGGGAGATCAAAGGCAGCTGTTTACAAAGCAGAAGAAAGGCAGGCAGCAATGTGAGCTGAGAAATGGCAGAACTAAGTTATTCCCACATGTACCACTCAGAGAAGTGAGCAACAACACTCAGATCCAATTAGAGACCCAGGGACAAAGAGATTTTTAACAGTTAGGGGATTAACATGAAAGGAAAGTTCTAAGCTCTTAACACACCTGAGCACTGATGTCTTCCTGGGAGCTGGCTTCCAAATCTTGAGAAAAAGCACAGAAATCCCAACTGCACCGAGCTGGAGTCTCCTCTGAGAAGCTTCCCACCCCATCCCAGAGTGACCCCACATGTTACAGGGGCAGTAGCAGCTCCCACCCAAGCGCCTCAGCTACAGAAAATCAGCCAAAAGAAACTGCCCAAGGTGCCCCTTTTCACTCAGTTCAAGGGAACAGAGCCAGGTGAAGCTTGTGAGCAGGGCCTTTGCCTGGAATTCAGGTGATTTCCCAAATTGTGTGCCCTGCTCAGGCTAAAAAGAAAAATAAAAAAATGACCCTGAATAAGGAATTTCACTTTTGTTAAATTGTCTCTTTGCCAGCTCTTGTTACAGATTCTCCATGTGATGGGGAGAATCACTTAAAGACACTTAAATGCACCAAACAGAGCAGGGAGGATAAAGTTACAGGGAGAACAAATTGGAAAGGAAGAAATGTCAGCTAAACACTCCCCTAAACAAGATCTGGGAGTAGGATGGGAGGAAGGAAAAATGAATTCCCAAGGCTCAGAGGAAGGGAGGGGAATGGTTCCCAAGTGCTGCCATAAACAACACTGACATGCTGAAATCACTGCCACTGCAGCCCATGTGGAGTCCTGTTCCTCTGGAACAAGTTTCTAATGTGTTGTCATGGGAATACTGTAAAGTACCTCCTGGTGAATCCCTTCCAGAAGCAAATCCTGGCTGGATTTGATACACTCATAACCACTCTTCTGCTAAATGCAGACATACATAAGCAAAGGACAATATAGATAAATCTGCTGTGTCAAATGGGGACTTTTAACAGGCAGTGCCACTGAAACAGAGGTAAGTGATAACTCTGGGATTACTCAGGCCTCAACTGTAAATATCAGAGAACTGCTGGGACTCCCCTGTACTCTGCACCTCAGGGTATGTACATTGCACAGGGTGTGCTTTGGGAACACCTAAACCCCTTTCCTCCACCAGACAAACACCTGAACTATGGGAATCAGTTTCCCAAAAATCTTTTAAAAGCCAGATCTTCATCATAATCTTCCATAGATTATCAGAATGAAATGTTGAAGGGAAGAGGACAGCTGGTAGGGGTCAGAACAGAAGCATAACTTGGCAAATCACCCCTGGTGAGGGACCAATGTGTGAAGAAGACCATGATGTAATGGTGAGAATATTAATTTCTAGAAGCTCAGCTCCCTGTTTCCACTCAGATTTCCTTTGCAGCAGGAACACCACATTCCCAGAAACACCTGAAAGGTTCAGTGTTCACCCCTGGGTTCCCCCCCATCTTCACAGCAGCTCCACTGCACCACTTGGGTGTTCAAGGAAGTAACTTTCAGACACCAGCTGAGCAGGGTGACACAGAGGGAGGATCAGCATTTAGAAACTAAAAAATCTTAATTAGTGGCTGGATAAACCTTGGGAGAGGTGTCCTTCCCCAGGCTGGATTCTGGGAGGGGAAACTCTCCTAACTGTGGTTTTCCACTCACGATCTGCTGGTTTTGGTGGAGCTTCCAGCTTTTCTTTCCTGCCCCTCTATCACAGTCCATCACCCCACTGTGGTGCCAATAAAATGGGCTGTGGGGCTAAAGCTGTAAATTAAATCACTGAAATTACTCGAGATAAAAGTACTCTTGCCTCAGAAAGTGAATCCAGTTTCTAGCAGACAGCTGGATCAGCATGGAGCAGAAGCAAGAATTTCTCCAGCTGGCTTCACCACTAACACAGAGCAAGTCCCTGAATAGCCAACACTATGGACATCTTTGGGATGTGTCCAACTTCAGACCTGTTCTAGTCAGTGAAGGGGTCAGAAGCAAAGGCTGACTGCATCCTGGAAGAGAAATGATCTGAGCTGGGGTTTCAGATCTCTGCTCCAGTAAATTGAATAATGCACTCAGCTCAGAAAAACACCCACAAGCTTGAGGGAGATCCACACCAGAATGCCCAATGTCCTGGGAATCTTGTGATCCAGTAAATCAGGATATACTGCAAAGATAGCCCAGGGAACACTTTTCTGCACTGCAGGCCTTTGGTTTGCTTTGCCTGTATTCATCTTTGGAAATGACTCGTGTAGGGAACCTGTTTGCTTAAGGTTAGGCAGAAACTCACCAACAGTGCAGAGGATGCCAGGGATCCCAAATGACTGGATTTTGTCAGACAGAACCTGGCTGCCCCTCACATGTCACCCTCAACCCTGTGTCCTTGCGCTCTTCATTTGAGAAACAGTCATCATAAAGAGCACATCACCTGAGGGTAAATGTGTTAGGGACAGGGAGAGTCTCCTTGGGATAATGAAAACCCAACATGTGAAGGCAGAAAGTGCCCTGTCAACTTAATAATATTGACTTTTATAAGATCATAAGCCAAATATACTCCTGTGACTTCCTGAAGAAATGCTGCTGCTACACCTTTACCTTTTGCTGTCATCTTCATTTACAGATTGTCCTGTTTCAAGCAGGTTTAGATCATCTGGGGATCTTACAGCCTCCCTTGTGTTGCCATTATCCTTCTGACTGCTCTGCTTTTCCTTCTTCCTCTCCATCACATTTTGCAGCCGCCTCTGCTGTTGCTTCCGATAAGCCTTAAACTGGCTTTTGAAATCTTCGCTCACTTTCATGTCTGACTCCATTGTTTACTAAAAGCATAACAAAATAAAAAGTGACAGAGAGCAGAGATCAGCCTTGCTTTGAAAAACATCCTCTACTGGCAGCTGCTCTGCAGCTTTTCCTCCCTGATCTCTGCCTGGGCTCCCACCACCTCCTCCTCTCCAGCCCCACGGCCTTGCTTCGAGTGCCTTTCTCCATAAATGGCTTTTAAACGGTCAGGGCTTTTTCACTCCAGAATTCAAAAGGCAGTGTTTTGGAATGTTCTTAAACAGATCTGTTTAAATAAATATTTTTACAGAAGAGCAGGTTGGGGTCAAACCCAAACTAACATGGCTAAAAGGAACATGGGCTGTTTGGAATCATCCAGCCCTCCTTGACTAAAGGACTTCCCATGTTCAGGAAAGGTGCAAATCCCCCCACCCATTTTCGGGTTAATGTGGGACTGACAGAGGAAGAAAGATCTGTGTTTATTCTAATGCCCCTTTTGCGTAGGGAGACACTAAGACTGTAGTTTCCACCTTTCCCCCAAATTTCCAAGCACCCAGTGATAACATTCAAGTGACAATATTGCTACCCAAAGCTTTCCTTAGGGTGACTAAACACAATCAGCCTTCTGATGCATTCCAGCCCCTTCCCCTTCTGTTTGACACTCACTGTCAGCAAAAAACCCCAGTGCACCTTTGGTCTGGGAAAACCAACCCGTGAATACTTCCAAAGGCACACCCTGCACTGAGTAATTAATGCACTGATTAAGTGCCAAAACACGCCATGTGCCTGTGTGTATCTTCTGGGCTGAGACCCACTGGGGAAGGTGCAGGAAGGATTGCCAAGGGGAAAGGGCAGAGTCCGGTGCCTCTGCACAGCCCACGGGGTATGGGGGATCAAAGAATTACAGAATCATTAAGGTTGGAACATCAATTTTAATTGATTAAGGTCGGATCTGTGATTTGAAATAAGCCTGGAGAGATAAGGAGTCCATTTACTTAAGGACACTGCATGTGAAATATAGACAGCCTGTCTGGCTTCAGTAACCTTTTGGTTGAGGACTAACTTTATAATTAAATTAGACCCCCACTAAATTTGATAGATCTAACCACTGACCTTAAGAGATAGGAAAGATAAGCAAGAACATCTTCAACCAGTTTTCTCTGTTCTGGAACTATCCTAGAATTTTAGTAGCTATTTTAGACCTTAAATCGTCTTTATATCATTTTTTCTCAGAAATTTCTTTACTGCTTGTGCTCTGTTATTAATTAATTAATTAATTGCTTATCTGTAGGGAAGAAATGTGCACAGTATTCACGGGGCAGCTGCAACACTACAGTGGAAAAGCCCTCTGAGATCCATCAATCCAGCACCACGGCCAAACCACATCCCCAGGTGCCACTTCCATGTGGCACTTCCATGTGTTTCCTGAACCCTTCCAGGGATGGCGATTCCCCCACTTCCCCGGGCAGCCTGTTCCGATGCCTCAGAACCCTTTTGGTGAAGAAATACCCCCTAATGGCCAACCTAAAACCTCCCCTGGTGTAACCTGAGGCCTGGTGTAACCTCCTGTCCGGACGGTGTGGGGACAATTTCCACCCTTCCTGCCGGGATAGCGACTCCAAGCCTGGCACAGAGGGATGCGCAGGGTGGGGAGCGGGTTTCCCTCTGCTCCCACAATCCCGGAGTAGCTGGGCTTGGAAGGGACCTCTGGAGATCATCCAGGCCCCCTCACCAAGGCAGGGCCACCTGGAGCAGGTGGGGTTGGGGGCGTCTCCAGAGATAGAGACCCCACGCCCTCCCTGGCGTAAAGCCCTCCCTCGTTTGGAGGCGCAACTTCTCGTGTTTTAATTTATAAATGAAAGTAATTGTTATCCTGTCACCGCCCCGCCTCGCCCTGTGACCTGACAGGACCCGGCAAGGCAGCGCTGTCCCCCCCACCCCAGGCCGGCTGCCCGCTGTTCCCGCCCCACCCCGGCCTACCCGAACCGCCTTTCCGGGCCCGGAGGATCCCAGGAGAGCCCTCCCGGGTGTCCCCCTTCCCTGCCGGGCAGCGCCGGGACCGGGGGATGCGGCTCGGGATCCCGCGGCCTTGCCCGGCCCGGCCCCACGCGGTTCCCATGGCAACGGGAGCGGCCTCCCCTCAGCGCGGCCGCCATGATGGACCCTGCCCCCCCCCCCCCCAGCCCGCATCCCGGCATCGCCATTCCCGCAATTCCCACTAATCCCGCACCAAATCCCGGCCCCGCGGGGTGACGGGAAGGGGGAGCTGCTCCTTCTCCTGCCCCGGGCGGCAGGAACAGGAAAAGGCGTCAGCACCGAGCCGAGAGCCCTCCCGTGTCCGTCCGTGTGGGAGCGGCCAAGGGCAACGGGAGTGCGCCAGCTGGGAATCAGGGACGGCAGAGGCTGGGAATCAGGGACGGCAGAGGCTGGGAATCAGGGACGGCAGAGGCTGGGAA
>JAWWEU010000081.1:2001243-2015778 GCA_035583155.1 Acropternis orthonyx | reverse complement strand
CTGGGAATCAGGGACGGCAGAGGCTGGGAATCAGGGACGGCAGAGGCTGGGAATCAGGGACGGCAGAGGCTGGGAATGCTCTTTCCAGTAGCGGTGCACCCTCCCAGGTTGTTTTTATAGAGGTAGCGCAGCTCACGCCACCCCCCTCCAATGGGATCAATGTCCTCCCCCCCCCCCAACAAATCCATAGGCAAACACTTGTCATCTCCAGCGCTCACTTTTATTGGTATTTAGCCTCCCGCTGCTCTGTACAACATGTCACAGGCTGGTGCAGTAAGTACCTTGTGCTATTTTTTACAGAGACACCTGTAACACCCGACACTGCCACCATGGAATGTAAGCTAACAGGAGAAAAAGAGATTTTTTTTACAAATCGGCTTTTATTTTTGTGACTGCTGTTGGAGGTACAAGGGGGTTGAGTGTAAAACAAGTCACAGAGAAGGGTTTTAACACCTCAAAGGTGATGGGGGGCCTTTTTGGATTTAAATGTTTTAAATTTTTCCATGAGGAACTACATTGCAGAAATCAAGAGCTAGATCAAACACTTTTAAAAGCATTAGGACACCAAATCAAGGCTTAGTTTTCACAATAAGTATTGTAAATGTTACATTTAGATGTTATTCAGAAGAACACTGTAAATAAAGTTACAAAATACAGTAATCTCGGGGTCTTGTACAGCAAAAATAAGGAGCCTGTGTCTTCATTAACAATGAATAAATATAACATTTAAATAGCTGCGACATACCAAGGACTTATCTCATTCCTTAAATAAAAAAAATAGATGTTTAATATATCTCTCTAATATTTTAGAAGTCATTTAGTGCTACTGGAAGCTTCTAAATTACAAAGTTGGAGGCAGAGGACAGAAAATGACACTCTCTGACAGAAGCCAGTTCAGACTTTGTGGTTTCGGGCAACAAAGAGCCAAAGACTTCACCAATTTTAGGACTGAGTTGAAGGGTAAGATAAAGGGATTTTACCCACTATATCCCCTAAAAACTGGGATGTGGTGATGTCAGTCAGAGAGAACCAGACCCCAATACCCCCTCCCCCAGAGCACAGTCATTTAATCTTCCAGCTTTAGCACAGTGTACCATACACAAATAGAATAATTCTCTAATGCCATGTATTTTTTTTTTTTTTTCCCCTCAAGAAACCTTTGATAGGAGGTTTGGGAGCTGCAGTGCACAGGCCACCACCAGGACAGAGGTTTCAGCCAACTCTCCACTATTCCTTGGGCTTCACCACATATTCCCGAAACATCGAATACAGCACACCTACAAGAGAGAAACAAAAGCACAATTAGAGAGCTGGTTGAAATAGGAAATAGTGGGGTTAAAACTCTGAACAGAAAGAGGTATTTCAGCAGGAGAAATAATGTTTTCCTTCCTCTTCTGCTGTATTTTTTTAATAGCAGTGATGAACCCGACAAAACTCTTCATGTGCAGAGAAACTGGCCATGAAAATAATACTGTCTATCAAAATGCAGACCCCAATCCAACTCTAGTTTGTTTCGCAGCCAAAGTCAAACTTTCCTGTTGTACCTCCTGGGAATACAGTATGGAGAAAGTGTCTCATGGGATACACAATATACACAAATGCACAGCTGCACTTCTTAGATGAGACCTGGAATGTACAAATCAAGGGCACAATGTCCCTGTACATTCAGACACACAATTCCAGTCCTGAAAAAAAATATAAATATATATAAAAAAATATGTAATACCATAATCTATAAAAGTTGTAGATTTTCCAATGCATTAAATTCAGAAACAACAGCGTATTTTCAAGGGAAAATATTAATGTCAAGTATATGTTTTCTTTGCCTCCAATTTCCACATCTGCAGAACCTCACATCCCATCTCCAGACGTTACCAAAACTGCTACTCTCAAATTAAATGCTTGTACTTAATACATCAGATTACTCCAGCAAGGCTGAGCAAACTCCAGTAACGAGCACAAACATCCTGAAATGAATATTCTGGATGCTTCCACCCCGAGGATACATCACACACACACACACACACACACACACTATTACCCAGGAGGCTCCCCGGGGTTTGCCATGCCCAAGGACAGCTGCCAATCCGTACGTACCACAGGTCATGGCTCCCACCACGAAGCCCTGGGCGGCCACACGCATGTGGATCAGGTGAAGGGACATTTTCATGTTACCTCTGTGCTTCAGCCTGTACAGCCCATAGCCAACCACGGCAGCAAAGCCAGCCATTCCTGCAAGGCAAGGAGAGCACCCTGCTGAGGGGAGGGCATCCAGAGGAGTGAGGGTGACCCACCTAAGCAAAATATCCTGGGAAGCACATAGTCCCTTAGGTTGGAAAAGACCCTTTGAAGATCATTGAGTCCAACCACTCCCCAGCACTGCCAAAATCACCACTAAACCATGTCCCCAAGTGCCACATCTACGCAATTTTTAAATCCTTCCACCACTGTCCTGGGCAGCCTGTGCCAGGGGTTTGACAACCATTTTGTGAAGAAATTTTTCCGAATATCCAGTCTAAACCTCCTCTGGCACAACCTGAGGCCATTCTCTCTCTCATCCTAAAACAAGCATGTTTGCCTCTGGTTTTGTGTAGTGGCAAGTCCTGGCCTGTTTTTATTGAGTGCCACCTCACTCAGCGCAGGGAAGAGCAAGAGATTTCCAGCAGCATTAAAATGTCAAAGGAGCAGGTGAAGGTGTCAGAATTCCTTGGATGCTTTTCAGACAGAACCAGGGCTCCTTGCACCCCGTTTCCTGGATGGAAGCTTGCACCCAACAGTCCCACTTGGCTGCTGCTGAACCCTCAGCTGTGGATGCTCCCTGACATACCCACTGCCTGCTGAGGTTGCTATTTTGGGCGTTGTCACATTTGGCCAGGTGCCACCAGGACAGGACAAGTCACACGTTGCTGTCCCCAAGCTGTGAGGAGGAGGCTCAGCAAGGTCCCTTTCCCAGGGACAGAAGTCACTGATAGTCCTTCCTTCAGTGGAGCAAATGGCTTCAGCTTTGCCAGCTCCAACCACTGCACACTGATGCTCTCACAGAAAATAGAGCAGCAGTGCACAGACTTTTCCAATTCCATCCGTTTTATTCCATTTTTAGGATGATTATTTACAGTTCAAAGGTGGCTGCCAAGTTTTAAGTGCTGTGTATATTTTAGTGACGAGAGCACGAGCAATTTGTCTCCCTGAGCCTGGAGTATTACCAGTTCCACCGGGAATTAATAGGCCTTTAAATCACGTGGTACCTTCATTAAACACTAATTAAGGGGTTTAGGGCCTTCAGCCCAGCTCTGACTCAGGTCAAAGGTGAGTTCTGCCAATCTGTTTCGGGGAACCCGAACTCATGGAGTTCACAGTACACCCAAGCAAGGTGGAGACAAAGTCCTGTGACGACGGGAACTGGTGACGGATATCTGCTGGCAAACACTTGGAACAGTCCACCCCAAATGACCCAACTGCTCTTCATTTAAGGAGGCAGGAAATCAAAACGTCTCCTGTCAAAGGAGAGCCCTCAGGATGAACATGACTGATCCCTGCTCACCTCAGAAGTTTCTGGGGGGTCTCAGCAGAGGGGCTGAGAACTTCACAAGCTCTTCAAGCTGGGCTAAAGTAAAAACTACTAAAAGTATCCATTTTAAACCCAGGAATGGCAGCAGCGGGGTGAAATGTGTGGCAGACAGGCTGTAATTTCAATCCCTCTAGTTTGTATTTTGTTAGCTTTAAAGTCACTTTGTAGTGATCACATAATTCTGAGGAACTGTGCTCTGAAACAGCTGCACAACACATTCCTTACCAACTGGCATCATCGTTTAAACACATTTTCTAAGCTCACCTAAACAATTTTTCAGGGCTTTTTATTGTACTTGTAGGCTCTGAGTTTTCTATTTAAGGTAACAGACCTCATTAATTTCACTCTTTCTTGCAGGACAAATAGCACTCAAGGCAGAAGGATTACTGCTGTCACCATCCAAAAGACCTATATGGGGAAGTAATTTCCAAGCCATTTCCTGTTCACAAGAAGAAAGGTGAACAGTGATGGTGTTTACACCACATTGATTGCCTGGGAAAACAAAGGTCTGTGCAAACACATTTCTGCATTAAACTCACCGATGGGCACAAATGGTGTCTCCTTAAATTTTCTTACCAGCTTCGAGGTCTGGCTGGTGTCAGACTCATACTCAGGGTAAACGGATTCCTGGCTGGGTGACATGGTGGCTGTGAAGACAAAGAGCCTCCCTTCAGGTTTCAGAAACTCCAGATTAAGAGAATTTTTAGGGGAAGAAAATCCCTTGTGTATTCCCCCAGTCACAAATATCCAGGTAGTGAGATACAAGCACAGAAGCTATGGACAGATGATTTAATTCTAGTGAAGCCTTGGGAAGCAGGATTGTTACTTACCAGGAGAGGTAAGAACAGGACAGAAACAAACAAACAAACAAACAAAAAAAACAAGGAGGGAAGCAACAAATTTCTGCCACCCGTTTTCAAACCACTACAGATCCCTGTGGCCCCCCCCTGCGAGAAGCCACAGAAAGCTTTGGCCACTGCCCGCCTTTCCTTTTAGGAATTCCATGCCACACCGCTTGGCTTTCGCAGGCTGTTCCTTTATGGCAGCTCTGACCTCAGCAAAGTTCACATCTCCCCTCTCGTTCCCTGCCAGGAACAGCAGCCGCGGCACTCCCGGTGGGAAGCGGGAGCCGCTGCACAAGGTCAGCCCTGCCCGGCAGCTCCTCAGGCACCACGGCCTGTCCCACCTCAGCCTCATTCCAGATTCCCGGTGGAGAACACAGGGATGCAGAACAGCTACGGCTGAGGAGCTGGAGTAAGTCTTGCAGCCCTCCAGAGGCGCAGACTCGTGCGGGGGAGAAATCACGCACAGGAAGATAAAAAGCAGCAACAGAGCACTGGGAAAGACTCCACTCACAGAACCATCATCACCAAACCAGTGAGACCATCCTCCAAAGCTTCTCGTGCTGGGAATTACACAGATTACACCAAAAACCTGTTCCTTCCTCAGTGCTCAGCAAATGAGGAGTCATTCAATGAGTGCCAGTTTCTACCCAGCAACACCAGAGAGGCCTCTGCTAGAAAAGTCTCCACTTTCATTGTTCCAGTTTTGCCACCAACACACTCCACAGCAAAACACAGCTCAGGGGCACATGGAAGCTCTCGGAATAAACCAACAAGAATTTCATTTAAGCAGGGGCCAGTAACCACAGGCAAAAGAGACATTTCAAGGGTGGCTGCGCTCCCTGGTTACACAGCATTTCCTGCACACCCATGTGAGCAGATCGACTGGTTCTTAAACTAAACGCTCAAACCATTTCCTCTGCCAGGCCAAAGGATCTGATCTCTCCGTGCCTGCCACAACCACCCTTCTTTTCTAAACGTGAGTTATAATTTCAGCCTGACTCATTTGGAGAAGGAAACGAGAGCACCCCGTCACCTCGGGAGAGGGGGAGACAGCCAGAGGTGGGACTTACACAAGAAAAGGATACTGAAAGTGAATCAATTCATCCACCGCGAGAAGTTTCCACGACCTTCAGCTCACACCGGGGTGGGCCCAGGGCAGAGGAGACCGTGAAACACACACGGCCCGGCTCGCCTGTACCTGGCCAACACCCACGGGGGAGGTCAGGGCACCTGCGGGACAGGTGTCACCCACGGGGGGAGGCACACGGTGGGAAGGTGACAGATCCCAGCACCCCTTCCAGCCAGGGGGCGGCCCTGGGCACCACCGGGCCGCCTTCCCCTTCTCCAGCCCCACACGGGGGCCGTTCCCCGCTCCAGCCGCGGCTCCCCTCACCCCCGTGCTGTCCCTCACCCCCGTGCTGTCCCCCGCCCCCCGGTGTCCCCCCTGCCCCCCTCCCCGGTAGCCCCGCCGCTCACCGCCCTCCCGCCGGTCCCTCCCGGCGTCTGCCGTGCCCGGCCCCGCCCCCCGCCCCTTATAGCGCCGCCGGCCCCGCCCCCTCCCCGCCGGGACCACAACTCCCAGCGCGCCCCGCGCCCGCCGCCGGCCAATCCGCGCTCACGAACGGCCCGAGGGGGGCGGGGCGGGGGCCGTGACGTCAGCGCGGGGCGCTCCGCATTGCGGCGCGGTGGGCGCTGCGGGGCCCGGCCCGGCCTGAGGAGGGGGCACGGGGGTAACGGGGAGGAATCCCTGGCTGGGAGACACTGTGGCTGCCCCATCCCCGGGAGTGCCCCAGGCCAGGCTGGAGCAACCTGGGCTAGCGGAAGGTGTCCCTGCCCCTGGAACTGGATGGGCTTTGAGGTCCCTCCCAACCCAAACCGTTCTTGTGACGTGAGGCAGAAGCTCTTCAGCAAAGCGTTAAATCAGAACCCGGCTTTCACAGAGTCCCAGGTTGTATTTTGAGTTAGAAGGGACCTTAAAGATCATCTCATTCCAACCCCCTGCCATGGGCAGGGACACCTTCCACCAGCCCAGGTTGCTCCAAACCCGATCCAACCTGGCCTTGGACACTCCCAGGGATGGGGCAGCCACAGCCCCTCGGGCTTTCCCTCCTTCTGATTGTCTCATTGACTATGTCTTCCCAAATTTCAGCTTTCAGGCAGAGCTTGCTTTAACCCCCACTGTGTGCCAGGCACTGGATTTTGAAGCCCATAGTTAATGGAGAAACTGCTCCTGACTCAAAGCAAACCGTACTCTGCAGCAGGCGGAAAAATCTACTGGGATCCCAAAGATGCCTCAAATCCTCCCCTAAACCTGGGGGCAGCTCATCAGAGCAAAACAGCAAAGCCCTTTTCCCCCTAAGCCCAGTTTTGCAGCGGGGTGTTTGTGCCTCCCCATCCCCGAGCAGGGGGAGGCAGAGCTGCTGCGCCTGCAGGGTCAGCCCTCTGCCCACACCACAGAAAAGTGGCTCAGACAACCATTTGTTACAGCTGTATCTCTCTAAATGTGCTTCCCATTACCCCTAATCTGGTTACTTTAATTGCCAAAGCCATTAGGGCTCTGCAGTCAAAGGAAACAAAAAAAATCTATGCAATTATCAGCCCCCAAATTGAGTTAAAATCGAGTAATAAATTACAGCGAAGGCCACTTTCTCCGGTGACTCTCAGAGGCCCATTTAACTCCCTGCTTCAGGGCAGAAACTCAATTAAAAACAAAAACTTATTTCATTTTCATTGCTGGGCTAATGAAACCTCTGTCACCTGCAGCATCTCCGTGTGTGTGTCCGGTGTCTCAGCTTTGTGAGTGGTTCTTGCTCTCTGCTAAGGTGTGTGTTGCACATGTATATTTACTGTATGAACATATATATTTATTATATGATATATTTAAACGCAGCAGCAGCTGTTGGTGGCAGACCTGAAAATGGGTAAAAAAATCATATTTCTCTCTGTGAGTTCACTTAGCAAGGGGCAGGCTGGATGCAGAGCTGTGGCCATCGCTGCTGCTCCGTCCTCCTGGTTTTACCAGGGTTGGTTTGGGGTGTATAAAACACACCAGAATTGGCACAGGGAAAGCCTCGGCACAGTCAGGGTGTTCCCATGGCCCTGTTTGGTGCTGAGATGAGGGAATAGGCAGGGAGATGACCACTCACCAACAGTGATGTTCTAAAACTTCTCCAGTAAACCACCTCATCACACCCTTGGCAGAGGCCATTTCTGCTCTTGCAGGGGATGAGGATCCTGCAGCATCCAAACAGCACATGAGTTATTCAGATTTCCTGGAAAACATGCAGATTTCTACAACAGGGTCTCAGCCCTGGGAGATCGTAGTGTGGAGACCAGGCAGGTCCAATCCTGCCTGGGGGAGCTGGGCAGGGTGGGCATCATCTTAATACCCATCTGTCAGGCAATGCCAGATATTTCCACTAATTAAAGCTTTTAGAAAACAAACAACAAGAGAGACCTTGATGCCTGATCTGGGAATGGGACGCAGCAAATCCAGAATAAACAGGGGAAAAGGAATTAGGGATAGTTCTTGTCTGGAAGAAGATGGAGTGGAGAAAAGGGAAGGATCAGAGTGGAGAGAGAAACCATGTACGAAAAACCAGAGAGAAGGGCAAAAGAAACTGTTTATTTTTAATCAAGTGGCTGCTCTGTGTGCTTGTCTGACACATCCCAGAAAAAGCCGATTCCAACTGTTTTGTGGGTGTTCCATTCAGCCTGTGCGTGCTGGGGTGAGCAGGACCCAGCAATCTTCACGCTGTGCTGCCCTGGCCCTGCATTCCAGTGGCTCTGGCTGTCCCCTGACTCCTGCAGGCTGCATTCCTGAGGAAGGGCTGCTGGATCCCTGTGGCACCCACGGCAGAGGGTGCCCCACTCCGGGTGACAGCACGCGTGTAGATGTGGAGGGGGATGTGCTCGGACAGGGTGGAGACCTTCTGTCCAGTGTTGTCATTTGATCAACACCAGAAAAGGCAAAAACAAAACCAGGGAGCTCCTGTTTTCCTGCCCACTTGCCCTTACACAAGTGAAAGAGGTTCCTAAAAGCCTCGTTCAAGCCTTCAGCAGGATGGAAATGGGAGAAGAAACTCCTGTAAGTGCATTTTCTGCTTCTTCCTTGTAGACAAAACTGCAGGAAAGCTGGCCGGGTTCCCTTTTCTTTTTGAAAGGTGGCCAGTTTGGGATTGGGATTAATTTCAGAGCTCAGCCCACGCTCATCCGTTCTCCACTCGGGGTGTGGATGTCGGTGCCAGACTGATATGGAGGGAGAAGGACGTGGCAGAGGGAGAAAAGGCATCTCAGTGGGCTGGGAGGGACTCAATTTTGGGAGTGGCTTGTCCTGATGTGGGCACGGAGGGTGTGAGGGGGAAGGTGTTCAGGAGTCTCTGGGTGTTGCTGTGTTCAGCAGGATGATGATCAGCTTTGGTTTCCTCTCAAAGGTATACAGCCACAACTGTAAATGGCTGGGGGTGAATTTCTTCCAAAATACGATACAGAAAAGAAATTTTAAAAAGCTCGTTCCCAGACAAGCCCCAGACAAACACTCTCCCTGCTCTCCATCACTGCTCTGTCTGGAGCGCCTTGCAGCACTTGGCAAAGAATTGCCAGACTGCAAGAAAACATTTCAATCCAGCTCAAATCACTTTTTATTTTCTTTTCAGCTGCCTGGAATTGCCTGGAACGAGTATTCAAGCAATTTTAGACATGAGACCACAGCAGGTATGTCCAGAGCTTCACCCTCTTATGGCTGCACATCCACAGGCATCCTTAGCACCCCATTCCAAGCCTTGGGGGCTTTCCTTAACCCACGTGGGGTGGAGGGGCCCCCCTTTCCCAGAGTGCTTGGGGGGGGGGGGGGGGGGGGGGGGAAAAAAACCCAAAATTTTGCACACCCACCCAAGGATATGTTCTCCTTGGAATACCCAGGACAACCAGGGACCAACAGCTTCATTTTCTCCTTACTCAGTGGCTGAGGTCTCTTGGGAAATGGGAGAAACAGATCCTTGAGGAAAAACTGCAGGCAAGGAGCTACACAGCCAGGCATGTTTGGGATTGCTGGAAAATGAGCCCCAGGGAAAAGATGGGCAGCTTTTTTTCAGCTTCGTTTCACAGCTGAAAAAATATGTTTTAGGAGTGGAGGAGTATTTGCACCACTTTTTCCCTGTGCCAGGCCTGGATTTCTGCCAGAGCCTGGAGATTAACCTTGATTTTTAAACTCCACATTAACCTTCATGGTACCAGTGGGGAGTGGCTGAGGCAGATGGGCTCTTCAGCAGCAGCTGTTGACGAGTTTAGGTGGCTTTTAAAACCCTTGTAATGTTCTTGTTTGTGTGGTGATTTTTTTCCTTCTGAAAATCAGAATCCAAAAGTAGGAAGCTCGAAATCAGTCATCATTTCCTGACATCTGGGCTGCAGCTGCCTGAACCCTGAGGCCAGTCCTAGGGACTGGCTGCCTGCAGGGGTTGTCTCATGCAGAATTGATTCCAACAACATTTTTCCAGCTGAATCTCTGCCTCTAACCTTGATTCAGGACTTGATTCTGGTGCCTACCTATCCTTACCTTGGATGAGTCTTTGAGCAACCTGGGCTGGTGGAAGGTGTCCCTGCCCATGGCAGGGGGTTGGAATGAGATGATCTTTAAGGTCCCTTCCAACACCAGCCATTCTGGGGCTATATGAACCTGTGATACATAAAGACTTTTTACAAGAATCTGTGTCTGAGTGGCCTAGAGCTGACACAGAGAGTGGTCAGTGTCCCACCAGGAGCAGTGAGATGTTCAGCATTTCCCCTCTGGGAAGAGCCCCACTGACCTAAAGGTGCTGGTGGCACGTTCTGCTTCACCAGCACTTCAGATGCTGCTTTCTCAGTAGTGACCCAGGTGAACACAAGCAGCTCCCAGTGAGGTACGGTGCTGGATTTCCCGTAATTGAGAGCAGAAACTTCCTCAAAGTCTTGTGGTGGTGTCAGGAGGAAGCAATGAGTTGTGTCGGGGGAGTCTCTGATCATTTGCTTGCAAGCTTTATTTTGTTGGACTAAGGAAAGCAGAATTAATTTGGGGTTTATTTTATATGTATGTGTAGACAGCTGTCCTCATGCTTAGGCAAAGGCCAAGGAGTGCAGGACGCAAAATACTCACCAGAAAGGAGCAGAAATTTTAACCTATGGACTTCCAGTACCTGAAGAGAGCCTGAAAGAAAGATGAAGGGAGACCTTTTACAGGAGTATGGAGTGACAGGGCAGGGAGAATGGATTCAAACTGGAAAAGGGTAGGTTTAGATTAGATATTGGGAGGAAGTTCTTTGCTGTGAGGGTGGTGAGGCACTGGAACAGCTTTCCCAGAGAGGCTGTTGATGCCCCATCCCTGGAAATGTTTGAGGCCAGGCTGGATGAGGCTGTGAAGAACCTGGTCTAGTGGAAGATGTCCCTGCCTGTGGCAGGGGGTTGGAATAAGATTATCTTTAAAGTTCCTTCCAACCCAAACCATTCTATGATTTACGAACTAAAGGAAAACCTTCCACGATGTGATATTTTCTTCCTGTGTGGATTCAAACACTTGGATCCCCTCCCCTTGTCTTTTGCTCTTAGGCAGCCACTTGTCAAACACAACCTCAACAGTGCCAACACCACCTGCTGACACCTGGCCGGATGCTGCCAGCTTCAGTACGTACCTGTACGACTACTTGAACGAGGAGGAGTACGGGCAGTACCAGCTCTGCACCAAAGAGGAGGTGCTCTCCTTCAGCAGGGTGTTCCTGCCATCATTTTACACCGGGATCTTCCTGCTCGGGATGGCCGGGAATGGCCTCCTGTTCATCGTCCTCCTTATGTACATCAAGAAGAAGAAGAAGATGACTGAGGTGTATCTGCTGAACCTGGTGGTTTCAGACTTCTTCCTGCTGCTGACCCTTCCTTTTTGGGCTCTCTACATTTCTCAGAGGGTCACCTGGGACATCTTGTGCCCACTCTTAAGTGCCATGTACACTCTGAACTTCTACAGTGGCATCTTTTTTGTGAGCTGCATGAGTCTGGACATGTATCTGCAGATAGTTCATGCTTGCTCTGCTCACAGCTCCATGTCATGGAGGAAGTCCATCCTCTTCTTGTTGGTGGTGTGGATCCTTTCCATACTTCTCTCCATTCCTGATGGCCTCTTCACCAGCACAAGGCAAATCCACAATAAAGCCGTGATGTGCACCCAGGATTATGGCCAGGACCACTTGTTTTGGAAAGTTGTTTTTCGGGTCACTCAAAACATCCTGGGTTTCCTTTTGCCCTTCCTCTTCATGGTGTTCTGCTACTCCCGCATCGCCTGTGTCCTCACCACATCGCAGCTGCCTGGCTCCAGGAGAGCACTCTGCTTAGTCTTTACTCTGGTGGGTGTCTTCTTTGCCCTGTGGTCTCCCTACAACATCGTCCTCATCCTCCACTCCCTGCAAGACATCGGTGTGATCAGCAGCTGTGAAAGCAGCAGGAAACTGGACTATGCCATTCAGGTCACAGAGAGCTTGTCCTTTGTCCACTGCTGTCTCAACCCCTTGCTCTATGCTTTTGTGAAAAAACGATTCAGGTCATATCTGTGGAAGATCCCTCAGGCCATTTTCAGGAGAAGTGGATTCTTTCACATGCAGCCCTCAGAGACAACCCCATCATGCAGCAGATACGTGGCTGAGATAGAAATGTTGAGTGTCACAAATTTATCATAAGTATTTGCATTATTTACACTATGTGTGTGCCCTCTGTGCTCTATTTTATTGGTCTGGCCATGGGATGGAGTTGGTGTGAGCCCACAACTCTTCATAATCAGTCAGTTTATCCTAGCACCAGCCTCAAGATGAGGATTTTTCCATGCTGGGGTTGGAAAAGTATGTGTGGGATCAGTTTCTGTTGATACAAAACTGGGAGGAGCTGTTGACTCCCTCGAAGGCAGGGAGACCCTGCAGAGAGACGTTGGCAAAGCAGAGGGCTGCAATCACCAACCACAGGAAGTTCAACAGGGAAAGTGCCGGGTTCTGCCCTTGGGATGGAGCAACTCTGGATGTAGGGACAGACTGGGGAATGAGGTGCTGGAAAGCAGTGCTGGAAAAGGGCCCTGGGGGTCCTGATTGGTGGCCAGTTGGCCACGAGTCAGCAGTGCCCTGGAAGATAATGAAGCCATTAGAGACTGTCCAAAGGAAGGCAATGAGGATGGGGAAGGGCTTGGAGGTGAAGCCCCATGAGGACACTGAGGGCACTTGGTGTGTCCAGCTGGAGAAGAGGAGACTGAGGGGAGAGCTCATTGCAGGTCCAACTTCCTCGGGAGAGGACAGGAGGGGCAGGCACTGATCTCTGCTCTGTGGGGACCAGGGACAGACCCAGGGAAGGGCCTGGAGTTGTGTCAGGGCAGGGTTAGGTTGGATCTCAAGGAAAGGTCCTTCCCCCAGAGGGTGGTGGGCACTGACCAGGCTCCCCAGGGCAGTGGGCACGGCCCCGAGGCTGCCAGAGCTCCTGGAGGGTTTGGATGATGCTCTGGGGCACAGGGTGTGACTCCTGGGGATGGTCCTGTGCAGGGCTGGGTGTTGGACTGGATGATCCTTGTGGGCCCCTTCCAACTCAGCATGTTCTGTGATTCTGTGAAATGTGCAGAAGTTCTTCTTTAGATTCCAAAGGGTCTGATGGAGGAGAGCAATCCCATTATCCCTCCAGTCCGTAGGGTAAGCTATGGAGTAGCTTTTCCACATGCATCTGCCAGGCCAGAAACCCAGGAATAGATTTGCCACACTCATCCATCAGGCCAGAAGCCCATCCAGGGGGTGGCTCTTGCCATCTGCCAGGTAGGTGGCAAGAGTCAGATGGTTCAACTGGGACGATCCCTTTGTCTACCAGGAGAGACAACAGGAGGGGTTGGGCACCTTTAGGCTGAGTTGTGGTAGTTCCCTCTGTTCTGATGAGCTGTGCCACACTCAGCTCTGCTGAGCAGGAAACTCTTGTCTTTCCAGGAGACACAGCCTTAGTTAGAGATCGGTTCAGACTGATCTGAGACCAGTCTGATGGGAACAAAGTTGAAACCAGTAAGAACCAGTGAGAAAGAGAAAATGAGTGGGCTCAGCAGAGCAGTGATGGAGGTATTTGCCTTCCAAAGAGCTGCCTTGACAAGATAAAAAAGCTCCATGGATACTGTGACATAAATACTGGCTTTGCAACACCACAGAGTGAGATCATGGCCTGAACAGAAGAGCACAGAGAGCTGCTGGCCAATCCTTATTACCCAGTGTAGCTTTAAAGCTCAAGGTTATGTTTGCTGACTTTTATTGAAATGTATTATTCACCCCAAATGCTCCTGAACCTTAAAAGGTCCCTTTCCAGCTTTGAAACCTGCTAAGCATGGGACTTGCCTGGAATTTTACAAAAAAAAAAAAAAAAAAAAGTGAATCATTTAAAAGAAGACACTTGTCACCCTAATTTTATTGCTAGACAAGGTTATAAGACCAACAAGGGCTTTGAGTTGATCTAGAAAGATGGATTTGTTTCCACTGCTGCTATTTTTCTTCCCAAGATTGCTACAGTTTATTTCCAAAATGGTAAGGCTGGGAGCTTTCCTTAAAAAAACAAAGCCAGAATATGTATTTAACTGATGCTGTGATGTGGCTATCACTCCACGGGTCAGGTCACTGGAGAGAACGTGAAAAGGGACAGCAGCTGGGAAACAAAGAAGAGGATGAAGACTGTGATCCCGTAGAGAGGAGACCTCTTGGGACTGCAGAAAACTAATGAGGGATTCTCAGGGGAAGGGCAAAGGTGAGGGAAATAGCAAGGGGAGAATGTCACTCTCTGTCCAATGTGAGGGTGCTGCAAGGTCCAGGCACCAGCAGCTGGGACAGAGGTTGTGGAGACCGTGTGTGTAGATCAGGGTGGCAGCACTGGGAAAAACTTCCAGGGCACTGTGCCTTGGGGAACACCAAAATGCTGGAGACCTTTGCTTCTCTTGGCTTGGGAGACCAAATTGGCTCAGCTGTAACCCCCTTCCTGAGCTCATTTCCAGTGGCATTTCCACCATCCCCTCCTTGTTCCATTTTCCCAGCCTGCAGCACATGTCCATAGCCCGGTCTCAAAGGCAGAAATCATGGAGTGGAATCTTCGGAACCATTTCCG
>JAWWEU010000081.1:1990884-2001143 GCA_035583155.1 Acropternis orthonyx | reverse complement strand
GTGGAATCTTCGGAACCATTTCCCCCCTCCCCCCCCCCCCCCTCCCCCCCCCGCCAAAACTGGGCTCCAAGCCCCTAGAAAGGGGAATTTGCTTAAGGTGCTGCAGAGCACAGGCCAAAACCCATCCCCCTTACACTCCACTGAGATTACAACATACCTTCCACCTCAGAAATCCCTGTCCGTCGAGGGAGAGGTTCACACCGGAGCGCTCTGCGGGGCAAGGCAAATGCTGCCAATGGGGACAGAGGTTGTCAGCTGTGCATCTGCATATCAGCTGCCTGGTGGGAAGAGAGAGCGCATTCCCGCCCCAGCCTGTTCCCAGTCCCAGCTCCCGGACGGGCACGGAGCTCTCATGGGGCTCTGGGTGGTTCTGCTCTGTACCTTGGTGTCATCACTGCTTGGTGGGCTCTACCTCCTGGGTGTGTTTCGGAGACGGAGAGCAGATGAGCCACCCCTGGACAAAGGGACCATTCCCTGGCTGGGCTACCTGCTGGATTTCAGGAAGGACAGCTCAGAGTTTCTCAAAAGGATGCAGAGAAAACACGGGGACGTTTTCACGGTGCTGATCGGCGGCTATTACTTCACCTTTGTGATGGATCCCTTCTGCTTTGGCACCATCGTGAAGGAGTCACGGTCTAAACTAGACTTTAGGACTGCTGCGATTCAGCTGGTCCTGCAGGTCTTTGGCTACAAGCCCATCGAAGCCAACCACAACATAGTTCATGCATCGAGCACGAAGCACCTGATGGGAGAGGGGCTCATTGTCCTGACACAAAGCACCATGGAGAACTTTCAGAAGCTGATGCGCTTCAATCTGAGCTCAGGAGAGGAGAAGCGAGTGTGGCAGGAGGAGAACCTCTTCCACTACTGCTACAACATCGTCTTCAGAGCTGGGTACCTGGCTCTGTATGGCTCTGAGCCACAGCGAGGGGCAGGAGACAAGGAGAAAGCTGAAGAGCAAGATCGTGTCCACTCCAACCAGCTGTTCCACGAGTTTCGGAAGTATGACCGCCTCTTCCCTCGGCTGGCCTTTGCTCTGTTGCCTCCCAAGGACAAAAGAGAAGCTGAGAGGCTGAAGAGGCTCTTCTGGAGTGTGCTGTCCGTGAAGAACACCCGGCAGAAGGACAATATCAGCGGGTGGATCAGTGAACAAGACCAGCTTCTGGCAGAAAACGGCGTCCCCGAGTACATGAGGGATCGTTTCATGTTTATGCTCCTCTGGGCATCCCAAGGCAATACAGGCCCAGCTGCCTTCTGGCTCCTCCTGTACCTGCTCAAACATCCAGAAGCAATGAAGGCTGTGAGAGACGAGGTAGATAAAGTCTTGAGAGAGAATGGGCAGGAAGCCAAGGCAGGGAGCCCACCAATTACCATCTCTAGGGACATGTTGAACCAGACCCCTCTTCTGGACAGTGCTCTGGAGGAGACCCTGAGGTTGGTGGCAGCCCCGTTGCTGGTCAGAGCTGTGCTGGAGGACATCAGCCTTAGGACGAGTGGTGGGACAGAGTACACCCTCCGCAAGGGAGACAGGGTGGCTCTGTTCCCGCACCTCTCCGTGCAGATGAACCCGGAAATCCACGACGAGCCTCACAAATTTAAGTACGACCGTTTCGTAAACCCGGATGGCACCAAGAAAGATTTCTACAGAAACGGGAAGAAGCTGAAATATGTCAACATGCCTTGGGGGGCGGGAGTGTCCACCTGCCCCGGGCGGTTCTTCGCTAGCACTGAAATGAAACTCTTTGTGTTCTTGATGCTGAGCCGCTATGACCTGGAGCTGGTCAGTGAGGAAGAGGAGGTCCCAGCGATAGACACCAGCCGCTGGGGGTTCGGGACAATGCAGCCCGTTCACGATGTTCGGTTCAGATTCCGGCCGCGCTTTTAATTTTGGGAAGCCCTTGTAGTGCTCTTTGTCCCTGTGGTTATCAGATCCGTGCACTGTCAACACTGGTATGGTCTTGTTTGCTTAATATTTTATCACGGCTTTTGTTTTTACCTCCTTCTTGTGTGTTGCTGCTCTGTGTCTCTGGTTATTGTGGTGTTGGGATATGTGATAAAATACAAAATGTGCCCTGTGGGGCTTTTCCCAGCCCCATCCCGGTGGCCATCAGCCCATTGAAAGCCCCTCTGTGCAAGCCCAGAGGAGCTCAGGGGCATATTGGCAGGTGGGAACCCAAATCACGGGCTTCCAAGGAAGATTTTTTTTGCTCAGGTCCCTCCCAGGGCTGTCCCAGCAGAGCCATCAGCCCCCTGGTCCTGGCATGAGACCCATGGGCGTGTGTCATGGGGAACAGCTCTCCAGATCACCATCTGGGCTAAGGGGGATTCTGTCAAGGCAGGGGAGACATCCTATGGCATGTAGGGGAAGAGCATTTTGGGATTGCACAGGCTTTATAGTAGGATAGCTTTGGGGAGGAACCAAAAGGGGATAAAGGATGGATTTAGGTGATTTGGGGAGGAAATTTGAGAGATAAGGGGATAAAAGGGGCTGGTTGTGTGTAAATAAGTGACTGGTCCATACACTTCCTGCACCTGATCTGTTCTAATGTCTTATTAAATTCCTGCCCTTAAAAGGCCACAAGTCAAAGGACCCGTGTGTCCATGGTGCCAGCCCCTGGCTCTGTGTGAGGACAGTTGTAAAGCAAAGATCAAGCCAGAGGAGCTGGAAAATAAGTGGCTTGGGAGCGTGGGGAAGAGCTGCTGTGTGCCAGCACTGGGACTGCGTTGTTACCAGCTCCTCACTGATACATTTATTTCCTTCCGTTTCTGAAGCATCACTGGCAGGACAGCATCAGCTTGTAGTGAACCCCTGAAAGGTCAGAGAGCAGCAAATATGCTCTCCAGAGACCAAAGAATTTCCTCGGAGTTTTCAAATTGCCTTCCCTACGGTCCCCTTCTTTTATCTGATGAGATCCCCAAAGGGAGCAGAGGTGGGATGTGCTGAGCCAGGACATTCCAACAACTCCTTCCTATTTCATGTGTAAGAAAAGGTCAGATCTTGCCAATACCATGTCAGTGGGATCGTTGCAAACATCACTCATAACCTGAAGTACCATTGTCATGTGCTTATGTGAGTTAGGAGTGCAGGTGGTCACCTACCTTTGCAAGGCTGCTGGAGGCTGTGCCTTTAGACACCGTCCTCTGCAAAGGCCCAAGGAGGTTGTAAGGAAAAGGATGGGGTGATGGGAAGTGGCTCAGAAACTGAAGTGGGGCACGAGAAAACCACCTCAATCCCTTACGGGCTACAGCCACTGCAACCTTATACCCCTCAGACATCTGTTTTATCTGCTGGATCAATGCAACATAAAACTTTGCCTACAAGCTCTGCTTTGCTTTTTTTCTCTTCAATAATTAGGGGAAATTATCAGTCCTTAGAGAAGGTAAATCTCAGCCTTTCCTGGGAGGAGAACAGTGGATTGATTTTAATGCTGACACTAACCTTGGACTTGGAAGATTCTGTATGATCAAGGACTGAAACTCAAACATTTTCACAGATGTCCAAACATCAAAGGCAGGTCCTGCTTTGTTCTGCAAAGGGCAGGGTGATGTAACTGCATGCTGAGGACAAACTATCCTGGCCTACCAGACTGGGTATTAGCCCAGACCTCGTGGTTTGGAAATTCAGGTAGAAACTATCAAGCAGCTGTAGCAGGACCAAGGAAAACCAAAACCACCTGTAACTGCACCAGGCTTGACTGTGACAGTATTCCCATTAGCAATCCCAGCTTTCATGTTGGTTCTCACCTCTCTTTTGTCACCCATAGGCTCTTTGCTTAGCTCTGCTACCAAGAATTAAGTTGGAGCTCTTCTCATGTTCTGGTCAATTCAAGCTCCAAACCGCGCCCTGAAACATGCCTTAGGAGAGCTGAAGAGTTCAGAGCCATCATCACATCCTGGTCAAGTGATGTCCTCACTCCAAGGCTCTAGGAAAAGGATTTTTTGTGTGGATGGTTTGAATGGAGCTTGTTCCCTGCTAATGCACAGTGAATACCGGATAGCACTTGTAGGGACTCCAGGTCAGACTGAGGGACCGGGCTTGGGAAAGGGATATAAAAATAGTGACAATGATTCAGCAGAAAAATCTGGCTTTTCTTGCTTGTCAGAATGGTTTATTTAATGAAACAGTATTGAGTCTGTAAAAGACTTCAGACATGCTCAAATGCATGCAGTTGAGAGAAGCAACAAAAACGTCATATATGGAAGAGTGTGAAAGCTCCAAATGAGTTAATCTGCAATGAAGTTTTATGCTTGGATGGGTTCTCCGCTGGCACTGAGCTTTCCATCCCAAACTGCAACAGCAAGAGTAAAGAACCAGCCTGTGTCAACAAAAACAAGACTGGATTTGTAAAAGAAGTTTAATTGGAAGGAATCCAGGAATAAACTTGAAAAGTTAACTGGGGGGCAGCTCTCATTGCAGTGTCTGTATCATGTAACTCATCTATCCCCCTGGAGAGCTGACTGTGGAGTCTGCACCTAAACCCTTGGTGTTCTCTCTGTAGAGCTTAGTGAAGACAATATTACTTTAACATTCTAAGTTTTATAATCTATTGAGTCAGTGCCTGCTCTCCACAGCACAGTGAAAGAATTCCTGGCCACAATTCCTGCTCTGCACGCTGAGCAAGGGAAGGAGTCACGATGCTGCATCCTTCAGGTTTGAAACAATATGGGTTAAACACGCTGGGAAAGACCAGCCCTGGTTAAACAGGATCATGAAACTGTAATACACAAGGAACCGTTTTCCTGTTTTCCTTCCTCCAAACAGAGATACAGCTCTAAGAAAGCCTTCACTTGATGCTGCTTGCAAGGAAAATGGAAGTCAGTGGCACCAGCAGACACATCAATCACTGCAGAGAAACTCAAAGTAACACTGAGGTTATCAGTACAAAGCCATGACACAGCCAACACCACCCGTTGCAGAGGAAAGCGGGGTTGGAAGGAAGAGGAGGAACCTGAAATTTCAGGATTTTTTAAAGAATCAAAGCAGGCAGCCTTTGCCAGCCTCTGGGCAGATGTGCCTGTGCACTCCCCAGGGAAGAGCTGCCTGGTTTCAAAGTGGCCAAGGACAACATCTGCATGTCACAAGGCCATGGTCACTGCTGTGTTTGCTGCCTTTGCTATCTGATGACACACAGTTACCCAACAATTCCTGCCTTTGCAGGAGCAGCCTTGGGCAGGCAGGACACAGCAGCCCAAGCACAGAGAGCAGAGACCCCAGCTCAGCTGACAGACACCAACTTGGCAGGACGCTTTGGTACCCAACGCTGAGTGCAGACGGGGACAGGGAGGCAATTCCCATCTGTCCCATCCTTTCACTGGGCGACCATGAGGCCATACTTGGAGCACAGGAGGCCCCTCTTCTTCTCCCGTTCTGTGAGGAAATTCCTCAGTTTGGTGGTGGGGAAGGTAACCAGTGCTTGCTGCCTGTTGTCCAAACCCGTCTCCTGGAGCCACAGGCTCTGAAGGCACTCGGAGGCTGATGGCCTTCCCCTGGAACAGGCAAAGGTGAGGAGGTCAGTCAGGGAGCCGTGCTGGGTGAGGGGGCTCCTTCCAAATGGGGAGAAAGGAGGGCCACCAGCCAGGATGTGCTCCAGCTGGGAGACCAGAGACCACCTTACCAGGGGTTTGCACACAGGGTGCTCTGGAGGAAGGACACTGCTCCCCCCGAGAGACCCGCGTAGCACCGCGTGAGCTTCACTTTGCCCTTCCTGGTGGTTCTCAGGAACTCACAGGGGACGTCGGAGCTCACGGGGTAGTTGGCACTCAACCTGCCCCAGAAGGAGACAATTGATCAGCGTGAAGCTCTGGAGCCCCCAACATGAAAAGGATGTGGACTTGTTGGAGTGAGTCCAGAGAAGGCCACAAAGCTGCTCAGTGAGCTGGAGCCCCTCTGCTCTGGAGACAGGCTGGGAGAGCTGGGGGTGTTCACCTGGAGAAGACAAGGCTTCTTAGAGGCCCTTCCAGTGCCTAAAGGGGCTCCAAGAGAGCTGGAGAGGGACCTGGGACAAGGATCTGGAGTGGCGGGACAAGGGGGAACAGCTTTAAACTAAAAGAGTAGAGCTTTAGACTAGATATTAGGAAGACATTCTTTACTAAAAGGGTAGGCAGGCCCTGGCACAGGTTGCCCAGAGAAGCTGTGACTGCCCCATCCCTGGAAGTGTCCAAGGCCAGGTTGGACGGGGCTTGGAGCAACCTGGGCTAGTGGCCCATGGCAGGGAATTTGGAACTAGATGAGCTTTAAGGTCCCTTCTAACCCAAACCATTCTAGGATTTTATGACTCTTGTAAGGGCATTGCTCAAGATGCTCCTTCTCCAATAACTCCCATTCAGTAGTGAGAGAAGGGTCATGACAATGCACAAAACCATCATATAGCAAATGCAAATCTCAAAGGCTGCTGTTCTTCAGTGGGTTTCATGGCTTTGGCTGCTTTTCCATTTGGTGTAATTTGATTTTTCTTTGGTGAAGTTGGGGCTTTTCAGACAAGGTTGAGAGAAAAACAAGCAGCTGCTGTGTTGTGAAACAGCCTCCTTACTCTGGACATCCTCACATGCTGCAGCCAGCTCCATCTCCTCCATCCCACAGCCAGCTCCATCCTCTCCATCCCACAGGCAGATCCATGTCCTCCATCCCACAGCCAGATCCATCCCCACCATCCCACAGCCAGCTCCATCCACATCCATCCCACAGCCAGCTCCATCCCTGTCCATCCTACAGCCAGATCCATTCCCTCCATCCCACAGCCAGATCCATATCCTCCATCCCACAGCCAGCTCCATCCCCACCATCCCACAGCCAGCTCCATCCACATCCATCCCACAGCCAGATCCATTCCCTCCATCCCACAGCCAGATCCATGTCCTCTATCCCACAACCAGCTCCATCCCTCCATCCCACAACCAGATCCATTCCCTCCATCCCACAGCCAGATCCATGTCCTCCATCCCACAGCCAGATCCATCCCTCCATCCCACAACCAGCTCCATCCCTCCATCCCACAACCAGCTCCATTCCCTCCATCCCACAGCCAGATCCATTCCCTCCATCCCACAGCCAGATCCATATCCTCCATCCCACAGCCAGCTCCATCCCCACCATCCCACAGCCAGCTCCATCCACATCCATCCCACAGCCAGATCCATTCCCTCCATCCCACAGCCAGATCCATGTCCTCTATCCCACAACCAGCTCCATCCCTCCATCCCACAACCAGATCCATTCCCTCCATCCCACAGCCAGATCCATGTCCTCCATCCCACAGCCAGATCCATCCCTCCATCCCACAACCAGCTCCATCCCTCCATCCCACAACCAGCTCCATTCCCTCCATCCCACAGCCAGATCCATTCCCTCCATCCCACAGCCAGATCCATATCCTCCATCCCACAGCCAGCTCCATCCCTCCATCCCACAGCCAGATCCATTCCTTCCATCCCACAGCCATCTCCATTCTCTCCATCCCACAGCCAGCTCCATCCCTCCATCCCACAACCAGATCCATTCCTTCCATCCCACAGCCAGATCCATTCCCTCCATCCCACAGCCTTCCATGGCATTCCTAAGTAGGGGGGCACTACTGGTGTTAACCCTCTGAGTCAATGCATCTTCCCTGAGAGGTGACTCTGTGGGTTTAATGCTGCTCAAAGGGCAGGGAAGGACAGCCTGACTTACATGATGAAGGCTGTGATTCCAATGGACCAGATATCAGTCTGTGGGAGTGCTCCTTGCTCTGTCAGCAGTTCTGGAGCTGGAAAAGCAAACTGGTGTGAGCCAAGGTCTGCTCCAATGCATGGAGAGCAGCACAAAAGCACGGGGTACTTTTCTGCTTTGCTGCCTTCCCAAAAGTGAAGAAGAAGCAGCTCCCAGGACAGGGAGCTGGTTGAGGTAAGACACTTTTGTAGATGCTGATTGCAGTGAAACCTTGAGGACCTCAGGCCAGATTGCAGTGGTGCTTGATCCCTGGGCTCTGGACATGTGGATGCCAACCAGAACAGTGCTGGCTGTGAGCTCTGGCTCTGTCCCCCTGGTCTGCAGTGAGACAGCTGCCACCACTATCTGCTCCCACAAACTCACATCCCTGCTGGTGGGCAGTACCTGTGAGACATCACTTTTTGGGGCCAGCTGCTGCCTTGACCCCTGGCGCTCTCTTTTTATCACAGATTGCAGATAAGGCCGAGGTTGCTGTAACTGAACTCTGGACTCACCCATGGTTTCAACATAGTCTGTGCACTTGTCCATGGTAATAACTCTGTCTTCTGTGTAGAACTGTGCGTTCCCAAAATCCAGGAGTTTCAGCAGGTTGGGCTCGGTGATGATCATGTTCTCAGAGCGGAGATCCAGGTGCAGGATGTTGTGGGCATGGAGGTACTCAGTGGCACTGAGGATCTGCCACAGGTAGTCTCGGACCTCCACTTCGGAGTACGATGTCCTGGTAGGAGAACGGGAATAGAAAAGAGAGGTGTGCTATTTGCATGCCCAAGAATGCCTTTCTGCACCCACTGACATCCTCCTCTGGCTGCCTAATCCCACCAGGCCCTTGAGAGACAAGAAAAAACAACTCTTCATTTAGCTATTCTGTTGTACATGGAGATCCCAATCCGTCCTGGGAGTCAGATTTCCAGGTGCAAGAAGTTCAGGAGGTTGTAGGGCTGCATGTCAGAGAAAGCAGTGGTTGTGCAGAAATCAAAATGCATATTTGATGGCCACCACTGCCTCTCTTTTAACGATCAGATCCATTTTCTGACATCCTGAGAAACAATGGAGAGGAGAAGTGAGATTTTCTGAGTAACCTCCATGTTATGGGAGGTGGGGTTTCATATCAACTATGAAAACTATCAAACTGCTTTCAGCATCCCAGCTGAGGGAACTTAAGGAAATTTTAATTCTCAAGAAGTTGCAGAACAAATGCTCCACAAATCCCACGTGCAATGGCAGCACGCTGGAGCTGATGGAGAGGGATGATCCAGGAGAAACCAAGAGATGTTTTCCTCCTGACGCCATCCCTGAGTGGAAAACCCTTCCCTCTTGTTCCTACCGTAGTGCCAAGGAGTGGAGCAGCTCTGGTCCCACACACATCTCCTGGATCAACACCAAGTGCCGTGGGCTCACATAGGCTCCCTTCAGCTGGGCTATGTTTGTGTGGTGAAGCTTCCTCAGGACTTGGTACTCCAGGAGCACAGTCTGCTTGTCCTCTTGCCAGTAAGGGATGATTTTAGCAGCTAAAGTCTTGCCACTGACTTTCTCCCGGCACTGTCGGACGATGCTGAATCGCCCCCTGGTACAAAGGAACACAAAGGCACATTAAACTTCTCTGCTGCTCCTGGAAGAGCCAGGAACTTCTGTTCTTTAAAACCACCGGGATCCCATGCTGTGTTTTTCATCCACACCCGATGGGGAGTTCTTGCATCTATTGTCAGTTTGCACATCCTCCCGTGTCTCTAAACTGTGCAGTCACTTTGAGTTACAGGAGTGAGAGCTTTGGAGAGAGAGGAGAGAGGAGAACTACTCCTTGTTGGCAACAGAATTCAGTGCCTCTCACCTGGGCAGAGGAAGTTGAGTCCCAACCCCCTGACTGAAACTGGTGCCTGCAAAGGCTGATGCAGCAAGGACAGGAACTTTGTTAGCCTTGGGCTCACTTCATAATACCTCAAGTGACTGCCCCACTGACCAGCACGCCTGTTGTGACAGGACGAGGGGTGAGGGTTTTAACCTAAGAGGGTTGATTTAGACACAAGGAAGAATTGTTTTACAGTGAGGGTAGTATAACACTGGCACAGGTTGCCCAGAGAGGTGCCAGATGCCTCATCCCTGGAAATGGTCAAGGTGAGGTTAGATGGGGCTCGGAGCAAATTGTCCTGGTTGAAAATGTCCCTGCCCATTGAGGAGGGTGTTTGACTAGATGACGTTCAGAGGACCCTTCCAACCCAAACCATTCTATTATTCTATGACCCCTTTGCTCTCCCAAAATATCGACACCTAAATCCTACCAAACCAAGGTGAAGATTAATGGTCTCAGGTTTGTGTGTATCACTGTGGAGGGGGTTTCAACAGCCCACCATGGCACTCGGTGAGCAGCACATTCGTAAAAGTGACTTTTCTAAACTCCAGCCACGCAGAATCATAAAATCGTAGAATGGCCTGGGTTGGAAGGCACCTTAAAGATCATCTCATTCCACCCCCTGCCATGAGCAGGGACACCTTCCACTATCCCAGGTTGCTCCAAGCCCCGTCCAACCTGGCCTTGGACACTCCCAGGGATGGGGCA
>JAWWEU010000081.1:1878075-1987313 GCA_035583155.1 Acropternis orthonyx | reverse complement strand
GTGGGCAGGCCCTGACACATGTTGCCCAGAGAAGCTGTGGCTGCCCCATCCCTGGGAGTGTCCAAGGCCAGGTTGGAAGGGGCTTGGAGCAACCTGGGGTAGTGGAAGGTGTCCCTGCCCATGGCAGGGGGTGAAACTCGGTGATCTTTAAATCCCTTCCAATACAAACCTTTTTATAATTCCATGATTCTAAAGTTCAGTGACTTCCTCAGGCTCTGGACCAAGCCTTGGAAAAGAACATCAAAGAGGTGATGGAGTTTTGTCAAACTTTGTGTATCTTGTCCTGGCTGTTTGCCCAAAGTTCCTTCCATAAGCAATGGGAATAGAATCCACAGCTGTTTAGCAGAGGATGAATTCCCTTTCTCATACACCTTTTTCTCAGCAGACTGTACAGAAAGCCTGGATATAGAATGATGTTTTCTGCTGGGCATTATTAATATCTAATTTTGCCAGATTACTCATGGCTGTACATCAGACACCAGCCAGGCATTTTCTCCTGGAGCTGCTCACATTTTGGTCATAACTTTTATGTGACCTGGTTCGATTCACGCTGCAGCAAAGCCTTGGCATGAGGATGCACATTCCAGGCTGATCTAGCCAGCACAACACTTATGTTTCTGATGCCTAAATGATGGCTGTATGAATTTCATTCCTAACTCTAAACATGGAGTTAATCAGACTATTTCTGAACAAAAATAAAATATCCAGTTGCTGAAGAGATGACAAGAGATGTTCCCTGTGAGGCACAAGGACAGCACTTTACCTTCAGTCTTGCACTGGATGCTGTAGTGGACAGGGGTGTTGGTTTCCACAGGTTTCCAGACCAGCTGCACTCCATCCCTGTAGACTTCCACGATGTCAGGGGGTGGAGGGCTGGGAGGAACCTCTGTTGAGAGGAGCCACAAAACCCAGTGACTGTTCAGAGCAGCATTTCATTTGATTCAAAACTCTACACCAAGCACGTCTCAGTTATAGATACTACTTTTAAATATATAAGACATCTTTATGTTACGTATTTATATGCACATGCGCCTAGTGGAACAGCAATTTAACCATCCCCTAATTTAAACTCAGTATTAAGATTTTGTCTTGGAGGGCTCTGATTCCAGAAGAGTGAAGAAGAGGGAATGAAACCTTCAATATGTGCCAGAGAACCAGACAGCAAAGGCTGTGGCTGTGGACTACAGCAGGGGAGAGAGTGTCCTCTGCACCTCCCTGCAGAAATCTCACCTCAAAGGTATTTATTTACAGGTCACATTTTGGGGCAGAAGTATTTATAATACTTACAGTATTTCTGTAGCTACTTCTTCTCTTACCTGCTTTTCTTATGACACAAGAGGTGGATGCTGAGCCCAGAGAGTTTGTGGCTACACAGGTGTAAATGCCAAAATCCTCAGCATTAACAGAGAGAATAGTTAAGAGCTGGAAGTGTTTGAGTGTGGATGAGATGAGGATCCGGGAGCTGCTCTGGACAGGGATCCCGTCTGAAAAGCAGAAGATAGGAGAGTTAAGCACCCTGCAAATCGATCCCAAGGCGTCTAAACCCCTCCCTGCACCCCTGTCCCAGGTCAGGGACACCCTGGAGGGGTGTCAGTGTCACCTCTGAACCAGCTGATGTGCAGGGAGGAGTGAGGTGCTGTCCGGCACGACAGCGTCACGCACTGCCCGACGGCAGCAGCCTGGTCCGTGAGCTCCTCAGTGAACGACGGGGCTGCAGGGAAGAGGAAAAGCAGTTATCCAGAGAGGCCAGGAGGTCTGCATGGAACAGAAATGCATGCAGGACACCAGAAAGCATTTTTAATCAGTTCAATAACATTTCTGGTTCATGCTCTGACATTCCACTGACCACGCACTGGAGAATCCCCAGGCACCCTGCTCAGCCCCATAGAGGCAGTGTGACTGCTCATACAGGATCCAGATGGATCTTGGAAAGTCCACGGGGAATATCTGCATTGCCCAGCCCTGCTGGTACAGCTAAGGCAGCAGAAGAGCTCGGAGCAGAGAGAGATCATGTCACAGCAAGAGCGTTGCTCTGGCCGAGCCTAAATGTGGGGGCAAAACTAAATGATGGTGTTTCAAGGATGAGGGGAACAAAGAGGACAAGGGGAAATGGCCTCCAGCTGCAGCAGGGGAGGGTTAGACTGGGTGTTAGGGGAACTATCCTCATGGAAAGAGTTGTCAGGGCAGTCAGGGAGTCACCATTGCTGGAGGGATTTAAAAGACCTGTGGATGCGACACTTGGGCACATGGTTTGGTGGTGACCTTAGCAGTGTTGGGTTAATGGTTGGACTTGATGATATTAGAGGTCTCTTCCAACCTAAATGATTCTATGATCAAGACGACATAAGAAGAGGGAAGGAGAGGTGAAGGATGGATATGGGAGGAGGAAAAGCCCCACAGAGCATCAAATCTGTGCCTGTCTCCATGGGAAAGGGGGAGGGAGCTCGGGTTTTCCTCTGTGTTTCTCCAGGGCTTTTTCTCCCCAGTTTCCAGGAGCTGCCAGTCTCACACACCTCCCCTTCCCAGCATTTGCCTCGGCCCTGCTGAGTACTGGGACATTAACCTGACCTTGGGAAATGCTCCTGATGGCGTCAAAGGGAAACTTGTCTGGGGAAAAGCAAGTTCAGCTTTGCTGCTGCACCATTTGGACTGCCCCATCATTTTTCATTCCATAGCTCTGCAGCAGCATCTTACACATACAGGAAGAACTGCAGGGTAGGAATTCATAATTCCCTGCCTCTGCCTTCCCACCCATGGATACTCCTTTTAGTCTCTTTCTAGCTTACACCTGGATTTTATCCCTTTGCAGTGGCTTCCTAGAATGGCTCCAATTTGCAAACAGTGCCATGACAAGTGTTATGATGTAAATAGAGGAGACAGGCTCATGTTGCATGAGTTGGTCCATGTCATCCCACGACAATCATTGCAGATCCACCCTTAGAAACTGGTCTCACACAGCACTGTGATTTTCATCACTGATACTTCATGACGAAACAAAGCAATGGCTTATGCCACAGCAATACCTTTCTCCTTTGGCATGAGGCTTGGCAGCTTGAATGAGGGGAGCGTCGATTTCCTCTTCAGAGATCCTTCAGCCCCTATTAACAGCTCCCTTTCTGCTGCCTCACTTCCCAGCTCACCAAACTCTGTGTCGAGAAAGGATGAGAAGTCATTCAAGGCCACCCTTCTCCCCGTGGCATCAATTTACAGTGACAGCTCTGCCATTCACACATAAACAGCTCATCACTCACAGGTTCCCTTATTAACCAGCCTTCAGTCAACAGGGAAGGCTGTGGCAGCTGTTACAAACAGACCAGTGTTCTGGAGGAGCAGGGAATGTCTAGCAGAGAAGGAAGGCCAGATTCTGATGTCCAGTAGCCAGGGTGACTTTACCAGCTTCTCCCAGTCACTATATCTTTATTTTTTAGAGATTTACCATGGTCAGATGATAACTGCAGCAAGGAAAGCATCACCCAGCCCTGATCTGCTTTTGTGCCACATCAGACAGGGGAATTCCAGCCCCTTCCACCAGTGGATTAGCCCAGCTGACCCCTGGCTCAGTCACCCAGTAACAGGGAGGTAGTGCTGGAGCTGGAGGAGGCTGATTTCACAACCTGACATGGCCAGCTTTTCAATCCCAGTCTAACCACAGCCTCAGAGATGCTGGGAAAAAGGCAAAGGCAGCTTTAGCAGAGCCCAGTTATAGCAGCAAATCTATGAAGTAGGAGTGAAATACTGACCTTCCTCTGGCTCTGGAGATGTCTTCCCTTTTAGGATTCTTGAAATATGGGCAACAGAAGCTTTGACTTTCTTCTTCAGGCTCTGCTCCACCGACAGCTCGACTGAATGAGACCTTGCATATGGCTTAAAGAGCCCTGGCTTGGCGTGGAAGGAGCTTTTCTGCTTCCCACTGGAGTTCTTTTGGGAGCTATACATTTCCTTATGACTCTCTGACCCTTTGCCCGTGGCAAGTAAGTGAGTTGCCTTTGAATCCTCAGATATTTCCAAACGGTTCTTCCTGTTCTTGTCCTCTGCCTGTTCCCTGATGCACAGCCTCTTATCCTTATGCAGGTGTCCTGCAGGAGGGGACCTCGCCCTTTCAGCCAGAGGTATAAACCGTCTGCCAACTGGTTTGGGCGAAGGTTTCTTGTAGCTCAGAAATTCAAACGGGAAATAGACAATGTCATACAGGTCAGAGAAGTTCAAGTAGGCAGGTTCCACCTGCGATATGTCAAATTTTTGAGGGCCACTGCCAGTGCTGGGGGTTTCATCTGACAGGTCTTTGATTTTCACTAAAGAAACTTCTGGATGCTTCCCAGTGTCTTTGCTCACTGGCACTTGGCTGGGTCCTTTCCCAGTGTCCAAGCTCTCTGTTGAGGAAACGCTGGCTCGGCTGGATGGGGGACTCTCAAATGCCAAGTCCTCCAGGTGTTCACACTCATGAGGGACTGTCTGTTCTCCCTGCCCTTCCAGTGCCCCTGACTCCTCACTCACAACAAGGTAGGGTTCTTCAAGCTCGGACACTTCTCCTCTCTCACCCCATCGCACAGAAGGGAAGGTGTCCATGGGTGCTTGGCCTTTGAAGAACATCTCTGTGGGGGGAGAGATGTGCTTTCTGCTTTCCTTCTCTCCAGAAACTGACTCTGCCCAAACATTCATCTCTTCAGAGAGGGAAACCATCTCATCCACTAAACCCTCCAGCACAGCAGACTCCTCATCACTGTAAACAGAAGACCTTTTCTTCTCATGTGAGAGCTCCTGACTGTGATCCCTGCGGAGCAATGGTGGGACAGCTTTTCCAGCATCAGATCTCCCACTTTCTAAGGCAACTCCTCGACCCTCACTATAAACCTCGGGATATTCCTCATATTCTGGTTCATAGACTGAAGCTGGAGCAGCTTCTGGTTGTAAAGCCGTTAGTGCACCTGAAAGCCCACCCCGCAGACCATCAGGACCCCCAGCCCTGTGCTGCTCCAACACCCCCTGCCCAGCCCTGGGGGAAGGAGCAGCCGTGGTCTGTGCCGCTGCTCGGCTTCCACTTGCTGTCCCAGCAGATGTCCCCTCGCTGCGAGTGGATGGCTGGGGACGTTCCTGTGTTCCACTCTCACAGACTGAAGGGAGAAGGGTGCTTTGGGAGGACACAGTTCCTGCTGCGTGCCTGCCCTCTGAGACAGCAGGTACCATGCCATGGCCTTCAGGGACCTTCTGGGGTTCAGCTCCTTGACGGGCCAAACTGGGAACAACCTCTGCAACAGAGGAGCTTTCACTGCTCAGAGCAGCAAACCTCTCCCTGCTGCGAGCTGGCCCTTCCCCTTCAGCCTGCCATGCTCCATCAGAGACCGGAGCTGGCACTGATTTTGGTGGTGGCACCTTGGGAGCAGCAAGGTGCCCTCCCTTCAGGGCAGCTGAGGCTGTGTCTGCATGGACAGGAGCCCTCTTGTGAGCTTGGCTTTCACCACCACGGGCTGAAGGTGGAGCGACTCCTGTAACCCCTGCTCCTCCATCCTCCAGGACAGCAGGTGTCCCCTCTTTATGGATCTTCATCTTCTGAGGTGCACCTTCCCCAGCTGGGAGGGTCCCTGGCCGTTTGCCCAGCGAGACAGCAGCTGCTGGGACACACTGCCTGGGAAGTTCCTGACTTTTGTCTTCACACCCTGGAAGTGAATGAGTTTCTGTCTGTCCTGCTGGAGCAGCAGAGCTTTCCTGCTCCATGAGTTCAGACTCTGCAATGCCGTGAGCAGAAGTCTTTTCACCTGAATGTCTCTGCCTTTTGTCCTTCCAAGGGGGAACTGGGGCTGCCCTTTTGATGAGCAGGGCTCCACCTTTTTGGTCCGGGTGGATGTCGGTGCTGTGAGCAGACTCCTGGCGCAGACACACACCTCCCTTACTCGTGGGAGATGACTCAGGGGTGGCCTCTGATGGTGTCAGGGTTGGGGTGGCCTCTTTGCCCTCCTGAAAAGCAGTGTCAGAGGCACAGCCAGGGGGAGATTTACCCTCCAGGCTCTCATGTTTTTGAGCTGATGATGCAGTTACATCTGAGCACTGGACGGTCAGAATGGGGCTTTTGCCTTCCAAATCTTCAGTGTCCTCCTCAATCTCAGTAGCTTTGGACTTCTTCAGTAAATGTTTCCTACTTTCACTCCTATGAGGTGACACTGGAAGTCCCTCTACCTGTTGTATAAAAGCAGCTGGGCACCCATTACCCTCACAATGTGTGGAAGGAGAGGGCTTGTCTCCTGAGCAATCCTTGCTGGCTCTCCCAACACCCTCTTGCTTTGATGTGTCTACAGAACATCCCTTGCCAGGCCCTGCAGAAATGTCACAGTGCTCACTGCCCTCAGGGCAACTCTCCTGTGACAGCACATCACAGTCTTCTTCTAAAATATCTTGTTCCCTCAATGACCTTGAGGCTCTCAGCCTGTAGTCATCCAAGGAACGGCTCCTGCTGGCGCCAGCAATGGCAGGATGTGGTGGTTTCCTGGCAGTGTCAAACGATGCCGATTTGGTCAAGGATCCCAGCAGGCTTTCCCTGCGATCATCCCCTTCCTCTTCCTCTTCCAGCTCAAACTGCTCCAGGAGGGGCTCACGGAGACCACTGAGGGGCACCTTGGAATATCCAGCTTTCCGGAAAGTCCTCCTGGCTCTGTCCAGGTGCCTTCTGAACTCCCTGCCTGGTGAGGAAGGTGGCCTTGCAGGGAGCTCAGTTGCTTGGCTGTAGAACGTGCTTTTAATGACACTCTGCCTGGGCACGCAGGCAGGTGGCTTTTCTATCCCATCCCCAGCCTTTTCAAGTCTGTCCTTATCAGACAAAGATATGTCTGGTTTTTCTTTCTGACCCACATGTGATGTGCTTTCCATGGAAGTCCTCATGGATGAAGGCTCAGCAGGGCTGCTCCTTTGGGATGTCTCTGCTCTTTCACCTCGGAGACTGGGATGGAGCTCCTCCTCTTTCTCCTGAAAGACACTCGCCATGAGCTCTTTGCTTTCTGTAGGTGATTTGTCCCCCAGCTCAGCTTTCATGGAAGCATATTTCCTCCTCATGGGTTTTACTGGAGGGATGGAGATTTTGGAGTGCCTCTGCTCACTTGAATGTTTTGGAGGCTCCTGATAACTTGGTGCATCAAATACAGGCAAGTGCAGCTCGGGGGTAGAGCCAAAGTGCCTCTTCTTGGGGAAATTCGAGTTCTCATTGTCTGAAGAGGAGCCACTGGTGCTGGATGAAGTGCTCTCCTCAATGAGGTGTCGGGAGATGGCCAGGGAGGAGTTGTCGTGAGTCCTTTCGAGGATTTCTGGGATAGACCTCATTACCAGTATGGATTTGTAGCACATCAGGGACCTCTGAGAAGCAAAACCAAGCACAGCACAGTGAGATGGAAATGTGGTGGGATCATCGTAAAGCAAACACACCAAAATGAACTCCTGAACTCCTAAATACCTCAGCCACGAGTCCAATGACACACTGCCACCCCTTGTACAGCTCACCAAGCCAGGCCTCATTTGCTCTCCAAATCTTCCTCTTCCCTCATTCCCAGATGTGAAACCGAACTGACTTCAGGGGACATACTTGCTGCTGTGAGCAGGGAAGCAGGACCCTGCCTGAGTTTTCCAATCTGGCCACTCAAAGCAGATGGAAAGGAGTTTTTAATGGAAAACACCAGAGGAGAGACTCGCTGGAGTAAATGGCCTTAAATCTGTCAACTGCAAAATGGTGACGGAGGCCAGCAGAAGACCTGCCACAGCGTGGGAGGTGGGATTCCTCTGCTCTGACCTTTGCCATGGGAGACAACTTGGTTGAAGTTGGGCATTTGGCCTCCCCTTCCAGCCAGCAAAGAGCAACTGGCATCTTCAGAAGGCAACCAATCCCACTGCTTTGGAGAACTTCAGGAAAAGAGGCATTTTTGGGGACCTGTCTATAATTCAGCACCAATTGCTGAGGGCACCTTAGACACAAACCTTGTGTCCTACAGGCACCTGCACGAGGCCGGGTGGATCCCAGGCAGTGAAAGACTAGGTAATTAAATCCTGACACATCCATCAATCACCCCCTCCTGGGTTTGTTCCCCAGTCACAGCCAAGCTGAAATCTCTGCTGAGCTCACTGCCCTGGCCCAAAAGGTTTTAAACATTCAAATGCAATTAAAAATACATATAATTAAAAATAGATATAACTAAAAAGGACCAACAGAGGCAACTCACCTGCCACTTGCTCCGAGCCACAATGAATTTGAGCTGCTTGGTATTAATGAAATGAGCTGCTTCCAGGGGGACATTGTGCTGCCAGGTGGAATGAAAGGAGGATCATTGGTCACAAAAAACTGACTTAATTTCCTGATAATTTTTCTAGGATTCCCTCCTTCCAGAATTGTTTAGTTTAGGAAAGTTACAATAAGCTAAATGCCACAATGTCTTCTTCATTTTTAAATTACAGACAAAATCAGCTTTTCAGTGTCAAAAGCAAGCCCTGTCCATTACATGTCATTAACTCATTTTTTTGTTGTTAATTTTTAGCTCTTCTCCTTAGTGGTTTAAGGCATTGGAATATAAATCATAACTCTGCTCTGCAGAGCCACAGTTTCCTTCCTATACTGATGTGTGATAGGACAAGAGGAAACAGCCTCAAGTTGCACCGGGGAGGTCTGCTTTGGATATTAGGGAAAATTTCTTCCTGGAATGGGTTGTCAAGGATTGGGAGAGACTGTCCAGGGTGGAGTCACCATCCCTGGAGGGATTTAAAAGGTGTGGCACTTGGGGACATGGTTTAGTGCTGGGTTAATGGTTGGACTCCATGATCTGAGAGGGCTTTTCCAACCTAAATGATTCTGTGCTGTATCTGCTCATGTCAGCAATAAATCTTTATCCTTTGAAAGGAGAGATACCTTGGCAGGTAAAACTCTTTTTGGGGAGCCAGGCCTGAGCTTCTCTGTGGCACAGAAAGTAGGAAAGCATGGGAAAAAAAACCAGCAAATACCAAGCAGCTTTAAAGGCTCTTCCAAACTCATGGTTACAATGACTGATAAAGAACCAGGACAAACTTACCATGAACCACCTGTGGGACAGACAGTCCAAAGCGCTTGGCCTGGCTCTGGCAAGAGAACGGATCAACATTTCAGTAGGGATTCACTTCCAACAGCAACCCCAGGATCTTCCTGACAGTGCTTCTCCACGTGGACACACGTGGACACCTTGGTGTGTGTCCTTAGGCTGCTGGTTTATTGCTGAGAGCCAACAAGGCAGACAGCAGCTTTGAACCCAGAGTTTCCTCCCCTTGAGGTGAAACAATCCTCCTTTTCCAGTCTGACACCACACAGATCCTCAGGAAGACCCCATACCCTCTGTGGAGAGCCTGCTCAAGGGTGTCCGGAGCAGCCCTACGGGTGACTTTGTCCCTTGAGGTGACCAGAGTGAAAACAGCTTTGGCAGGAGGTGGAAAGAATAGAAATGAAATGAAAAGACAAGTGCCTGCAAAGGTGCCTTCAAACTGCCTTTTTGTACTTGAAATTGCCTAATGAATGTGGTTAAAGCTATTTATTTCTCTCATGAGTCCCTCCCCACCACTCCTTGCTCCTCCCACCTGTCTATGTCATTCCAGAAATTCATCTGCCTGCAGGAGGCAGGGAGTAAGGACATCACCGTCCCAGTTTGGCAAATACCCACACTGTGGTTTGGGGGATAATAAAGAAGAATTAGAGCCAAACATCTCAAAACATCAGCTTTGTACTTTCCAAGCTCTGGTGAGCTGTGGCTGCTGAGACACTACCGGGCTGCAGGAGGCACAGAGGGACACTCACTTGGGCTGCTGCTGGAGGATCCCTTTCATGAAGTCCTTTGCATCTTCACTCAGGTGAACAACCTCGGGAATGGTCCAGGAAATTTCCCCATTCTGGATGTTTAGGAGGGTTTTCCTGTCATTCTCCCCAGCAAACGGAGACTTGCACGTGAGGCTGGTTTATTGAACACCACAAAGCAAAAGGAGACAGACTTTAGAGTTCCACTCTCTGCTCAAATGGCAGGAGCACTCACGGGGGCTCTCACGGTGGGTTTAAAACACTCGGGGCACTCCGTGTGAGGGCACTGTGAGCAATGTCCTCACCAACAAATGATCTCTCACCCCAGCATTTCATGGCACTTGACTGAATTGTTGTTTGTTCTGGATAATAATAAGATAAGGAATTAAGGGTTGGATTTTGCACAGCTACAGGGAAGGGGGAGACTGAACCTCATGCACCGCTCCCAGTGGGAACTGCAAGGAGAGCAACTCTTGGGTCTTCAGTCAGGGACAACAACCAAACCCCTGGGTGACCAGGAAAGGTGGAAATCACAAAATAAAATGTCCTTATCATAGAAAGACTCAATGCTCCACTCAAATCCCTCACTTGGGGGTCCTGGAGGGCTCTGATGGACAAGGGATTATTAAATGAGTCTTTAAAGGAAGATTGATTTACCTTAAATACGTGATGACTCCAACAGCCCTGAGGAGAAAGGGAACACAAATGTCAGGTGTTTGTCACTATTTATCCATCCTTCTCAAGCACACAGCCCCCCTTCCTGCCACTACACGCTCCCTTCTCCTCCCCTTTCCAATGACAATAAATTCCAAAAGCTATTTTCACCCTTTGGTTCTTTTTCCTTTCAATATTTTTTAAAATTGTTCCCAAACAATCTTCCAGTTTTAAAGCACAGATAAAGGGAAAGACTCAAAATACTTCTTTTTTTTTTTTTTTTTTTTTTTTGGAGTTCCTTAGCCTTTTCTAGAAAGCCCTTTAGGATCCTTCTCCCCTGTTGCTGCCTCTAATAGAGATCATCTCCTCTAAAATGCTCCTTTGCATTAATGAGCTGCCAGAGTTCAATTATGGCTGGAAAAAAATCCGGACAGAAGGAGCTCTAAAGAGCCCTGATGGCTTTTGGGTTCTCAGGGTTCGCTTTCAGTTTCCTGTGTAATTATCACTGCTCCATTTGCTTATTAACAGTAAATGGAAATTCAGGCCATTGAGGGCCTGAAAGAGCTTTTGAGGAAGAAGAGAGAGGAGCAGACATTACCAGATATCAGTTGCTTTTGACACTGGTGACAGGGAAACCATTTCTGGGGCGACAAACTCTGGAGAGCCGTATTTGCTGTACTGAGGCTCGACGGGCGTCACCTTCTGGGCAAACCCAAAGTCACAGATCTTCAGGTCTTCCCTTTCAGGGTAAACCATGAGGATGTTCAGTGGCTGTTGAATGAAATGCAAGAGATGGGGACACTTTTCTTTAAAGCAGGGAATATTTTCAGTGTAAATAAAAGTAATTCAAACAGAGAACACCCATTCCCTGGTCAGGGAAAAGCCAGACCTGTCATTGCACGCTACCTTGATGTCCAAGTGAAGGATGTTGTTGTCATGAAGATATTTGAGTCCTTCCAAAATTTGCTTGATATATAATTTAACCTAAGAATTGAATCAATTATTAGAGAGTTATTAAGCAGCAGTAGTAAATAGGAGAGTCCCTGATTCCACCAACACTTTTAGTATGTGAGAGAGGGAGAAATTGAACCAGAAATAGTTTTAAAACTAGCATTAACTTTGCCTATTAGTCTTGCAGGTGAAATTAGATGGGAACAAAACACCACCCTGTGCCTTGCCTGTGCCCCTTTTGCCCTGCTGGAGCTTTGTATGTGAAAAAGTCCTTATGTTTTAAAAAAACCCCAAACCCTCTACCTTACAAAACATGTACATTAAAAAAAGGGGACAAAAATCCTCAAGTTTAATGAACCTTATCAACTGTCAGAACACAAACTCAGCTTTGGCTTGGTGTAAATCAGGCAAACAGATTTAAAACACGAATAGTTTTAAAAACTATGCTGTAAACCTATTTGTTGACTATATTTAAATCCAGTCTGTCTATGACTGAGCAAGGAGTGAATATTTACATCCAGGTTCACCTCTAGAAGTCCTTTACCTTTGGCATTTTATGGTGTTGGATAACATTTGGTCCTTAAAGGATCCCCAACCCAAACCATTCTATGAGTCTGTGATGTTTCCCTCTGAGTACTCTAAGAAAAATCAGTTTTACCAACAAATATGGGACACGTGGCTACCAGATGGGAGATGTGAAACATTTTGAGCTTTGAGCATCAAGGATCTCAAAACCAAACCTCCTTAGAAACAATAATTTAAGCCCTTTGGAGAGTGAAAGGGAAAGGATAGAATATAGTTACAAGGGAACAAAGTTGTACTAAGCCAGTGAAGATACAGGAAATCCAGGTGACAGATAGCAAAGAAATGGTAATAACAGAGCAGATGTCGTGTTTTTTAGGCTGAATGCAATACTGGTGGTCAAAACCACTGTCTGTTTCTAATTATTTCCCCAAGAAACTCAGGTGATGGGAAACACTGACAGGAACACATTTTAAAGGCTGATTCTGTTCTGACAGATTATCACTGGTTCAAAGACACTCCCCATATTCCATAAGGAAAATGCAGATAGAACCAACCCTGGCCTTTCAAGCGAGAAAGAGGAATTACCTCGGCTTCAGTGACCACACTCTTCTTGAACAAGCGGTCCAGGAGCTCTTCGCTGGAGCATCTGAGAACAGCATTAAGGGGGAACAGAACTACAGGTGAAAGCTTATTTTTCCTGTGTAACCACCTCTCCCCAGCTCCCAGCAGAGCTCCCCAGGTGCTCTCAGGCCCTGGAATGTCCATTACAGTCCCTGCTCCAGTGCCCTCCTGGCAGAATTGGGCTGCTCCTAAACCTGTGCTCCTACAAGCACGAGCTCAGATCTACAGGTTGGTAGATTTTGGTATTGCTCTGCTGAAATCTGCCTGTGGCTTCGATTTGTGGGTGTGAGTTTTCTGCTCTGCACTGCCTTTTCCTCATATTCATCCAGACAGGATCTCATGGATGCAGAATCCTTAACCTCCAGACATTTCAGAATAGAATTTGGATGTTCACAACTCATTCACACTTGGATATTCAAGTATGGTTTCCCCAAGCAGCAGAAGCACAGGACTTCAGTGAAGCTCTCACAGAGCTCTCCCTGCCATCCTGCAGTGCACACAAGGGTTGTGTGCCCTTTTGCCTCAGGCAAAACCTACAAATGGTCATTTTCCAAGTTATTTAACAAATGAGCTCTCCCCAGCACTTCCCAGCCTCCTCACGCAGAAAAGGATACAGCTCCAGGATCAAAATCAGTGTTTTCCTCGTCTCAAACTCATCCAGGAGCCGGGTAATTCTGTCGTGGGACAGGGAGGCAAGAATATCCCTCTCCTGGTGCGCTCGAGCCTTGGTTTTGCTTCGCAGGGGGATGAATTTGGCAGCGCAGGACACTCTGTTCCCTTTGTGCACAACCCTCTTCACGAAGCTGAAGCAGCCCCTGCGCAGGAATCGAAGCACAAGCCCTGCTCAGCGCCGGTTCAGGGAGCAGCAGGCAGAGAGCTTTCCACCTCCCGGCTTTTCGCAGCTCCCCACTGCTCAGGGCCTGAATTCTCCGGCACAAAAAGCTCCTTTTCCTGGATGTGAGGTGCTGTTGCCCTCTCCTGGCTGTCTCCAAAGCACAGCAATGTGTTCCCATCACGGGAAAAGCTGTTTCAGGTGATGCAGCTTTGTGCTGACAAAGGCTGATGTCTCGACCTACAGGCTGTATGGGAGTCTCCCATCCTCTGTCAGAAACCTCAGGAAAGCATTCCCAGCACACCTGCAATGGGTGTGGCCTCCCTCTTTTCCACATTTGAGCCCCTCTCTGCCTCAGCAGCTCAGGTGGGCAATTAGATATTCCCTGGCAGTGATGCTCTACAGTTGGAAAATTCATTTACCTTCCAATCTCCTGCTTCACCTCATAATGGGAATGGAGCTTTCTCCTGGTGGCCACTTTCTTTCCTTCTTGGTCCTTCTTAGCTTTGGAAATGAAGGAAAATGTAGGGGTTAATATTCAGTCAGCAATGCCTTGCTAATCGTGTGCAAAGTTATTACAGGACAGTTTAAGGCAGGAAAAATTACAGGGATCCTCTAAACTTCTGCAGAGAATTAAGTGGAGCTGCTTGATAAGAGAACCCGTTAATACAAACTTTGGGGTTGGGCATAGAAGCTGTGGCTGCCCCATCCCTGGGAGTGTCCAAGGCCAGGTTGGACGGGGCTTGGAGCAACCTGGGCTGGTGGAAGGTGTCCCTGCCCATGGCAGGGGGGTGGGATGGGATGATCTTTAAGGTCCCTTCCAACACAAACCATTCTGGGATTCTGTGAAAAACAACTGGTGAGACACTTTTTGGTCTGGGGATATCCAAGGCCAGGTTGGATGGGGCTTGGAGCAACCTGGGATAGTGCAAGAAGTCCCTACCCCTGGCATGGGAATTGGAACGAGATGGTCTTTAAAGCCTCTTCCAACCCAAACCATTCCAGCGATTCGCTTTTTTACTGGATCCTGCCCTACTGGCTTTATGTAAATGCACAGAGCTGGTACCCCACAGGAACCAGAACACGACAGCAACAGATTCCGTGTTGCCATGGCCATGGAAGCAGCTCCTGCAGCTGAGAGGGGGCATTTACCTTCACGTACAACAAGCTCTGCTTTGCACAAAACCTCCCCTCCTGTGTTTTTGGCAACACAGGTATAAACACCACCATCTTCTGGGGCAGCGCTGTCCACCACCAAGAAATACGTTGTTCCTTCCTTCCCTTGACGGACTCTGTCACTGTCTGCCAGCAGTGAAGTGCCCTGAAAGAAGGAAATGACATTTTGGCTCTGGAAAAACCAAGATGGAAACAGATGTTTCCACTCTTCAGGGGACAAGATACGGGAGCAGAGCTACAACACAGGCTGTTGAGGTCAGCAAGCCTCACTAACAAGATGCTGGCTGAAAAAGTCCTGCACATCCCAGTCCTCCCATTTATAGGAATAAAGGCTTAGGAGGGATCCCCAGTGCCATGTGGTTCATTCTTCAGCTCTCCCAGGACACCATTCCTGAGCAGTCAGCCCAGGGAGCACCAGGATCAGCTGCTTTGCTCCTGCTTGTGCTGGCACTTGTGCTCCTTCTAAGTCCTTTTAAGAGCTGATGCGGGAGCTGTGGGGGCTCAGCCTGGAGAAAAGGAGGCTCAGGGGGGACCTTCTCACTCTCTACAACTCCCTGACAGGAGAGGGGAGCCGGGTAGGGGTTGGCCTTTTCACCCGGACAACCAGCAAGAGGATGAGAGGAAATAACCTCAAGCTGTGCCAAGGCAGGTTGGGTTGGACATCAGGAAGAATTTCTTCATGGAAAGGGTGGTCAAGCACTGGAAGGGGCTGCCCAGGGGGGTGGTGGAGTTCCCACCCCTGGAGGTGCCCAAGAAAGGACTGAATGTGGCACTCAGTGATCTGGTTTAGTTGACATGGTGGTGTTTGGTCAAAGGTTGGACGCGATGATCCTGGAGGTCTTTTCCAACCTTAAATTATTTTATATGTTCCTAAATGTTTTGAAGAAAGGGGCAGGAGGGAGTGTGTGTGACAGAGAGCAGATTGTGAGCATTTGCAAAAGGTCCCCATGGCAGTAAAATGCAACATAAATATAATACAACACATACATATATGCATATTATACAATAAGTGTGAAGTGAACCCTAATCCCCCCCCCCAGAAAATGTCAGTCTCAGAGCTGTTCCTTTTTACACTGGAGCAAATTTTAAATCAGGGTAAATGACTCCATGGCAGCACCAGCTCAGTGCTTGGTGGGAGTCAGAAAGTACCATATGTTAGAAACTATTAGGGAAGAAATAAAGAATAAGACACAAAGCACCATTTAATAAATCCTTGTCTTGCCAGTGATGTGGTTCTGCTGCAGTAATTCCTTCCAGCTGAGGACTGACAGAGCAGGTTGGGGCTCTTCAGCCTGGAAGGCTCAAGCAACATGACAAGACATGACAACAATATTCTAAGGAATAATAAATTATTTCTCTTTCACTTCTATGGGATGTTAGTTGTCCTTGGTCACCCTCACTTAACCAATTAGTTGCAGGAAAGATACAGAGCCTGGAAGTCATGTTGGCAACTGGAATAAACCACTCCTGATCCCATGCCCAGCCCCAAACTGCAGCACACCTCTCAGTGACTCTCAGGCAGGAGCCAATCGCCCTTCCTGCCCATCTGTGTCCCCAAACCACCGGGGCTGCCCCGGCTGAAAAAGGATCCCCAGTAACCCTGGAGACAACGCAGGGTGAGACACACCGATGGTGGCTCCAGTGAGAACAGCTGGCTCAGCAAACCCTATAGACATACCCCAAATCAGTGTAGGAGGAGTGGGATGAGAGAGCAGAAGACATTCCTTGTGGAATTCGTGCACTACAGACCTTCCCATGGCCCTCACTGTCAGCCAGAGCAAAGTCTGCACTTACCCTAAACCACAGAACGGTGGGTTGAGGGGTTCCTTCGATGACTGCCTGAAATTTGGCACGTTCCCCAGAGTACACCTGCACATCCTCTATGGTCACTTGCATGTAGGGAGGACCTGGGGGGACACAAGGGTTTGCTCCATGCACAAGGCCATAACTTCATTCCCAGCGTGATGATGTAGGTTGAGTTACTCAAACGAGTTTTATACAATGGGCCATTTAGGATTTAACAGCTAAGTGTCAAATCAAGAGCAATCACAGAAATGTGTTTGGGGTTCTTTAGATGGCTATTATTTTTAGACTCCTTATCTTCACACTTATCTGTGACCTTTATGTTTCATCAACAGTTACCACTCAAAAAATTGAAGTGTTAAAAAAAACCCAGTCATCAGGAGCTCTCACCAAAAGAGCACACAACGATAACTGTGGAATGTGGGAAAGGGAAACAGGGTGTGTTCTTACTTGTTGGGGTCTTCTCCTCAGTCTTATACACACGAGTTCTTTCTGTGGTCTCAATATAGACCTCACTGTGCACATCCCAGACCACGTCTCCTTCTCTTCTGTACCAGCCTCCTGCCTCTGGTGATGTTCTTTCATGAAGCCCAAGGGAAAAGACCAAGACATGGTCACGTACAGTGACAGAGGGGCAGGATTGCCCCCTGCCACTGAGCTGCTGAACCAACAGACAGAGATCTATTTATGTAAAATTAACTCCGGAATAATTTTGGCTTGGGGGAATTAATTTCTCTCCAACCTTTTCTACCCTTCTGTGACAAAGCACGTGCCACCAGGATTCTAAACATAGTAATAAACGTACAAGAATTTGCTGAAGTCACCACCTGGTTCCTCCCCAACAGAGAACTTGCTTCTCTTGCAACAAAGTCTGCCCCATTCAGAAATCTATATATAATATATCACTAAAGTGAGGTGGTGTTTACCTGTCGATGGGAATGGTGCGTTCCCGAGTGCTTTCATCTCCAGCTGTGTCTTCACGGGAAGCACCAAGGCTGGGCTTTGGCACGCCTGGTTCTTCAGCTGGAACCTGCCTTTGTGCTTTGTCTGGCAGCAGAAACAGGGCAAGTTAAACACACCACCTATGACAGCACACCTGAAACCCAGAGCAAACCTTTGGAGCCGTCTCTGGTTCTGGGTGTTGTCAGAGCCAAGCCCACCCGAGCTCAGCTGAGTGCAGCCACTGAAGGTCCGAGGAGAATTTGGCCCTCTAGCAAAGAGCACACGAAGCAAAGGGGATTGTACAACATCCGAATGGTGGCACTTTGCTCACTGGGGAACACTGGCTTTTCAGGGAGGGAACACACACAGACAAAGATGGGAAAGGCAGTCGGCAGGGACAGAGAGAAACAGGACAACTGGAAGGGTAGTGTGGGTTCATACAGCTTTTATGGGAGATAATTTATCTGTGTGTGAGTTCCAGCTCACGGCTGTGATGAATCACAGAACTGTTTAGGTTGGAAAAGACCTTTTAGATCGTCAAGTCCAACCATTAACCCAGCACTGCCAAGGCCACCACTAAACCATGTCCCCAAGTGCCACATCTACAAGGGAAACTCAAACATGAGCTTCGTACACGTGAATGCTTCAATTAAACCTTCTTGACTCCCTGCTGTGATCACAGACAGCATCAGTGACATGACTGAACTCACATCAGTGCAAAACTGGTGCTCATGCAGGTCCTGGCTGGGGATATGATTGATATGGAAATAATATGGAAGGATGTTCTTATGGAGGACCTGGTGATGTTTTAACATCAGCATTGCTGCTCCTTCTCTGGGTTCTTGGAAAACATCTTTACACAGCTCTAGGTAACAACTGAACAAGGTTTGGCATTTGGGGCTTACAAGAACAAGGAAAACAAAAATTTGGTGCGGCTTGATGGCAGTTCAGGTATTTTTCAACTTTTTTATTATTAATTTTATCAGATATATTTTCAAAACGTGGTTTGATCTTCCATTCCAAAAATACCTGATTGTCTTCTTATATTGGAATTTCACCATAGGATAAATTGCATCACCCAATTTTTCATTTTAGGACAAAAGTGTACATCAAGAGGAATCTTCTCCCCAGCAGGAAGAGCCTTTTTGGGGAGCGTTCTAGGGATGTTTGGTGTTGAATGGTCGTGGAAAAAAGCAGCAGTTTCTAGAAATCATATAAAACAGCTCTATTGGGATGGGAAAAGTGGTTAGTCAAAACATTACAGGCAGGCTCAGACAGCCCAGGTTGGTGGGATTATGTTTTCTTCTCACCAGCACTATCGAAATATTTGCCTTCTTTTCAGTCAGGGCATGTGACCGTAGGGACAGTTGTCAAGTCTCCATCTGATTAAAATAATTCCCCATGACATGTTTAGCTTTGCTCAATGAAACACCTGCAAAACCATCTCATTCACTATTGTGTTTTCTTTTTAGCTGTGACAGAAAATAATCTGCTAGTTGGCAGCTTTTTGAGTCATCCTGCTCCACCAGAGAATTATTGTCATGGCTGATTTCCTACTAGAAAGGGAAAAAAGGGTTTTAAAGCCCTGTCATTTTTTATGCTGTTGTTTTGGGGCTGGTTCCCTGAACAGCTTTAATCCTTGTTAAGTTTTAAACAAGAATACTTCATTTTTTAAACAGTATCTGGACTTCGAGGGCTGAAGGTCACTTGACATGGTCCTGGATAGAGAAGTTATTCTGACTTGACACAGAGACAGCTTAGACAAGTTGTTAGGGCAGAAGCAGAAGGAAGAGTGGAGGGTTGTCACTTATTCTTGTTTTTTTTTTTTTTAAAAAACAATGTAAAGACAAAGGACTTGATCTCCTGACAAGACATAGTCACACACATCATTGGGTTTAGTCACACAGGAACTGCTTAAGGAGCCTGTCAAGGCTCCAGGGTCAGTGAAATGCAGGTGGACTCAATACACTCAACATCCTGGAAAGTCTCTGACATCAATACAGGGATATTAAACACATTTCCAGCTTGTTTATGGCAAAAATAAAAGCAACTGCCCTTGCCCACCTCACCAAGCCAAACCCCAGATGACTTCTACAAATGTAAAGGAGGGATCTCACTCCACCTTCTCCCCTAAAAACACCTGAAGCAAGACAAGGGACAGAATCTCAAAGGTGGAAAAAAATCCCCCATTCCCTCCATTTTGGGCCAGTGATAAACCAAACTCTCTATCAAGCCACGGTTCTCAAGCACCTCTTGTTTCCGGAAAGATCTGCCCCATTCTTACATCCAACCTAACCTCAACACCCCACCCCCCCCACCCCCCACCCTCAACCCCCCGCCATGTCTTCTTGGGTCTGAATGTCCTCTCTTAATCCTCAGCTGCTCGAAACACAATGACTCAGAAACACGAGGTAAAGAATATCATTATTGCCACGTTCAGTGTGTTTTCTCTCTCTTGACTCCCAGACCCATGCCAAACCTACCATGGCCTCCAGGAGTCTGGGTTTGGGTACTGGCTTCATGGACTAGCACAGAGGACCCGCCTGCTGTTTCTGAGTGGTCTGAAGGGACAGAGCCAGGAGGGCCAAGGCCACCATCTCCTCTCATCCCCGGGGGAAGAGTCACCAGCAGTGATGCCGAGTCCATGAGTCTCCTCAGAGCTGTCTTGATCTCCTTATCAGCACGTTGGAGAGAGGCCTGGACAGAAGTCTCCGTCTCTGACTGGGGGAAAGCCATTCCTACAGGCAAGAACAACAACTTTTCTCTCTTAAGGACAAAAGAACCCAACCCACCAGCATCATCCAACCCATGGAAATATTTGCAATGGTATCGTTTTCCCCTCCTAGAGCAGAGATCCTATGTGGGAATGCTTATCCCAGCAAGAGGGAATGTAGCTAAGACTTGGAATAAGAAGGTTGGGACAATATGCTTTGTAAAGATGTATCTCCCCAGGCTGAGGACACTGTGCCACACTGTGTGCACGCATGGCCTCTCTCCAGACAGGGGAATAAAGGAACCCTCTCCCAACTCAACCCTACGTCGGCTTGTCTGTCAAAAACACCTTTATTAATCACAGAATATCCTGAGCTGGAAGGGACCCACAAGGATCATCCAGTCCAACTCCTGGCCCTGCACAGACACCCCAACAATCTCACCCTGTCCCTGAGAGTGACATCAAAACCTTCTTGGAGCTCTGGCAGCCTCGGGGCCGTGCCCAAACCCTGGGGAGCCTGTTCAGTGCCCACCACCCTCTGCAGGGAGAAGCAGTCACTGGTTCAGCCCAATGAAATGAGCCCAGCAGGGTTCCCCTGCTCTGATACAGCCCCTGCATGCAAGGAGGACGTTGTCCTCACAGGGAAGAAGGAGGGAAAAGGTACCAGTGCCATCAGTGACTCCGGAGAGGGGCAGGGGAAAGAAGAGGCGGCTGTTCCGCTTCATGGGAGGAGGGCAGAGAAGCTCCTCCTTGCTCCTGGGTGATGTGTTTGTCCTACTTTACCACATCTGAATATTTTTGCTGGGCTTTGCAAGGTACCTGAGACTGAAATTTGCTCTCAACTGTGCCTTTGCAAGACACTCCAGGAGTGGAGTCATCTGGTCTGTACAGTCACCCCGAGTGGTGGCGTAGAGAGAAGCATCATACAGGGGAAGAGAGAATTCCTGCCTCACGAAACTCTCTGGCTTGAAGGCAGAGAGAAGACAAAAGCTTTCCACGTAGAAAAAAATGGCTTTTCAAAGCATAAGTTTTTCCAGGATGGCCACCCAAGAGAGAAATGTCATGGTTTCACCCCCACCCAGTGACGGCAGAAGCGACAGGCTGGGTGGGATAGGATCACAGAACCTCAGGAGTTCATCTCATCAATTTATTGCCCAATAAACCTCCCACAAATCTTGAAGAGACACACCAAAGGGATGGATGATATCTAGAGAGAAGCCCTCAGTAATTATAAAGAAGGACAAAATGCATGTCAGATTAAGAGAAATCATCGTGTTCACGATGTGATTGCTCACCAGGCAAGAGAGAAAACTCAAAACATCACATGGTTTGAGAAGAAATAAGAGCACTTGGAACAAGGAGTGACTTGCCACTGACACAGGAGCATGTCCTGAAGCTGCTTAGATCCTGCTCCTTTCCCAGCCTTAGGAAAGTATATTCCCATGACAGACCTCAGCTGATAAAGCTGAAGGTTTGGATCGGCCCCCTTCGAAGACATCTCACTTGAATTTTGTTACCAATTCCCCCTGCAGGAGCATAATGGTTAGGAAATGTTTAATTCATGGATTTTTTTTGATGGAGAAAGCAAGTTTTGCTCACTCAGTGCCACAGACACTGACCCTCAGTGTTTGTCAGCACTGGGATGGGTGGGAGATTTTGAGCCTTTTCCTAGAGAAGTACTTTGATTCCCTGGTGTTCCTGTTGTGATTGCTGCCAGCTGGTGAGCTGGGAAGCTGCTAACAAGGGATCTGTTTGGAAAATGACAATCTCTCAATGTTTTCTTCCTGTTTAGGGGTGTTACACCACTCTCTTCCTTCTGTAGGACACTGATTCAAGCTGCTGACCTGAGGAACTGGAATATCCACCGAGGGACATCGAACTAACACCACACCTGTGACGGACAAAAATTCCCAGTCCTAAAATCCCACCCTTGAACCTTCACGCCCCACACCTCCTTCAGCCCACAACCAGGAACCCAAGACATGTTTTGAGGTTCCAACTCAGTCTCAGAGAAGGACCCAAGAGGATGAGCATCATTCAGGATCATTGACTCGTAGGTCTGAGCTGGAAATATCCCTAAAAATATGTTCTTTCCCTTCAGTAGTTCTGAAAACTGAAAAAGGAGCCAGAGCCCACCTGAATTATTGATCTTGGGCCACAACCAGCTCCTGCTGAGATCAGTGGGAGAAGTGGATGAGCTGGTGGAACATCAAGAGCCATAACAAAGAACACAGAAACCCAACGAGTTCAGTGACAGCCGATGCAAGACATTTATTGATATAAACTCAGCATCTCACAGCGCATCTTGCATTGGATTTTTTTTGTGTGTGTGGTTTTTTTCATTTTGCACCTCAAGCAAACTGAAGTTTCCACTTTATTAATACCCATTTACCTGCAGGAATTTTAGTTAAACATCCATTGTATTAAAATCTTTCATACAACTGCATGTTTTCATCTACAAGAAACAAATCCCTACATGTCTCATTAGTTATCTACACAGTTTAATCACTTACAAGCATAATTTTTAACCTCTAGGAAAATATTTTGAAAGTATATGTAATGAACTTTTCATAAACCTGTTGCTTTTTGAACAGAGCAGAGGATTTTAAAAATGCCTTTCAATTGATTCTCTGTTGCTTAAATTTCAAAAGAAAATGTAAACAGATGTTAATTGCCTTGACCTAATGAATCAAAGTATAATTATTTCTTCTATACCATCTGAACTGCAGCCTTAGAGTGTCTTTAGAAAAACCTGAGTGTCAACCACAACAGGAGGAAACCTCCCCATTCATTTACACACCTTGATTATCCTTTTAATTAATATTATATTTTAAAAGATTATCATAGAGCAAATTCTTTTCTCAGCAGTATCTTTGTGAATCTGAGTGAAATCCACTTCCTTCTGTGGAATTATTCTAGATGGATACCGGAAGATCTGAGAGCAGAATCAGGCCCAATACAAAAGCAATATTTTCAGTTTTGAAAGTGTTTCCCTGTTGTGTGTCTGTTACTTTCCAACGTACAGTGCAATATATGAAAAAAGCACTAATATATATACCCATCGTATTGCTGATTACAAAACAAACAGTATAAACCAAGGAGATGGTATAAAAAAACGGGAGAGTACCACAAAGGAAGCTTGATTTCCCTCGCCACACTGGAAAAGCATCCTATATCATGAAGGTAGTGCACGTGATATTCCACACAGCATCCTGTCTGGATGCAGAGGGTGAAAGGCTGTGAAATCAGTATTTCAGTCAGCACACGATCGAGGTGCAGCCACAGCAGGAAAAAAACAACGTGTTCTCTCCTGCAAGCAGCTCTCCTGTGAATTCAGCAGGAATATTCCCCCAAGACTCCAGAACGAGCTCCTCAATGTCACCCGGCTGGGAAACACTGAGACAACACCAGACACACATTCCTGAGGCAGAAACTCGCTCCATCCTCTCTGCTCGTGCTGCATTTCTGCTTTCCCTGCACCACCTGGATGCAAACATTCCCTATTGCAGCGCTTGCAGAGAGCTCAGCTCGGAGCAGGTGTGGGACCGCTCACCCCACAGCTCTGTCAGCCAGAGCTTGGTCCTGCTGAGACCGATGACAGCTCCATCTGGCTTCAGCTGGCACCAAGGTCTGGCCCCCTGAGCTCCTTTCTTTGCAGGGATCGGTGTGGCTCAGCCTTCCCCTCCAGGAGCGTTCCCTCTGCAGAGCTCCCGGGGAGCTCCATGGGAAGCAATCCCTCTGCAAGACACCTCAGCATTCCGGGTTACAGTAACACGATGCAATTGCAACTGGCAGCCCATTTGGAACAGATCTGTTTTTCAACCAGGCATTTATTGTAAAGTTCTCTTTTCCTCTAATTTTTATATATCTATATATATTTTTGTGCTCCTGCTACTTTCCTGTAGCTCAGTGGTAAATTCCTCTTAGCACATCTAAGGGACATCATCCATCAACCTGTTAACAGGAATATTTAACCACTGGCATGTGCAGGACACCAAATATTCTTCCAGTAATATTTACTGGCAAAAAGTATGTTTGTGGTTCTTTTAAGACCACATTTGTGATGTTTTGCTTGTGTTAGTGTGTGATTGCAGATGCAGAAATCATTCTGTGCAGCACTTTAACCTTTAAGTGCCCATTAAGTAGTTATATTTTAAAAGGTATGGTTTATAAATCCACTTCACTAGAATGCAGAATAATGAAACCTATTAGACAACTAGGAAGTGGATTTAATATATCAGTCATTTTTTAAAAATAGTCTTTTTCACTTAAAGCAGAACAACAAAACTCAGTGGGACTTTCACCGCCAACTTCAGTCAAACTGGGAATTCAACCCAAAGGCCTGAGCAGCCCTTTTCATCCCTGGTATAGTAAGATTTTCTGTATATTCCAGTCTGTGGCAGAAGTTTAGAATTAAATGTTACCAGACTGTGCATGTTGAAATGTTTATGAAGTCATTTTGGTAGAGCTAAGTGGTGTCACAAGGGTAGGAGCAGAGTCAAAGCAATGTGAAGCCTCATGACCTTTGGGCCCACACAGTGACAGGACACACTTTAGCTGGGAAAAAAAAAATATTCCTATCCTGGGCTGCTGAAAGACACTGAAAATCTTATTTTCTGCCTTTTTGCCACACCATAAATTGGCACACGAAATAATTTTAAAGTTCATGGACAAAAACACACTTTTCCATTTATATTTCTGTCACAGGTAGAAGAATCAGGCTTTTCCTAAACCCACCATCACTGCTCCACTATGGAATGATATATGTTCACCTCGGTCAAAGCCCTTAAAGTCACAAACTGTTCTGACAGACTGTTCCCTTTAAGACTGGAAAAGCTCGACATCCTATACTTAAATATATTTCCCTCGAAGGTATTCCCTCGTAATCCTTGCCACCAATCCCCCCTCGCCTATGACAGTTTTTATTATGGTTGGTTTTCGTTGTTTTTTTTTTATAAAAAGCTGCTTTCTTTCGCATTAAAAACCATCCTGGCACCCTGCTCAGCTCTGGGACAGGTCTTCTGTGCTGATGTGCAAGGTGACAGGCTCGCCCACGGTCCCGTAGCTGAGGGTCCTGGTGGAGACCTCGGTTTTGAAGCTGGGCTGGCCGCTGTCGGCCGAGCGCTGCACCTCGGTGCAGAAGGACGGCTTCACCGAGAAGGAGGGGCCGGGAGGAGCTGCCGGAGCCGCCGCCGCGCGGGAATCGCCCACGCGGATGGAGATGTTGGAGGGGGCCACCCGGGACGCCGACACGAAGACGCCCCCGGGGACGCGCTCCTCGTACTGGCTGAAGAACCTCTGCCTGGGCTCGGGCACCACGGGCCTCACCAGGCTCAGCAGCACCGGCTTGCCCACCGTCGGCTCGGTGATCTCCGTCTGCAGCACCGAGATCTCGCAGGGCTTCTCCGCCGCGTGCCCCGGCTCGTCACACCCGTAGGTCTCGCCTTCTTGAGGGACGTAATCCTCCAGGTCCTCCAGGGTCAGGATCTTGCCGTTGTGGGTTAAAATCTTGCGGTCCCGGGTGCTGATCTCGTCTGTGTGCGGCTCCTCGGGCTCGTCCACTATGACCACGTTGTCCTCTTCAGGAATGGCATCTTGTACCGCTTCGGGTACCCCCTCGTCAGCGGGCCAGGACACGTCCAGCTCATCCACCTCTTCCTTAACCTCAGGGCTCTCCAGGGAGAACAGAAGTTCATCCTGGTCTCCAGCAGCTGCCTCAAAACTGAAGACCAAAGGCTCTCCCCCACAGGCAAGCAGAGGGGAGGAGACATCTGACCCACAGTCAGCGCTCGTTCCCGGCGGGAAGCTCTTCCCTTCGGCTCCATAATCCATAAATGAGTCATTTCCTAACTGCTCGGACCCACACGGGGAGTTTCTGTCTTCGTTGCTGACCTGAGGCCCTTCCTGCTCGGTTGTGTACACCAGGGGCTGGATGTCACCTTCGGAGAGACCCTCAGTAGGCAGAGATTTCGACTGTTCCACCAATTTATTGTTGGAGTTGTTCGTGTTTGGATCATCTTCTGGGGAACGCCTCGGCCCTGAGCTGGGAAAAGTGAATGTTAACACCCCTGACTCATCTTTTTCTTGCTTTGCTGGGGAAGAGCCTCTTTTCCTTGCAGGTTTCGGCGATTTTTTCACCTTGAATTCAATTATTTCTTCCACTTCGACCCATTTGGGCTTTTTCTCTTCCGCCTTGCTCTCCACGACATCGCTGGCCGCCGCTCCTTGCCTGTCCTCTGCTTCTGTGACATAAAGCCTGGGAACAGCAGACTTTGGTGCTGCCTCCTGGTCGTGCCTGTGGACGGGCTGCCTTATCTTGGAGACATAAACCGGCTCCGGAGTCGGCTCCGGCCACGGGGTGCGGGAAGGCGAGTGACCCGAGGGAGACCGCGCGGGAGAAACCCTTCCCCTTTGCCTGGGGCTCTTCACCACGGTGGTTATGGTTTCCTCTCTGACGGCAGAAAGGGTTGGAACGCAGTTGGCGGGAGGACGGGACGTTTTGGGGAGCCACAACCCCCCAGCACATGCCGTGGCCGCTCAGGGCACCGCGGTGGGGTTAGTTCTGGGGGCACTCCAGCCTTTGGTGAAGCGTTGGGAGGGGGACACACGCAACACACACACCCACATGCCCATCGATCCAGGGAAAACCTCAGCGCCCTTTCCACCAGCCCCACTGACCCCCTCGAGTGCATGAACACCCAACGAGCAGGTCCAGCTGGGGAATGTTCTCCTGGATGCTGCTTTCCTGTGCTGCTTTGGACCCACAGAGCAGTTTCATCCCAACATTTTAAACGGTTTAAGCTTTTCCTGAGGACCCTTGGCTAAAATCCTGAATTTCTCCACCTCTGTGGTTATTACAGCAGGGTCAGCAGCTTTCTCTTTTTTAATAAATGTAACATATCTCTATTTTGATTATCAAAGACTCTTTTGAAGCCAGAGATCTGCATTTCCGTGTGTAAAACAATTACACCAAAAGAGCATTAACCCTTAACACGTGGAGATGACCAGGAAAAGAAAATTAGGGCATTTCCTCACAAGTCATTGGTGGCCAAATTCTCTGATTTTCACTCTCCACAGCATCCTTATGGCAGACACAGCCTGACCCTGACACCTCAACACCAAAACCACCTTGGGATTCAGGATTATGATTCCTCAGCACGTTTCTGCTGGCCTCACTTTAGATCTTTTGACATATCCAGAGCAGCTGGGATTTCAGGGATGGGGTAGAGGCCTCATCCCTGTAAACATTCAAGGTCAGGTTGGACAGGGGGCTGAGTAACCTGGTCTAGTGGAAGATGTCCCTGCTCACTGTAGGGCCTTGGACCAGATCAGCTTTAAAGGTCTCTTCTAACCCAACATCTAAACCCAGGCTTAAATGCTTTTAATTTATATATTTGACATGCAGTTTTCCCTGCAGGTTTTTCAGTGGCAAAACTTGTGGGCAAATAGTGTTTGCTTTGCAAGCAAAAGGAAAATAATGCCCTACAGCTGGTTTGATGGAAATCACAGGGAAAGCTCTTTTTGTTTCTGTGTTGAGATTCTGTCCCTCCCTCCAAGGAATGGGATTTAAAAAAAAAGGAATTGACTGAAGAGTAAAACAATGGCCTGAGCTGAGATTGGGAATCCAGGCTGGTATTGCCTTCTCCTGGGGAGAACAGATTTCTTTCCACCATCCATCTCTCTCTTTGAGGATGTGGTGGAGTCCAGGACTGCTCAGCTACAGTGATTGATTTCCTTCCAGAACCTTCTCTCTCCTACTGCTTTACTCTTACTCCCAGTTTTTCCATAGACCTTTAAGGTCCATGCAGAGCCTTCAGAGCGGCCACAGTGCCTTTCTGAATTACAGAGAACCAAATCATTTTAGGTAAGGATGAAGATGAATCCTTGGGTGTTTGCACCACGCTTTGATCTACATTTCAAGGTTCGAAAGCTCTTTTTGGGGTGTCTGGGATTTGTATTTACAGGCACTGTTCAATCCCATCTCTCAATTACCTCTTATTTTCTGCCAGTAGTTTCAAAGTTCCTCAGAACATTGAGGAGAGCTGGAATGTGCCTTTAGAGAGTTGGTCCCAAACTTTACCCCATCCCTGTCCCAATTCCAGCTGAGTCCACTCCAACAAGTTCATGACCACAAAAGGAGGGGGATTTCTGTCGTTCTGAGATCCCACTCGCAAATGTGCCAACCTCCTTGGAGGCTGCAGCCCTTAATTTAGGAATCCCATCTTCTCCTAAGCCCCTGGCCCAGAATGGAATAAGTGCCTGGGTCTGAAGAATTAGTCATCACAGATGATAATAATAATAATAATAATAATAATAATAATAATAATAATAATAATAATAATAATAATAATTTAATAATAATAATAGAGATAAGCAGCTCTTACAGCGACTTTAGTTGCCATTTCTCACATCCTCCTCACCAACAAAAGTAATATAAGTCAACTTAAGCACCATGTCCAAGTCAAGGACGGATTTTAGCAATGCTACAACTTTTGAGGGAATCCATTTTCCCAAAATATCCATTTTATAGTTATTTGCTGCCATCAGGACATGATTTGAACACTTTGGAGGTGCTCTGAAAGCATATCACAAAGGACAATGTTCCCTCTCAGCACATAAAACTAGTTTATTAGTTATTTCCTCATGATACTTAAAGAAAATAAGAGAAATTGAGATTCTAATGAGCTTCTGGTCTACACATGACTGAGAAAATACTGCTTTTTGCTGCAATTAATCTATGTATGTTACAGGCATTCAATATAAACCAGGTTTAAAGTAGCCAAAGAGACCAGGTCATTATCAGGACAAAAATTCATAGTAGAAATACAGAGACAGAAGGGGATAAAAATATTCATCTTCCTTCTGCTTCACCATAAAGTGCTTTCCTGAAAACTTTAAACCAGAAAGCCAGAAGTAATCACTGTGACATATATTTGTTAAATTTATAGATATTTTCAGGCAGACAGTTTTCAAAGCTGGTTTGTTTCTAGCACTGAGTATTTTCCATGTGTAATACCCTAAAACACCTGCCCCAGGCTGTGTCTAAACAAAGGCTGCTGGTTTTGAAAGGGTTTTGAAAGGGACTTAAAGGACATTTTTTTTTTTTTGTAAGGTGATCACTTTCCAGAGCCCAGAATTCCATGAGATCCAGTGGGATGGGGATGAACACACTTGCATGGCCAATGAACACAAGCTGGTTATTGGATCATGCAGAGGCAGCAAAGCAAAACACAAATGTTACCAAAAAAACCAAAAAATCAGCACTTACATGATGATGGTTTTCTTGGGCACTTTAGTCTCTTGTTCAGTGACTACAAAGGAAACAGTATGAACAGCATGGGGTTAAAGAAAGGCAAAAGCTGAAATGATTAAATTATCTTCGCTCAGTTAATCAAAATAAACTGGAGTGAAAACCAACCAACTGCACCATCCCATCCATGCTTTCTGTGGTTATTTCCAGCATCATCTTTAGTGTTTCTGAGCAAGAATGAGAATCCAGAATGTTCTCTGAATGGTTTAGCTTTGAAATGAAATATTATTTTTTTTGGAGAGCGATATGGCAAAATCTGTTTATTCTACCACTTTTCTTTGGCAGGTCCAAGCTAGAAAACAAGGTCCTTAATAATATTTTTATCCTATAATAAATGGTGTCAGAAACCTGAAAAATGCCTCAGTCTGGAAAATCCTGGAGAGCTGAAATTCCTTCAGCTGTGATTTCGCTTCCTGGAAAAAGAGTTTCCCCAAGCACTGACTTGTTGCCAAGGTTTTGTGGATTAATTGTAAACCCCAAGCTGATAACAATGACAACTAAAATCATTATCATCAGTACAGAAAATCAGCTAAAAAAAAACCCCAAATCCTAGGAAATCCAGGAGAGCCCTGTGAGCCATCTATGTCTCCTCCATCTATTTTTCACTCTAACCTGCAATTTTTCCTCACCCTTCTCCCATGACAAACTGGAAGCTCTTGATGCATATCGAGATCAATAGTAAGGATTGAATGGTTCTGCAAATAGTTCTTAAAACTGACATTTTTCTAAAGTAGAAAGGTACCATTTGAAGAGCTAATTGGGATTTTCAGCAGCTTTCCCATCCTATCTGCTGGAATAAAACTAAGGCACTGTTTGGAACACACTCTGAACTGCTGAGATCTAGGAAAAAAAACCCCAACAGCAAGCCCCACTTTTTATTTAATAAACTACTAAAATTTCTAAGAAACCCTTAATTTAATCTCAAAGTAATTCATCCAGCAATTGCTTTTCAATTTTCCAGCCAGCCTATAATAAATAAGCTCTGGCAATTCTCGGCTGGTGCAATTTGAGTGACCTGCTACTTAAAAATCTGTCTATAAAATCACACCAAGTCCTTGCCCCGGGAATTTGGAGTGTCTGTGTTATTTGTTAAATAACCAATGATTAGTGCTGATGTTTTCAGTGGTGCCCCAAACCCTGCACTGGCTGAAAATTAAAAATACATTTATGATATTAGATGGAATACTTTAACCTAATTTTCCTTCTGCTTCACTTCCAAAGGGCTCTTTCCTGCCTCGGGTAAAGACACAAATCCCATCATAATGAGACAGAATTTTGTGCAACTACTGCTGTTAATGCCTGACTTAGAGCTCGTGTTTTCTTTGCAGAGCTTTGTCTCATTTATGGAAGTGAAAATCTGGAATCACTTCCCAAAGAGTCGAAGGAGTTGCTGCAGAATTGGGTGAGTTTAAAGAAAATCTGATTGGAAATTTGACTTTACACTTTCTGGGCACACAATCACAAAATGGGCATTTACCTCTCCTTAATTAATACTTTTTAAAGAATTCAAATCCCCTTTTTTAAAGGTGGAATGATAATTATACAAGGATGGCAGATGAACTGAGTGCTCAACAATTTACTGTACCCAGGTTCGAGATTTTCACTGAATTTTTAAATAATACTGTGCAATTTTTACACAGCTTTAGAAAATCTCATCAGATAATATTATGAGATTAATCCGTAAGCAGTATTTGAATAAAGACTCTTTAAGAATGAAGGGTTCTGATGTAAATAGATGTTAATTAATTTGATTATACACCTGAAAATAGGTGTTTTATAAATCTATTTTAACAGCAACTGCGTTTAGGTGAGAATTAAATAATACAAATCAAATAATTGAATCAATTTAATGAAATCTTACAATGCCTGTGAGAAAAAGCCTCTTTAATGTTAATTCTATTAAAGTCTGCTCTTGCAGACCTCCCAAATGACACTGAGCACAATATTCCTCTATGGAACAGGTGCCAAAGGGCTTCAATATTCCAAAGTTCAGCAGGGTTGGGATGAGAAAGCTGAAAATGCAGTCAATTTTCTCTGTGCTCCCCAAGGTGTGAGGGAGGATTCGAGCGATCCTAAATGAAGGACAGAACCACATGAAAGTAGGATGAGAGAATTTGGGTTTTCTCTTTTGGTTCGTTGTTGTTTTTTTCCCCGCCGAGAGGAGAATATTCTGCATCCGTTTTAGCGCCGGATTTATCATTTCAACTTTTCAGCAGCATTTTAGGAAAACCAGCTTTGCAAAGCAGGAGCCCCTGATAAGCAGGTTAAAAGCTGCAAGCATTAGGGTCAGCCAGTGCTTCTACAGGACCAGACTCCTCCTTGGTTAACGTATTAAAACACTGACTTACAAGTGATGAAACGTTTAGGCTAAGCGAGTTCTCATTGCTCTGAATGGGTGGAAGGTGATTTATGGCCTTTATTACAAATTTTAAGTGTGTGTTCTCCACTCACAGGACCATAAACCTGCTTTTCCTGCACTGCTCGGCATTCACCCCTCTCTGCTACACTGTGGAGGTGGATCTGCCACAGGGGATGCACAGACCTGACAGGAACTGCTAAAGCTGAGCCTAAAATGAGAAATTCATACAATCCTAGAACTGCTTAGGGTTGGGAAAGACCCTTCAGACCGCCAAGTCCAACTGCACAGCCAGCACTGCCATGTTCACCACTAACCTGTGTCCCCAAGTGTCACATCCACAGGTCTTCAAAACTCAAGTCATGGATACAACAAGGTCCTAAACTGTGTGCTTGAAATGGAAGTATTTTGGGTTCTCTCTCAAAAAAACCCCCACCAAAACCCAACCAAACCACCCAAAAGGCTCCACCCCTGCAGTGGCTGAGGTGGTTGTAAAGGCAGATTGTGCTCTCCTCAATTTGCACTGAAAACCACGAGCTCAGCCCCAAAATGAGACTAACCTGTGGTGACAACAGCATGAAGACAATGATGCAAACCCCCTGATCATCACCCGAATCAGGGGACTTCTACATGGCCAGGAGACAAATTCCTATGTCCTGTGGAAGGGCAGCACCAAGAGACCAAAAGCTCCTCAGCGTTTCAAAGCAATCTCCCATGGGAGGGTATTTAGCTTTTCCCTGCAAGGTGGGTATTACCAAACAAGGCAACTGAAGGACTTGACCAAGGTTCTCCATGAAATCTAAGGCAAAGCTATGGAGACATTCCCGTTCCCTGGTTGTAACTGCACTGGGAATTTTTATTTATGGCTTTGCCTATTTCTGCTCGTGTACCTGACTCCTCCCCTTGCCAGTGGCTCGTTCTATGCCCTGGACCTGCCCATTCATATGAAGATGCAACACCTTTCAAAAACCGGGCTTTTCTTTAAAAATGGACATTAGTGAGCCTGAGATGGAGGAATCACAACGGGGACGTGTTAAAAATGGACACCAGAGCACACCAGGCCAGAGCTGCCACGTGTTGTAGGTTAAGCAGCAAGGTGCAAAGCAGACAGTCAGCTTGAAGTCAAAGAGAAGGATCTTCTTTTGGTGACGATTTTTAAAAAGTATTTAAAATTCTTCCAATATCCACAGAAAGAGGATTTTTTAAACAACTCTCCATTGACTTCAGCGCAGCAACCAGATGTGGCTGAAGGCAGATCTCAGCTCACAAGGGGAACCCCTTAGTCCAGTGGTGTTCATCCTTTTTGGATATGGTCCTTCCAAAGGACCTGAAAATTCCCACAGTGTGAATTTCAGCAAGAATTTGGGCTGGTAGAACTCTGGGGTTGGACTGTGACCCATCACCAGCTGCAGGTCAGGGTTAATAAACCACTGGACTAAAAGTAGCCCAAAGTGTCACAGTAGGTTTGGTTCAGTACAATAAATGGAACACAAAGACAGGAGGATAAACACTCAAATCGTTCCACTAAAGCCCTTTGGGTGCCTCAGGAGACCCAGACAATGCTCATTTCACAGAACCACAATAACTCAGGCAGATCTCAGACCCACATGTAGGTGAGTGAGGGGACAAAGGCGGTGTCTCTGTCCTGTGGTGACAGTGCCACACAGCAGTAATGTTGTCCTCTTGGTGAAGTGGCAAGTAATCCCATTCCCACAAATAGAAAGGAGTATGAGGATGGAAAGAGAAAGCCTTCATGAGATCCATCCGTCCTCCAGTTCTTTGCCAAGTGACCCTGATTGTTCCATAGGCAGGTCAAGGCTGGTTATTGATTCTCAAGAAAGCACTGAATTCCCTCCTTGGTCAAGTGTATCATGTCAAAGTCATGCCTGATGAGATTCTGCTCAGAACAATCCACTTGCTCCATGGATGAGCCTATTTTCCCCACTGGCCTGGAGCAGCTCTCCCTCTGTTTCTCCCTGGAATTACTCAGGGATCTATTTTCTTCCCTATTACCAAATCCAAGCAATTGCAAATCACAGAGCAAACCTATTTCATAACATTTCTAAGGCTTCCAGGCAAACTCCAATTATATTTCTTCAATCAAGTGTACAATTTGCTTAGTTTATGACTGCAGGAGTAACAACAGATGGGTAATTTGGGGCTGAACACACACATTTGCAACCCCAAGAGCTGAAAATGCTCCTAACACTTTTCACAACCCTTGTTTGCCTTTATAGCATCTTCTGCCTGAAGGGAATTTCAAGATACACCACCCTAACAGTGATTTGTTTGTGTTCCTCTACATGCTGCTTATTTTTCTCTCTTTAGGGCATAGAAAAGACAAAACATTCAAGTACTTGAAAGTTTATTCTGCAGAAAAGCTGCCAGTGTTTCTACACTAACACCATTCTCCCTGTAATGCTTTTTGATGGGACGCTGGGAAAGGAGTAAAAGGAAAACAATCTGAAAATGAAGTCAAGCAAGTCCACAGATGAGGATACTAATCTGAAAAGCTTATGGTGGAAGAATCCTCTTAATGTAATAACACAGCATCAGTGTCTACAAGGGGCTGGCCCAAAGGTCCATCCAGAGCAGGACCCTGTCTCAGACAGGGCCAACAGCAGAGGACTGCAAAAAATGATGAAAAAACTAAGCCTGGAAGACCATTTTTCCTGAATATTTTTCCAGACTCCAGAGTTTTCTGCCCAGCAGCTTCTTGAGGCAGGATGTCCTTAGTGAATGGTGGTAATATCAATTATTCCCTGTCAAACACACACGTGAATTCCTGTTAACGTCACAAGACAGTGGAATCGGTGAAGTTGAGGAAAGAAAGTTCTACAGCTGCTGGCAAACCTCTGGCTCCTGTTGGCCACATATCCACCAACCACATCTGGGAGAGGTCTCTGGAGCCAAGGATGGCTGGCATGGAAAGGCCCATCCCTATCCTGCCCCTCTCTCTGACTCTCCAAATCAGTAGCTATTACCTATCAAAGACGGTCCCTTGGCTGTATCGTCTCCTGAACCACCTCTGGGGACTCTTCAAGGCAGACAGCACTGGCTGGTCCACACCCAGCCAGCCAAGGACACCTCTAAGATGTACCAAGGACCAATTTCCTGTGCCAGGAAAAGCTCCTCAAACAGATGAACCCCCAGATTTAAAGTGGGTTGTGATGGATTTATTGCAAGCCTGTCTAACACTGTGTGTGGAAATCCCTTGGATAAGAAGTTATTATTTTAGGCAATAATAACTGAAGGTGCCAAGAAAGAGCTGTATTGTTGGATGGGTGTAAAATCAATTCCTATCACTCTACCAGTCCAGAGGAAATGTGGAGAAAAAAAGGAATAGACTCTATAACTATCCCAGAACAGTCCTAAAAAGGGATGAACTAATGTTGCTCAGGGTTTACTGCTGTCAGTGCTGCTTTCTCAGTCATTTCCAGTGTCCTTCAGTGGCATTTCAGAATCGATCACAACGTGCCTCCAGCTTTACTGGCCCCTGTAACTCACGTTCTGCCAGGCTGACACACATTTTCAAGTATTCCAAGAGAAAATAGAGCATTTTCTTGCACTGGAGATGTGACAGACCCTTCATTTGCTCCTCCTTTCTCATATAATGCATTTACAAGCATTATATGAAGTTGATTTGCCAGGCTCGGAAATCAACAGATGGTGATGGGGCCAGAGCTGAGCTGCACTCTGCCCATGCACATCTGGATGGACATACAGATACAGGAACACCAACAACCAACATGGATAAGATGGCAAATACATTCGAGCCTCGGTGAGGCGGTTTCAGAGTAATTTGGTGACCTACTCACGGGGCCGCGCAAGGACCGTACCTTCGATGGTGATGGCTTGGTCTCCTCTCCTCTCCTGGGTCAGGGCTGCAGCGCTGTGGTGGTAAAGCTCTGCTCCACTTTTTGCAGACCCTAATCTGTTCATCAGCTGAGGAGAATGGTGCAGCACCAAATGAAACATTGGGGGGGTTTATTATAATAAACAGTTCCTACGCTACGTTAAAAAATTCAGTGCAATTCCGTGGCAGCAGAAACGGGTGAAGATGTGACCCCGCTGCTCAGCTGGAGTTTGAAGGGACACTTTGCAGCTCAGTGGACTCCTTGATGATATTTTACCAAACGTTACTCTCACAGACAAGTTATATCAGCAAACTTCATCATCCACTGAGTTATTTGCTTGGTTGTTTGCAGTTTGCAGCCTGTGGCTTGGTCCAGGCTGAGCTCTGTCTCCACCAACAGGCACAGATTCTTGTTCTGTGCCCTCAGGTGAGAATTAAAGAGGGCTTTGTTGTTCCTTTTTCATTAATCTATGGAGTTTTACTCATCCAAGGGATCTTAGTTAATGGCAAATGCAAGGTAGTCTGATTTTGCTAAAATTCTAATAGATGTCTTCACATTTTATCAAACATCCTAAACATTTCCATGAGCTGAACCATTTACCATGGGGCAGCTGACCCATTCATTTCCTAAACCAAGATCAATTATTTTTATTGCCAAACTCTCAGAGCTTATTACTATTTTATTACACTGAATGCATAGACTATGATCAATGCTCAGAAAGGATTTAACATTTCTTTTAATTTATTAGATATTTCCATGTATACTTGCTAAACAAACAGGAATTTCAGTGGTTTACCCTTCTAATCAGATTCCATTTCTTTCTTTTAGCTCTGGATGGTTTCTTAGCAGCAGCATGAATGGGTCATAATTTAAAGACACTCCAGCAACAAAATGTCACATCAGAGTGGCCCTAAACTTTGTAAGGGACATCTGGATCCGAGTGTAAGCCACAGGACAAGCTCAATCCATTATTGCTTGTACCAGCAAACTCTAAGATCAGGATATTCTGAACCTTTTGAATGTTCACAATCCAGATTAATTCAGCCTGGCTTCCTATATATTTTTAATAGGCCAGGCAGTCTCTCAGGCGCTGATCTCATGCCACGGGTCTCTGCTGGTGAAATGAATTCTCCCACCTGTATCAGTGCAGGTGACAGATATTTAAACCTCTCTGAACTCACCTCACACTCGTAGTGTCCCATATCTTCATTGGAAGGGTTCTTGACCACCAGGACTACAATGCCACTCCGTGGCTCGCTGAAAGTCTGGTATTTACTCGTGTCCTTTATCAGCACCCCGTCTTTGTACCATCTGTGTGTGGAGAGCACGGAGCATAAGCCAGGAAAAACACATTTAGTGTCGAAAGCTCCCCAGCTCACTGATCCATCTGTCAAACAGCTCAGGAGTTAACTCTTAGGCAAATTTTGGGATGCTGGAAGGTAGGTCTGCAGGTGGGTGGATCACTCATGGATACTGAACTGCACAGGGTTATGAGATTCTTCTCAAGAAACCTCAAATCAAAAGGGTTTTCAACGGTGAGAAGATTTGCTGAGCTTTCCCTCTGAATACCCCAGACTGGTTGGTGATAAAATCCATTCAGGTGCAAGGCAGGGAGGATAAAGAACTGATAAAATGTTGTCAGGCTGTCAGATCTGACAGAGTCAGGGACTACATGCAGGTATTTCTTTTGGGATCCTAGCTAGAGTAAATGGCTGAGAATCTCAGGGATGTTGGGATCAGGAAGAGCCACATTGGGATGGGGAGAAAGTGGAAGACACACAGGGTCATAACCTCAAAGGACTTTTCCGACTATGAAAAATGGGAAACCAGGATCTGTTCTCATGAGGCTTGTAGGACTGACCTGATCTGAGGCCTTGGTGCTCCTTCCACAGTACAGGTGAACTGAGCATCCTCACCCTCCACAAAGTAAGCATTTCTAACCTTGTTCACAAACCGTGGTGGCACTGAAAAAGCAAAGGTAGATGGAAATAGTAGCTGGAAACGGGACCAGAAAGGAAGGATCTGTGCCTGGCCAGGTAATTCTCTTGGTGTCTGCACACGGGACACTAAAGGCCACATTTTTTGCCCTAAGAACAGCACCTGTACATCAAATAACTTCTCTAAAGTAGTACACAGTAGGTCATACAGAACTTCAAGAATGTCTTAATATTTGTAGCATCACAGAATCATAGAATCACTGAGGTTAGAAAAAACCTTTAAGATCATCAAGTCCAACCATTCACCCAGCACTGCCAAGGCCACCACTGTCCCCAAGTGCCACATCTACGCGGTTTTGAACACCCCCAGGGATGGGGATCCATCACTGCCCTGGGCCACCTGTTCCAATGCTTGACAATGCTTTTGGTGAAGAAATTTTTCCTGGTATTGAGACTAAACCTCCATTTGTGCAATTCAAGGCCATTCCCTCCCCTCCTGTCCCTGTTCCCTGGGAGCAGAGCCCGACCCACCCGGCTCCTCCCTCCTGTCAGGGACTTGCAGAGCCAGAAGGTCCCCCCTGAGCCTCCTTTTCTCCAGGCTGAGCCCCCCCAGCTCCCTCAGCAGCTCCTGCTGCTCCAGCCCCTTCCCAGCTCCCTTCCCTTGCCTGCACACGCTCCAGCCCCTCAGTGTCTTTCTTGTCTGAGGGTCCCACAACTGGACACAGGATTTGAGGTGTGGCCTCAGCAGTGCCCAGCACAGGGGGACAATCCCTGCCCTGGTCCTGTGGCCACACTGTTGCTGGTACAGGTTTAAGGTATCCCACAGCAGACCCCTTTAAAATAGAATAATAATGCATCTGTGCAGGATTTTACCTTGAACAAGGATCTTTCCTAAGGTACTGGCGTTTCCAGCGGGACTGGAAGCAAAGCACATGTATTGTCCTGTGTCAGCACCTGTCAGGTTGTCCAAGATCAACGTGCAGGAACCGTCGGGATCTTCGATTATGATGTGATGGGGATCCACCTCCACTGGCTTTCCATCTGAAAGACAAAGGGAAATTGTTTTGTGTTAAATAAGTCAGTATCAATTACGTTTTCTCCTTGGGAATTGTATCCATCTTTTCCACTTGAGAGGACTGAGTGCTGCATTTGCCACACTGCAGCTGCTGTTGGTAGCTGAGGAATGAGCTCTTCATCTTTTTATCCAATTCTTTATGAAATATCCCCTGCTGAGGGACCTCACATATCTCCAATCCTCTCTGAAAAGTGACACTTTTCCAGACCATGTGCTGTGCAGTCATAGCTCTGGTTTTCTAGCCAGAGAAACCCCTCCCAGGTGACCATAAACACAGTCACTGGACTTGGGTGTCTCGAGGTGATCAGCTCTTTGATTACCCACTAACCAATTATCACAGCAATACAGACAGAGAACAAAGCTGGAGGAGGCCTCTTGTGACCTTCTGGCCGTACCTTTGTACCAGCTGATGGATGGTTTGGGAGCTCCCACCACTTTACAAGCCAGCTTGACCGTCTCTCCCAGCTCAGCTGTGCAATCTGCCAGTTCTTCCTCGAAGTCTGGAGGTACTGAAACATCAGGATAAGCGTGTTAGTCTGGAGGAGATCATCCAGTCCCACCCACTAGGGTCCACCCTAGTCCCACCCTATCCACTAGCCCAGGTTGCTCCAAGCCCTGCCCAACCTGGCCTTGGACACTCCCAGGCATCCACAACCCCTCTGGGCAAATTGTTCCTTTGTTAAGGGACTTTTATTTTAACTCATTTTTCCCATATGAAACTATGCAAAGTTATTCTGATAGTCTTCCTCATTAGAACACCTCACTAGAGGCTCAAAAATTAAATGCTCAGAATTGTTTTTAGTGTATATAAATTAAATACAATCCTCTTCTGGCATTTTAAGATGCCCAATATCCTTACACTATAGTGGACACCATTATTAGCTTATACCTGGAAAATAAAGTTCTAATATCCCCACTGATAAATGTTGTGGGCAGAAAATTGGTGGAGCCTCTAATGACACTGAGGATGATGCAGCCTGAATGACCAGACAAAATTCCAAAGCAAACCCAAGGGCACAGACACAGCAGTGGAAGCCAGAAGTCAACAGAGGGTCTAGAACCCAAAAAAAGTCACCGGGGTTTTTATCCTGGTGTGTGTCTGTCTCTGGATCAGAGTCCAACCCCGACTCACAGCCTTTCCTCATGGGAGAGGTGTTTCAACCCTCTGACCACCCTTGTGGCCTCTTCTGGACTTGCTGCAGCAGCTCCACATCCTTCTTATGCTGGAGGGAGGTCCCAGGGGTGGACACAGCACCGCAGGCGGGGTGGAGCAGAGGGGCAGAACCACCTCCCTCCACCACACAGCATTTAGACGACCATAAAACGCTTTCCCTCCCCTTGTGCTCGTTTCCTTCCTGAACCAAGGACACCACCCAAGATAAAACCAGGAGGTTGGGGCTGTCTTGGGCCAGACTTACTCCAGATAGGCTCGCTGATGCGCTGCTGGATCCCACAGATCTCCTTCACCCAGGAGTTCTTGATGTTCACGGTGCGCGCCTGCAGGAGGTACTTGCGCACCAGGTCCTCCCGCTCGTGCCAGATCTCGAACGCCCGGTCGTCCCCTTCCACCAGGTCGTTCACATCGATGTTGTTCAGCTGTGTGGCAGAAGGACAAGGAATTCAGCACAAATCCCGCATTCCTGGGAATTCCCAGCAGCAAAAGGGGTAATTTACATGGATTTTTCCGGATGGCATGAGCAGCACGGCGTGGCTCTGGCTGAACAGAGGCACTTTGAGGGGGATTTCCCCCAGTCCTTGACTTTCTGGTACCCAAACTGACATATTCCTGGAATAATGATCATATTTCTGAGAAATAAAAGGGTATCCCAAGGGTGGGACATGCTGTCCCTCCAGTGCAGAAATCTTTGGCCCAAGAACAGCAAAATTAGGGGCAACATGGAAAATGATTAGAGAACTCGCTGGGCAAAGCATGAGAATTTTTCCATTTCATTTTTCCTTGGAAAATAAAATACGCCCACAAATATCAATGAGGACAGAGATAAGGACTTTCAGAAGGTCCTGACTGAGGTTGGTCAAGAGCTCCATGGGGTTTTTTGGTTGGCTGGTGTTTTTCACTGGAGCATCTCTTGCCTTGTGAAAATTCTTTCCTCAATTTCTTGCAGTTTTAACCCTGAATGTCTGAAGATGAGTGGGTCAAACCCTCTGAATTTTTTCATTTCCAAACAGGAATTGGTGTCTGGAAAGGACATAACCAGCAGAGAAAACCCCATGGAATGTAACATATGACTGTAACATTCCTTCTAATTCACTCCCAATACCAAAGATTTACAAATGCTATCAAATATTATAGACAGCAAAATCCCCCTCAATATGATGTATTTGTGGTGTTAATGAGGTAACAGGGATGAATTAATGCTTGTATTTGTAATTTCATTGCTACACCCAGGCTTCTGATGGGTTCTGACATGTTTCTGACAGGTCTAACAAAGATATTTTGGGAAAAATGCAGATTCTACTTGTGCTGCAAAGCACTTTTTGAAACGAAGGGATAACTCAAAAGGATTAGAGAAACCTGAATATAAAGGCGAAGTTCTAATTGACAGAGAAATGCTCTGAGTGAGGACGAAGTTACCAGACCTTCATGATGTTCTTGAAGATGTAACTGTAGGTGTCTGTCTTTGTGTCTCGCTTTGGTTTGCAGATCACAAGGTAATTTTTGAAGAGGAAAACATGTCTTTTGTGTCCTTTCCATGCCATTCTAGCTCCTGGAGCTCCTTCCCACACAATGAAGTGCCCCTGATAGGAAAAAAGAAGGAAGAGCATGTAGCGATACATCTGGAATAATTAATAGATATAAGTAATATTATAATAATAGTAATGTAATAAAACCCAATGAGGTTCCACCATGATTTTTCAGTGAACAGATAAATGTTTCCTGTTGCACCATCCCTGATGTGTCTCTCGTTATTACAGCACAGCAGATGGTTTCTAATGCTAAAGGTGACCCATCAGACTGACAGAACCAACAGGGACACACACAGGGGGTTGTCACTCCATTGTCCTTTAAATGGTATTGCTTGTTGCCAGAAAAATACAGAGCACTTGTCAGGTAGGCATACTCTTGGAAATATTAAAGAAAAGTTGTATTTCAGGCGTTATACAGAAAATTTCTATGATTTGGTGACTTTCACACACCTTCAGACACAGCTCTGTTACTGGCAAGGGTTCTCCCATGGCATCATTAGGGAGAAATAAACACTCTTGGGCTGTGGTTGGACTCTTCTTTCTGGGTGTCTAAACATGGATGGGTAAATTCCCACCACTGTAGTTTAGCCTTACAACTCCACTCAGAACAGTGTGATTCCCATGGAAAACACTGGATAGAGACAGACACAATAAATGACTTGCCCAGCATGGCAAGTCAGTCTACAGAGAAACAGCAATTTGAGTGGGAGTGTTGGAAGTCCCAGACTGGGTCATCTTTCCCCTGTGATCCTAAACCACACACCTGGTTCATGAGAAAGACCTGGAGGAGAATGCAGGTCTTCAGATGACAATAATTTCAGGAGATGGACAATAATTTCAGGAGCTTGCCAATAATCAGACAGGAGGAAAGAATAAAATGCTTTAAACTCCTGTGGGGGCCCAGAACAAATCTCTTGCTTTTTGATGAGTGGATCAGAAAGGCAAATAACAACATTATGTGTGAATTGCCTCTGCTCTGGTGCTTCAAACCTTAGTCCAGCCAGGACTGCTCCGAACAGCAAGAAATGGGATAAGCCAAAACTCTCTGTCAGACAGGACTCCTAAAGGAGCTTCTTGTAGGAATTCAGGCTACCCAGACACAGGTGGAGGCACAGATGGCACCAAAACTGAGGAGAAATTGCAGTTACCTGGCGGATGGGCTCGCCAAGGCTTTCCAGGGTGCCGGGGTAGTTCTCAATGAGGGAGACGTGCAGGTTGTTCTCTGCCCTCCGGGTGAGCGCAGACACAACAGCATAAGCCTGCTCCAGCAGAGTGCAGTTCTGGCTGTTCCTTGCTTTGTTTCGGATTAATTCCTGCAGGGGAATGAAGAAAATGTTATTGGGCAGTAGGAGAAAAACCCGCATTCCCTTCAGAGCCAAATGGTTGCTCAGTGTCTGTTTCACCTCTTTCATCTGAGCAACTTTCCTCCCATTTTTTCACCATGTGCTGCTTAGACAATAAAGCATTTTCTTTCCTACAGCCTTAATGACTAAGCAGGCTGGGTTTTCCTTACATCAATTGATATCAAACATAGTTGAAACAAATGCCAGATATTCTTCAGTCATAGAAACCCAAAAATTCCAAAGCAAAACGTATCTGTTGCATTTGATTTCTGCTCACCCTCACACCACCACACAACAGGCAATTCATGTGGCAGTGCTGAACTGAGAGCCAACATGAGATCAGTAAAAACAAAGGTTGGAAGAAATATCTCGGGGTTGTTTCTGTTCCTCTCTTCCAGCAATGAAAGCAGGAAAAGTGCTTTCACTCTTCCAAGACACCCTTAAAAATGTTGGTGTTTGTGTGCAAGAACATGCTCAAAGTTTTTCAGAAAATAAAAACTCCATCTTACTACAATGTCAGCATAAAATACAAGGAAAAAAAAGCTGTATGTTAATATCTTACACATTGGAAAATGCTTATTTTTATAACAAATCGTTGCTTAGTTTGAAGCAAATTGATACTTGTCATGGATTTATACACACATGTATAAGCATATATTATTTACATATGTATATTTATATATTTAAAGATAATTCAGATAAAGGTCACTGAACTTTAAGGGGTTGGAGATGATGAGTCTTTACCCGGATTTACATTTACAAAACTATTTAGAGAAAATCATCACTGGTGATGGTTTCTCTCTTATTCAGTCAAGCAGCTTTCAACTGTAGTTGCATCGGAAGGAAGCCAAGAAGTAGGAAATCGAAATAAAATCTTTTCCTACACCAGTTGCACAGAGCAGAACATAAACCTGCCAGATGTAACAAAGCCTCTTTACCTTAATTATGGTCTGGTACTGCTGGATCCTGTTTATGGGTTTTTCCAGGTAGTGCTGCAGCGGTGGGATGAGTGGCTGGGAAGGACCTTCGTTAGTCTCAAATTCATCTGTGTATCTCTGAAAAAAAAAAATTGTAGAAGAATGAGGAAAGGGTGTTATAAAGGAACAAGGGAAATAATGACTCCCTGGAAAATGCTCACTTGGGGTGAGTGCGAACAAGTGCATTTGTTTTCTAGCGAGCATCAAGCTGGAGTAAGTGGTGAGTAGGAGGCTAAAAAACACCTACTACTTTTACCCCAAAAGTAAGAGGCTAAGAGAGGGAAAAAGTGCTCAGGATCTGGGCTTGGGTGTTGGATGGACAGAGGAGCCATCCTTGCTCCTCCGGGGCTCCACAGCCACCACGTGCTCATGGATCTGGAGTTGTGTGTGTGTTTTCACCAGTGAACTTCAATCCTGGGCAGGTGGAGAAGAGAAACAGGATTTGCTTATCTATCTTATGATTTATGGGAGTTCACTTGGTCTTGTAATGTGGTGGCCCTTAAAACACCCCTTAATTACAATTCCATAAGCACAGCCACGTTCGTGCCTGTATAATCTTCATATTAATAAATGCATAAGCACACATAAATATGTCCCTATATTGATTATACCTACCAAGGAGAGCAAGACACTGAACTAAAAATTATTATATGCAGCAAAGACTACAAAAGGTATTAATAATACTTTTGAGGATCGCATTTGTGATTCATAACTCCATTTCTCCATGCAGTGTGTCACGGGATGCGTTTTCCACAGGTGTTTTGGTTACCTTGTAGAAGTCCTGGACAGCTTTGCTGACAACAATGGACTCAGCCTGTACCCTTCCCACCAGGAACTGGATGTACTTGTTAAAATCTGCCTCGTGCTTGATAAAGCACATGGCCACGTCATCGTCGGTGTCACAGCCCTGCAGGCTCCGGAGGAACACACTGTGGAGGCAGAGGGGAAAGGACAGCTGAGGAGAAGGTGATGGGAGTGATGGGATGGGGCTGGAGCTCAGCAGGACATGTCAGGCCAACACAGGTCAAAGGAAATCACTGGGGAAGGTGAGGGATGCTGCCACATCAGCATCAGACACCTCAGTGCCTCTTCATCCAGCAGAATGCCGGACCTCTCAGCTTGAACGGATGTGTGGGAGCTTTCCACAAGGGATGGAGTGACAGAACAAGGGGGAATGGCTTCCCACTGCCAGAGGGCAGGGTTAGATTGGATATGGAGATGAAATTCTTCCCTGTGAGGGTGGGCAGGCCCTGGCACAGGTTGGGCAGAGAAGCTGTGGCTGCCCCAGCCCTGGGAGTGTCCAGGGCCAGATTGGACGGGGCTTGGAGCAACCTGGGCTAGTGGAAGGTGTCCCTGCCCATGGCAGGGGGTTGGAATGAGATGAGCTTTAGGTCCCTTCCAACCCAAACTCTTCCAGGATTTTATGAAGAGCCCTGTGAGGAAGGTAGGGATAACAGTCAAGGTCTAGCTCAAGCTGGGAATTAGCCCCTCCCCAGATCCTTATGCCTGAATGTAAGGATCTACGAGCCATCCACAGGAGTGAAGACAGAGATCCTCACTCTCTTCCGCAAAGGCTGGTGAGGCAGGTTCACGTGTACAAAGGAGGAAAGAGAAGTGAACTCTATCTCCATAGCCCAGACCTGCAGTAAGTCCTTGGACCAGGCAGAATCGTTGTGCCATGTGTCACACCTGGGCACCTTTCCACAGCTGGATGTGTTAGGATTGCATGGATGTTCAGTTTTGGATGAATTAATTAATGTCTCCATGAAGACAACACTGAAGTCCCTGTAAGGCCCTGCTGCCTTTTTATAATAATTCACTGCTTCTCAGTTAGATTCACTTAAGAGGGTGAGAAATAAGCTGGACAAATGAAGCCTTGAAACTCCAAAGGATATTATGGAAGTCCCAGCCCTGTAGTCTGATTTAAGCCATGCCATCATTTATCATCCTGAAAGGACTATCCATTCCCTTGCACCTCAGTATTGCCAGTGGTCCACAGCAGCAATATTAATAATAATAATAATAATAATAATAGTAATAATAATAATAATAATAATAATAATGCTCTGACACCTTGTCTGGGAGCCATTCCTTGGTCTCAGCTGGGAATGCCCACCTGGAATGGAAGCGACCAATGTCATCAATATTTCTGAAGATGGTGGATTTCTGGCTGGCAATGGCTCCTGGGACATTGGGACAGGTCTCTGTGTACTTGAGGTGGTGAGTCTGGAGGAACTGCAGGTCTTGGATGTAATCCTCCTCCGAGATCAACAGCTCCTGAATGAGAACACTGAGGGGAAGACAAAGAAGCAAAAAGAAATCACAGAAGAATCACCACAATTATCCTTGAGGTGCCTCCTCACACACAGAGCACCCCAAAGTAGAGGTGCTGCACTTTAGGATCCTGTGAAACCAGAGAGCTCCCAGAATTACATCACATAAAACCTTCCTTTCAATTCATCCAGTATGAAAAGAGGCCCTGGGGAGACCTGAGAGCCCCTTCCAGAGCCTAAAGGGGCTCCAAGAGAGTTGGAGAGGGACTTGGTACAAGGCATGGAGGAACAGGACAAGGGGGAATGGCTTCCCACTGCCAGAGGGCAGGGATGGATGGAATACTGGGGGAGACATTCTTCCCTGTGAGGGTGGGCAGGCCCTGGCACAGGTTGGGCAGAGAAGCTGTGGCTGCCCCATCCCTGGGAGTGTCCAAGGCCAGGTTGGACGGGGCTTGGAGCAACCTGAGCTAGTGGAAAGTGTCCCTGCCCATGGCAGGGGGTGGAACTGGATGGTTTCTAAGGTCCCTTCCAACCCAAACCATTCTAGGATTCTATAATCTGGGATGGCTGGAATTTTCCTAGGCTGAAACCAACGGCAAAACCCAATCAAAGTCCATGAAATACAAGTCTGAGTTAATCAAGGGTTTTGCTGGATTTTGGGAAAGAGAAGTTGGCAGGATTGAGCCGAACAAAAAGAGACTCTGGCAGGAGGGACCCAGCTGTCAACACTCATGTTTGTTCACAAGGCAGGAGAAGTCCAAGGTGCAAATGCCCAATGACACGAGCTCACCTCAGCTTCCTCTTGTACTCATCTTCAGAAACAAACTCTCCAGGAAACTCAGGAATTTCTGTTGCTCCCCACTCTGGTGACAACTACAATGCAAGAAAAAACGGAAATATTTCTCTTTCAAGTGACCAGTGTTTTTATCAGTGAATATCCCTCGTGAGCTCACAGCCCTGTCCAAGAATTCCTAAACCAGGGTGACATTTCGATTTTGCTGGAGGGTCATTCAGTCTTTCCAGCCCAGGCAACTCTGCACACGCCAGAATTATTGTCTACTCAAAACATGAAAAATTCTGACCACATTACAGTCAACAACATCCTCATCCATCACTCCCTGCAAAAGGGATGCCTCTGAACTGCAACAGGAGCAAGGAATTCTGAATGAAAAATAACCACCTTTAATTTCTTGTCCAGGTAAGCCGGAGATACCCAACCCTGTCGAGAGGGACTTGATTTGGTGGGTTTGGTCCTGACCAGCCACTTCAGAGGATGAGCTGAGTCAAGGACTTCCACATACTGTCCTTCCTTCAGAGTGATGGCCTCCCTGTCGGGCGCCGCGGGAACGTAGTCAGCGGTGACCATGTAAACGTCAAAGATCTGCAGGAATGAGAAAACACCTCTTTGGTGCTCTGGAAAGGGAACAGGGTGACACCAGCAGAATGGAAGTGCTTATCTGCTCTTGGTGTTTCATTCATGTGGCAAAGAAAACCACTGCCTGCTCTTTGGAAGTAGATGAAGCCTCTTGGAGGCTCAGGCTGTCTTTTCACAACTGTCTGTCTGAGGCGGTTCAGATTTACACCATGAAACAGCGAGTTTTTCTCCAAAGGCAAGCGGAAAAAAATAAAAAAACCCCAAAACCTCAGAAAATCCCAAACCAGTGGTCCTGAATATTTCAAAATAAGTCAACATTTCAAAAGTTGTAATTAATTGTTTTTTCACAAAGTGTTTGATGTGATCACCAAAAAAAAAAAAAAAATCTAATTTCTAATCTTCACAAAATTCTCATTTTTGTCACACAGAATTCCTCAACAAAATTCTATCCAAGGCCAGAGAAAACCAAGCTCTGACTTTCTGGAGCTCAGCAATGAAAGCAAGAGGTGCCAAATGATGGGTAAGTTCTGACCATGTTGACTTGCACAACTTGTTGTTCATCAGGATTTGATTCTCTGTGCTCTGTATCACAGACCCAACACCTAATTATTAAATACATCTTCTACAGTGAATTACATCCTTAAAAGGGGATGTAGATCCATAAACCATTGAAAATTGGTCAATCTGAGTAAAGATTTCCCCCTGTGGTCACACTTGTCCGTAAAGATATTGTTACCTCTCCTCTGGAATCCCCATCCTCAGATTCAGAGGAGGATTCCTGAGCTATGGATGAAGGTCTGGACCGTCCGTGACGAGGAGATGCAGAAGGAGTTCTGGATTCCTCATCACTTTCTGCACCTGGCACTCGAAGTTTAGCTGAAAAACAGAGCAAAGTGTGAAATGAGGCTAAATCTGTAACAATTTGCAGTTTCATGAAAACAAATATTCCCTAGGAAGAGCGTTTGTGGGAGTATTTAGTGTGACTTCCGATGGATATTTAGGATTAAATCAAAAATTGGGATGTTTTAATACAACATGTTGAATGCCTACTCCATGTATTGCCACTGAACTGCAAGAATATTTCTTGGAGAAATGATGCCTCTTTTTTTGCTTCAAGTTACATTTTTTTTCTACAAGACAATCAGGACAAACACAAACCAGGATTTTCACTTAATTCAACAGATCTTTGCTGAGAGTGCAACAGAGTTTTCAGCCTTGAGCTGATTTTAAAATCACATTGTGAGCTCAAACTTGAAGATGTGGGGAGTCTTGAAAGCAGGATTGTTTTCCAGCTCAGGAGGGTTGAATATCTCAGGAAATTGAAATATCTAAGATATGAAAAATACACCTCTATTTTTGCAACTTATTAAATCAGCTTTTTATTTTTCTAGTTCAAAACTAAGACTAAGACACGGTTTGGATGGAGTCTCACTAAAATGTCTTAGTCCTGAGCTTATGTGGAATGACTGGCTCAAAACCTACTGCATAAATATCACTTCTAATTAAAAAACACCTAAAAAAAGAAATGACTGCATTTTTTTCCTACACTAATTAAACTGTGCTTTCTGGGCTCCTTACCCTGAGTTATTTTTGCAGACACCATTTCTGAGATCCTGGAGGTGAGTTTCTGGAAGAATTCTTCTGAGCCAACATCAGCTAATGAAATAGGGCTTTTGGGTACCCCTTCCCTGCCAGCTTCCAGGTCTCCTGGAAAAGAGAGAATTTGCTATTAAACTGGAGATAAATGTCATTGGAAAGTCATCTTTTTCTGAGTCATTACAGCCCCTGTGGAAGGAAGGCCTGATTTTCTTCCCTCCTCCTGTTTTTGCTCACAGTTCATCCGAACAATTCACCCTCGAACCGAGAGCAGTCCTGGAAAGTTCCAACTTTTCAGACAGTTTCAAGAAAACAAGGACAAAAGTGGGTGGCAATTGTGGAATACATGGATAATCTCAGCCACAGACATGAAGGGCAGGAGGAGGAGAGGGAAAAGATCTCTTCTTACCTTCTCTTGTTTCAGAGGGATGAATAGTTCTGAAAGAGAAAGCAAAGCAGAGTTAAGAGTTAAAATGGGCAGTAAGGAGAGCTAATTGAGGAACGCCTTCCCCCTTCTCCCACCTTGGAGGGGAGGACTGGGAATATCTGAGCTGGGACTCTGGTTGGGGCTGCAGGAGCTGGGAGCTGATCGGGGGCACTGTGAGAAATGGCTCACAGGGGCACAGAAACTCTTGGGTGTCAGCCTTGGAGCCAAGTCCCATCGGAAAATTCCCCTTATTCATGACTTTTATATCAACCTGGTGCTTGAGAAGACCTGGAGTGGGTTGCAGAACCATCCCCATGATGCTACTGGGACTTCATCCCCAGCTGACACTGAAATGAAGCTTCTACAGTCAGAGGCATCACGTGGTGTCAGTCGGTTCTCAGTGAACTAAACCTCAACAGTTCCAGTGTTTCCATCAGGAAAGCAAAGTCTGGAGGATATTCAGATACTGTGATCTACTCCCATCACATCAAGCTGGGAAACAGGCTGACTTAGTGGTACTGCCACGGTTTTGAGGTCCAAAGAGTGCTTTCTTACACTGACAGCTTTTCCCAGCACCAGATTAATTCATGGCAGCAGGAGAAGAGCAGGAGTTACACTGTCAACTACCAGCATCTGCTTGTGCCTCTTCAGGAGAGCTTGTGGTATTTCCCCAAGACTAAAGCTCTGTAAAAATTAATATCTCTGCTATTCCTGAGCTTTTTGGGGGTAGTGTATAAATTTTACTTGCAAAAGCTGCTCTGTCCTAATCCTCTCTTAGCACAAAGGAAGCAGGAGGAAACTCACCCCACCTGATAAATGATAAATCACATTTCACTAAGGGCGTGCCAACGGCCTTGGGAGAGGTTGCAGTGGAATAGTTGAAGTCACACTGCAGCTTCCTTCCATTCCTTCACACTTTAGAAGAAGACTGGTCAAGCTTTTTAGGCCAGACATATTCCAGAAGCCAATTTGTGCTCAAATGATACCACTTTCCAGACTGAGTCTGCCTAATATCCAAACCAGGAATGGTGAATTGAGGAGATTATTGTTCAGGTGCATTTGTGAACAAGAAATTTGTCAAACAGACCCTTCTCATCTGCTTTTCCTGTGACATGTCAGTGTATTTCAATATTGGCAAGGACCTTGACACTGAATTTTTTTTGCATTCTGCTTAAGAGATGAAAAAGCCCCGAGAGTTTTACATGACCTACCCGGAGTTATTTATTTAAGTTTTTGATCCCACTTCCCACTCTTCCTGATCATCAGGAATAAATGCCCGACCTCGATATTGGATGTAGCACTTGATACATCCCTTTCCATCCTTGGATGGCCAAGCACTTACCCCAGTGTGGTCATGATGGCTTCGGACACCATCACCCGCTCCTGGGTCAGAACTTCAGCCTCTTTCACTGCAAGATCAGGGTTTGTCATTAGAGGACAGAAGGCAGAGTTGTTTGCCCTTGGGATGTAGTCAAAGTGGGTGCATTTTCCAGGCATGGATTGCTGGGGGCGCTGCAATGCTGACCCTGCAGGGGCTGACCTGGGACACACATTCCCACCCCTTTCATGCCAATACTTTGCTCCTCTCCCTGCTCGTGCAGGTCTAGGATTGCCCCGTTTCCCTGCACTGCTCAAGCTCTGCTCCTGTAGCTCTTGGTACAGTGAAAATGTGGGATGCCAGGAAGGATCACAGGAAAAGAGGGTCCTTCACAGGGCTGTCCCTACTCCGAGCCTGTATTTGCTTTTCCCTCATCTTACTGAAGGAATTGTGCCAGGAGAGGCCCTGGAAAGCTCTGGAAGAGGGAACTCACGTGCCTTTATCTGCCTAAAGGCAATTCTGCAGTGCAAAATACCTTTACAGAGTGAAGCACTCAAAATAATTTTCCAACAGATAATTTTTTCTAGTTATTTTACATTGCCTTTCTTTTTAATTTGTGCTTCATTTGCTTGTTCCTAAGACTTGCCTTCTGCTTATACAGAAAAGACGCTGCTGTTAATACAAGATAGAGTCAGAAATCTAAAATATTCCAGAAATAAAAAGTGCAACCATTTGCAAGACAAGCAAAGCCACGGCTAACCTTGAGAAAATGCAGTTTTTTGTGCATGACTTGGCAATTTCCTTACAAGCCCCACTTGTTTTTTCCCCTTAGGCACTGCATAAAAGGGAAATACAGAGAATGTGTTTGTGTTGTAACAAAGATTTACCATCTGCAACCTCCAGGTTGGCCGTGCAGATGGACTGGCCAGCCTTGTTGGTGGCAATGCACGTGTAAGCTCCGCTGTACTTCTTCTTAACATCCAGCAGGATCAGACTGTGGTGCATGTTGGAACTGGCAAGTTTGTACCCAGGGGTGTCTGCTTTGATCCACAGGATGTCTTCCCGAGACTCCTCCTTCATCCAAGTAATAGTTGGTGGTGGGTGTCCTAAAGGGAAACCAAGCAATGAGCCTTAATCTTGCTCATTGAGTTCCTTCCTCACAAATATGAGCCATTCTGTGAATAAATGTTGTTTTGTTCCATTTCCAAACAATAACAGGCATAATATGCAATAAAAGAACATAAACCATTCCACAGCACATTCAGAGGGGCATTAAATCTCTTTTGTAAAACCAAAACTGTTTATAAATCTTCACAAGACTAATAAGTGTTATTATGCCTGTTTTTATACACAGGAAAATGGAGGTGAAGATGCACCAGATGTTTTTCTGTAAAGTCCCTTTGCAAAAGATGTAAAGTGGGAGTAGAACCCCAAACTTCAGATACAGGAGATGAGGTTACAGTGACTTGGGGCAGAGAGAGTCAAGCATGTGTTGTGAACTTCCACAATTTCTGAGGCAAAGGGACAAGATATAAACCCACTTACCTTCAACTTTCACAGATAACGTGATGCTTGCACCTTTTTTCACCTTTTTGTTAGTAAATCTTTCCAGGAACCTCGGTGGTATCAGCTGCTCATGGGAATCTGAAAATAACATTAGTGATGAAACACAGTGAGTTCTGACTGAAAAATCCCTGGGGGTTCTGTTATCCCCTGCTCTGGTTTCTCTCACCTGTTTTGGATGGCTCCTCTTTCTCATAAGGATCTGTAACAACAGGAGAAAAAACCAAAATGACAAATACAAATAACTTTCAAACCATGAGTTGCAAGAAAAAACCCCAGAGGTGACTCCAGGGGATTCCTCCTTGCTGGAGAGATCACCCAAAAATGTTCATATGACTTATAAGAGGTCCTCAGGTTTGATCAAATGAACTTTGAAAGTCAGTGAGGTTGGGCAGAAATAAAATGCATGTTTCTGAGATAACAGTCCGAGCATAGAGAAGTGACGTGTGTCATCTTCCTAAACAGTAAATTTAGAGGTGAACCAAAATTAAAGCACATCATCTTTTATCTACAGACTTCCCCCCATTGCTTGAGTTCCCTTGGTAGGTTTTTCCAAGAAAAATAACTTTATAAAATGGAAAAAGACACTGGAATAGAGAAAAGCAGGTGCCAAAAATAGACCCATACCCACCTCTGACCACCAGCCTGGCCGAGGAATAGGCAGAGCCAGCAGAGTTGATGACAAATATCAGGTACTGCCCAGCATCTGCCTTGGTGACATCACGAATTTCCAGCGAGTGGAATTCCTGCCTGTCAGTCTTCAGGATTCGATCCGAGGCCTTCAGGGGCTGCCCATTCTTGAACCAGTAGAGACGAGGCTGGGGGTACCCTGTGAGGAGCACATGGAGAACAGAATTCCATGGCAACATACATCTGGGAGCACCTCCAAACAGGGAAGGAATCCCCAGCTCTGCCCAGCGCTGCTCTCTCGGGGATTTGCCCAAGTAGGAATGGCCATAAATTCATTAAATTCTATTTATTTGTTATTCTGTTTCCTCAGTTTCTGACACTCCCCAAGTGAAAATTCCTTAAGGGTTGGAAAAGCAACACTTGGGTCTGGTTTGAAACGTACACATGGAGAAAAGTTGAAGCCAAATCACTTCTTATAACTTTTATAGACAGCAACAGGACAAAGCAGGAAAATCCCTGCCTCTCCCTGCCACAGTCAACACCAGGAAGATGTTTTTGCAGTTTTTAGGTCCTGGCATCAACCCCCTCCTAAAATAAGGAAAGTCCACAACTGTTTAATATATTTAAGTGAATAAATTAAGTGAATAAACCATCACTTTTTTATTGTTCTTATTCCTTATTGCTCCTGTGCTCAGAGAAATACAGAGCTCATACAGAACACATGCCTGTAATTATGCTTGGAGACACTTAATCTGCCCAAGTCTGCTGCGAAAGTCGATGCTCATCAGCATGGACATGTTCTCCAGGCTGGTTTGTGCAATCCTGGTGCAAGATGCACAAACTGAGGCCACAGCTGCAGAAGGGCACCTTGGAAAAATTGGTCCAGCACTTCCACCTGACACCAGCCCTGGAAGACTGGGAATACTGTGGGATGCACTCACCTTTCACCTTCAGGTGAAATTTAGCCAGCGATGCTCCAGGTGCCACATGAATATCATGGAGCTCATCAAAGATCTGGGGCAGTTGCTCCTCCTCAGTGGTGGATTCCTCCTGTTCTCGGCTGAGGAACAAGCCAGAGAAGAGTTAGGAATCAGAGTGACCCATTTTAAGTTAATTCAGACTGTGGGTTTTGTCATCAGGACAGCAGATTCAGCACCATCTGATACTGAAATCATGGAGAGATGCCACGAGGAAATACCCAGGCTTGCCTGAAGGCAGCCAGAGCGAGTCTGCACACAGTAAATGTCCAGCTGTAGCACTTATTGCATCTCAGCTGGTTCTGCTGCCCCTCTGTGACACTAAACTGGCCCTGCTGACAGAGTAAAACCAGGCTTGGCATAAATATACATATTGATCTCATCAAGTCAGAAGTTGGAGAGAGGGTTAGTTATTTTACCTTGAAACATATTCCTTGGCACTGTAGTAAGAGGATGTCTCTGTTGCATCTGCTGCTGTCTCATAGTCAGTGCTGGTCACTGGTAAATGGAAAAAGATGTGTTTTCTGTAATTTGAGCTTTGAAACCATTTTTTTCTTTTACTTATTACAATTCTTGCTATAATAATTAGGGGAATTATAGTTCCTCCACTAATTACAGTGACTGGCAGGTGGATTTCACGCTGCTATTGCAGCAGGACCCCACATGACTCTGGATTATGGAAAACACCCCTGTTTATGTGACAAGCTTTGCTCTGAGGCTCGTCTTGGAGTTGGCAAAACCTGCCTGAACCCAAGAGGCAAAACCCACCCAAACCTAAGAGGTTTGCAAGTGAAAATTTTGTGGCCAATGCATACTTCTGTTTTTTAAAAAAATAATGGTGCTTTTCTTGGGGGGAAAAAACTGATCCATCTCTCTGTAAAACTCCTTCCCCTGTTTTTTTTCTGCAGTGATTTGAGACTTACAGTCCACTCGAAGCTCGGCCTTGGTTGAAGCCACTCCCATGTTGTTCTCGGCGAGGCAGCGGTAAACGCCCATGTCTGTGGGGACCACGGCGGTGATGATGAGTTGGTGACACCCTTCCTGGTCCTCGTTGATCATGTAGTGGTCGTTTTCCTCAATGGCTTTCCCGTCCTTGAACCAGCGAACCGTGGGGAGCGGTTTGCCGATGACGATGCAGTCAAAGCTGACGGGATATCCATCCTGGACCTCTTGGTTCTGGAGCTCAGTCATGAACATGGGAGCTAAATTGGGACAGTTGGAGAGAGGAAAGGGAAAACTTGAGTTAAAAGATGTGTTTGAAGTGCCCAGTGCCTGAAGACTGCAGGTTTTTTTAATTGCAGAGTGATACATTTTCACATTTCTTTATGAAAAACAGTCCAGAAGGAACTCCCTGACAAACGCTACGAAGATATTCCACGAGCACTGCCAACTGTGCATTGCCTCTGTTCCTCTCCTTGCCAAAACGTCTTGTCTCCCTTAGGACTGTTCTAAAAACAGATTCATTTATTTAAATATAATAATCGTAGCATTTATGGTCATATTATTGTAATAGGAGACATTGATATTGTGAGAAGCAGTTCTGTAGATGAATCAACACTTTGCAACCCCCCCTTCAGCACTAAAATCCTTTCTCTCCCTCCAAATGAAAAAGAAAGAAAAATTCATTGCTTTTCCAAAAGTGAAAAGTTTCCAGAAAAAAAATATCTACACCAAATGAACCAAAAAAAAAAAAAAAAAAAAAAAAAAAAACCCAAACAAAACAAAGTGTTTTTTGGAGTTAAAGAGGGTGAAAAGACAGTATTTTGACCTGCTCCAGCAGTCTTTTCATAATAACAAAAGGAATCCTCAAGGTTTGCTCCACCTACCTGTGTCAGAGGTCAGCAGAGGTGGTGGAGGTCTCGCCACCGGTGGGGCGACCTTCCCAAAGGCAGGTGGCGACGCCTTCCCAATGCGCAGCTCAACTTTCTTAGGGCCTTGCTCCAAAATGTCGATCTCCACGGGGATCCCCAGGGCCCCAAACATCTCCCTGAACCGGGTGGCGGCCGTCTTGGCCTCGGACGAGACCTCGAACTTGATGTAGATGTACCGCTCGTCCTCCCGGTACGTCTGGTGGTCCACCACGTCGACGTCCCCTTCGTCGGCGCTGACAAAGAGCTCTTCCTCCACGTCAGAGATCTCCGTGGAGATCCTGGCCCTGAAGAGCCTGTGGAGTCTCCTTCCTGCTTTACGGAAGGCATCGTCCAGCTCGCTGCCGGACGAGCTGTCCGTCTCGCTGTCAGTGCTTTGCTTCGCCTGCTTTTTAGGGAGAACTTGAGCCTCCTGAGCTCCAACCACCACCTTGGCGCTGTGGGAAACCTTGCCAAATTTATTGGATGCCTCACAGGTGTATTTGCCGGCGTCTTTCCTGTCCAGGCCGGCGATGATCAACGAGCAGGTGCCGTCACTGTAGTTGTCTATGTGATAGTAGCGACCGTCTGAAAGCTCCTCCCCGTCCTTCAGCCAGCGGACATTCATGTCAGATTTGCTGTGGGCCACACATTCCAGGTGGAGAGTGCTCCCAGGCTCACCAGAGAAGTCTCTGAAGGTCTCTGTAAACACCGGGCACTCTTGCTGCTTGATCTCTTTCCTGACTTTGTAGCCTTTGAAAGCAGCTTGGATCTTCACAGCAGCCTTGTTCATGGAAGGGTCGTCCAAATCTGGCAGCTCCGGTTCAGCTGGTTTGGCAGCTGTGGTGGCCACAGCAGTCTCTGCACTGGACTTCTCCCACTGTTTCCATAACTTGCCAGTGGAGGTGGATTCAACCTTGCTGGTAACGCTGATACTCGTCTTCCCAGCTTTCTTTTTCAGGTAGTTTACCAGTGAAGGTGTCCCAGCTCTAGACTCATCATCTGAGCTCGTGAAAGAGAAATCTGCTTCTCCTGTCCTGGCCAGCTCGTCACAAGTGGAATACTCCTCTGAGTAGTAGTGGGACATCTCTGCTTCCTCCTTCCTCAACTTCTGCAGCTTCTCGTCCTCCTCAGGCACCTCAGTGATGGAATCCAAGGTGGGCTCCCTGCTCATCCGGCGCTTCTTGGCCAGGGCTTCCCACAGGAGGTGAAGATCTCCCTCCTGAGCAGCCTCGGGGGGCAAGCTGGGCTGGACCTGGCCATCCACCAGCTCCTCTGGCCGGCTTTCAGGGGGTGCTTCCCTGGCAATTTCCTTTAGCATCGTTGTTGTGGGAACTGTGGAGAATTAAATTGACGAGATGTTGAAAGACAGAGGCTGTGAGGAAGCTTTGAGAAACATGGCAATGTCATTCTAAAGCCTGAGCACAAGAGAGTCAGTGGCATTCAACCGAGCATTCTGCTGGGAACAAAAGGGGAATTTACAGAATCACACACAGCGGGGGAGGTGGGAAGGGACCACTGGAGGTCAGCTGGTCCAACCTCCCTGCTCAAGAAGAGCACATTCTTCAGGGCTGGGTCCAGCTGGCTTTTGAATATCTCCAGAGAAGGAGACTCCACAACCTCTCTGGGAAGTTAATACGGTTGGATACAGGCCTGGGGAACTTGTTCTCTGAGCAGGGTGGTGGACCGCACTCTCTTCATAAGTCCTTTCCAAACTCAGCTATCCTGGGATTCTATGCATGCACTTTAAACATGGCCAAACAACAACTTTTTTTGTGTTGTTCCTCACATATTTAAACCAAATAAATAAATTTCTGCCCCTTTTTAATGTTGCAGTTCCTGAACACCCAATTAAGACTGTCAGTAGAGCCTGGAAAGCTATTCAGGCTCATCCTGTCCGACACAGAGCCCATGGTTTCCCTGTCTGTCTTGAACAGCTCTCCAGTGGCTATGCTGGGGCCTGGGACTCCCACCTCACATGGACACACCTCACCTGCCTGCCTGGATGTGTCCAAGTCTGAAGGTTGTGACTCACCCTCTGGGCCACATTGACTTGCCTCTCCGTAGTGCCCATTGCCTTTAGAGAAGCTCCAGGCTGTCTGGGACATCCAGAGGATACCCCAAAGCACCTCAAAACCCACCAAAACCCCACGCAGAGACAACGGTGCCACACCTTTAGTTTCTGAGTAAGCAAACTCTTATCTGAGCAACTCGAAACTATTTGGGCTGCAGAAACACACTGGGCAATACCCGTAAGGAAAATAACAATTCTTTGTGGATTGTTGTCAGGGCTCGTAAAAGAAAACAAATTCCAGCTCATTCCACTTCCAGTGCCCCTGGAAGTCCATGACAGACACCACAGGAATGCACACTCTGTACCTTCAAGACACAAGCTGGCAACAGATTTGACTTCTGGAGAAGCCATGCAGGTGTAGGTGCCCTGATCTTCAGGTTTAAACCCATGAATTACGAGCATCTGCTTTTTTCCATCAGAGAGGATCTCGTATCTCCCTCCGGCTTTGATTTGCTCTTTTCCTTTGAACCACGTCACTCTCTCCTCAGTTTCACTGGATAATGTGCACTCCAGGCGAGCCACACCCCCTTCTGTGACTGATCCTCCCACCAAAGGTTGGGTCACTGTAACCGGAGGCTCTGCAAGCACAAAAATGAAGTGAATTGACACAAAGAACAAATCATAACCTGGCTTTTAGGCACTCAGGATCACTCTATGGAATATCCAAGCACCCCATCCATCATTTATAGATCCATCAGCTGGTGCAGACAACCAACCAAAACAAAAAGGAACTGGCAGCATCCAAAGTTTCCACTTCCAAAGGTAATATCCAAATAACTTTCCAAGCTCTCCCAGCTCCATTTAAAGATAAACATGCAGAAGTGCTTGCATTTTTCACATTCCGGTGTTTTATTTGCTGGCCTTCATTTACCCATCCCCGGTATTCAAGCAGTTCTACAGATTTCTAGAAGATATTGAAGGTTTAAAAGGGAGGCAAGAAAGAAAGAGTAAAAACAATAAAAAAGATTATTCCAAGCGGCCTTCATCCCAGCCTTGAAATATTTACACCAACTTAAAAAGAGCAAAAATTACCAAAAAGCATAAAGAATTAAAAATACAAATGCTTTACTTTGGAAGGACACCTGTAAGTGGAATGGTGTTGGGATGACAGTGACACTTCAAATGAAGTTGGGACAAGCGCATTAAACACGGAAGGGTGGGCCGGGATATCAAGCACTGCTGAATTCCCAAAAGCAGCACATCCCTGAGCAGGATCTGCCCTTCAGGGTGAGGGAACCTCTGCCCCAAATCCCTTGGGTTTGGCACAGACAAAATCAGCACGTGCAGAGTCATCAGGGTCCAGCACTGACAGCAGTTCTGCTGCAAAGACATAATTGTGTATCTGAGCTTTAAACAAAGGAGGATTTTTAAATTATTAATCTTTCTCTGAGGAATTTTTTTGGCTTTCAGCTCTCACAGAAAGAGTTGCAAGAAAGGAAAGGCTGAGGGAGGGACTCCCTGTCCCACTGTAGTTTCCAAAACTCCATCAGCAAAGGAACTGTGTCCTCCGGCACTTCTTTGTGGAGGTCATTGAAAAAGATCCACAAACAGTACAACAAAAGAGAAAGATGGGTGAAGAAGACAACATTGCCCACCCCTTGCAGGGTCTTGGCTGCCCCAAATGCGTTCCAACATGCTCCTTTTGCCTCATTCCATCCTAACTCCACCAGAAATGGAACTCATGGTGACTGGCCAACACATGGATGCAGTGCAGGCTGTGCAGCTTGTTCCCCTTGGAGGGAATAAGCGTTGGCACTAACAACGCAGCAGCTTTTGTTTTCCTCCTCTCTTGTGCTGGCAGCCAAGCACCGAGAGAGGTTGCAGAGTGAATTCTTCCAGGAGATGCCTGGAATGGGTGAAGCAGGCATGCCATGCAAAAGGTAAGGTCCACAGCAGCTTGCAGGCCTGCCTGGGGCATCTCCATCCTCACCTATCCGCACCATCTGAGGGAAGTGCAGCGCCTCGCTGGCCCCAGCTCTATTTACGGCTGAGACACGGAATCTGTAGGGTCCCCCTGGGGCGAGGCCATCCACTGTGAACTCCGTGCCTGGGATAATGTCCCTGCTGCAGGACTGCCAGCCAACACCTGGGATTTTCCTCTCCACGTTGTAGCCCAGGATGTCGCAGCCGCCGTCGCTCAGCGGTTTGAGCCAGGACAGAGTGACGGAGCGGCTGCTCTGACTTAACACTTGTGGTTCCTCGGGTGGGTCGGGGTGGGCTGAGGGCACAACAGAGGGCCTGTGATGTACCACACGAGCAGTAATGCCTTGCACTAGAACAACCAAGAGCCTTCCACAAGCCACGAGGAGGAAGCTCAACACATTCAGTGTTTGACTTATTGTGAAGTTGGGCATAAAGTCATGTTGATGACCACAAAACACACCTGTGCAACAGAGTTTTCCTGTTCCTGCCCTTTTCTACACAAACATTCATTTTCCAACTTAATGCCATAGATTGTAATTTTTTTCCTGCTGGTTTGCCGCACCCAGCTCAAAATAAAAATAACCCTACACTGCCCATTCATCAAGGAATTTAGCTGCAAACTTCAAGGACATTTGGGACTTGATTATGTTTATTTTGGGTCTGGCCTTAACAGAAATCAAGTTATTGTTGGACTAAAGAGTAATTAGTATTTTAATAGCAAATCACTCCATTTGTGTGTAATTGTGAGACATGTCACAGCATCAAGCAATAACAAATAATGACATAATGGGAACGGCCTGGTGTCCTACCAGCCTGGCTACTGCCAATCATAGAAACAGAATGGAAGGGACCTTGAAAATCATCTATTTCTAACCCCCATACTCAGGACACTGGAAAATGTCCCTCACTTAAATTAGACTTTGGTTTAGAAGTCATAAATAACCATTTTAGTCTTCAAGCTCAAGACATTTACCAGGCAAATGACCTGCCACAATGTACCAATCCAAAGAATTGAAGGCAAATATGGTCAACAGCCAGTTCTTCAATTCTGGACACAAGAAAAATAACATAAAAGCTTCTTTTCTCTATTGTCAGCCACATTTCATACAGAAAAATTCTGTCAACAGGAGTAGTTCACGAGGAATGCATTTTGCAGGTCCTAAAATGTAGATGCCCAAAAGAAGATAAAGGTGAATTAAACCCGGCAGAAAACAAGGTGTGTGTTTCATGGATGTCCCACACATGGAGATTTTAACATGCAACTCATTAATCTGGGAAAGTGGTTGCCCTGCCCTTGAGTTGATTAACAGGTTACAAAGACTTTGCTGTCCTGGATAATTTTTCCATGTGAACTCTAGATCAGCTACATCCACGTTTGCTGAGGGTGATGTTGTACTCTGAAATAATCGCTTTTTGTTAGATTCTATACTACACTTCACAAAAGACTGCAGCTAAAGAAAGTTGGTGAACACCTCTACAATCACCAGCCTGATGAGATGAACTATTTCTGGTGAGAGAACAAGTTGCCCAGTAGCATCTTCTCAGTCTAAGAACACTGTCTTGGGACGTGTGAGGCAAAGAGAAAAGAAATGGCACACAGATTAGACAATCCAGTGTTGTAACTCAATACCAAATCTGGAGATTCCAAACCTCGCTGGGCTGGAACAACAGACACTTACCTATCACAGAAAGCTTGGCTGATGCAATTGCTTCCCTGGAAGCAAAGGTCACCTCTCCAGAGTGATGCTGTTGGGCTTTCTTCAGAATAAGTTTGTACTTGTTTCCATCTGCTTGGACCTCCCAGTCCTCACCCGACTGGATCTCGATGTCATTGCTGTACCAGGCCACCTCGTTGGGTGGCACAGCTTCACTGAGAACACAGCTGAATGTGGCTTTCTGCCCCAGAGACACCTCCACGTCCGTGAGAGGCTGCAAGAACTGCAGGCGCCATCCTGTAGGTTCAAATCAGGAATCAAGAAACCAGAGATTTTTTGAGTATTTATGCTGCAGCTCTGGAGGCCAAGATGGTCATTAAAAGGGGGGTTATGTCAAATCACCAGAACAGAAGGTGTAGAATCACAGAATGGTTTCAGCTGGGAGGGACTTTAAAAGCCATCTAATTCCAACCCCTCTTCCATGGGCAGAGACAGCTTCCACTAGCCCAGGTTACTGAAAGTGCCATCCAATCCATAACTGGGATTGACAGCTGTTCTCACACTCTGAAAGGGGTTCTGATCCCCTCCAGTAACAGCATAAAGTACAAGGATCCTGAGATAATATTGTTGTTCATAAAACTCTCATCTCCAAAGCCCCAGAGAATCTACAAACACAAACCCATCAGAATAATGACATTTGCTGTTCAGTGCCAGTTGCTGCTGCTTATAATCATCCCATGTCACACAGAACAAGAAAATAACAAAATTACACATCATCATCCATTTAGGATGAGAGAACTGGGTTTGTTCAGCCTAGTAGAGAAGGTTTGGGGTGACCTCATTGCAGCCTTCAGTACCTGAAGGGAGCTACGAGATGCAGACTTTTTACAAGCGCCTGAAGTGACAGGACAAGGGGGAATGACATCAAAATTAAAGAGGGTAGGTTTAGATTTGATATTAGGATGAAATTTTTACTGCGAAGGTGGTGAAGCCCTGGCACAGGTTGCCCAGAAAAGTGAGTGCCTCATCCCTGGAAGTGTCCAAGGCCAGGTTGGATGGAGGTTCTGAGCAACCTGTTCTAGTGGAAGGTGTCCCTGCCCATGGCAGGGGGTTTGTAACTGGGTGATCTTTAAGGTCCCTTCCAACCCCAACAATTTTATGATTCTGTGATTCTTTGGTTTGATGCTGAGCTTGGCAATGTTGGGTTAAGGGTTGGACTGGACGACCTTAGAGATCTTTTCCAGCCTAAATGATTTTACGACATACTGTGCAGGAAGGAGATTTAGGTAAAAAGCAGGCAACAAACACAACTTCTCCTGCCTGCTACTCATCCTATTTTCCTATTTCATTTCCCCTTTCCCACCAGAAGGTGAGGACTCCGAGCACCCGAGCACCTGAGTTACCTTTCACGGTGAGGAAGGCTGAGGTCACGGCGTCGCTGCACATGAAAGTCACCCTGCAGCTGTCCTGGGGAGTGAGGTTCTTCATCAGCAGGATATGCCTGAGCCCATTTTCAAAGTAAACCATCTCGGTGTTTTCTGTAGTTTTGGCAGGTTCATCATCAATCAGCCAGTTGTAGTTGTAGGTCTCAGGCTTGGAGAGGTAGCATTCGAACAGGGCTTCCCCTCCTTCCACGGCTTCCACGTTCTCCAAGCCCTGGACAATGCTGTTCTTGGCTAGAAAAGGAGGACAACAAACAGCATTAATTATTTGGCCATATATATCTGAATATTAACAAGCTTTGGAGCACTGGATGATTCCCACTGCTGGAAAGCTGTTGGAAAACTGTGGATGTGATAAACTCTGCTTGCAGGCTTAATTGATTTCAACCAAGGTCTAGCACAATAGTATAACTAAAAAGATTTAAAGTAGTGAGATAGTTTAAAAATATTAATACAGCTCTAGGACCTCTCGCATTTCATCTGCAGTTCCTCCAAAAACCTGACTTTTTTTTTTACAAGTAAAGAAAAAAAAGGTGGTGTTTGCATGAATCAGGACAATAGTCATTAGGAAGGGATCACCCAGGAAGACAAAGCATAACCAAATTCCTCCTGTCCCACAGCAGGAAACACTTCCCAGAGATCTCCCAGGCAGCACAACTACCATCATAACTGGGGAGACGTGAGTCCACTGACAGCTCGTGGTAAAACCTCACTATTTTCCTTGCAAAGCAAATATAAGCAAATGTTACGGCTGGCAAAGCTATAGCGACTGTCACCCGAGGTGATTCTCCCTCTAGCAAACACAGAGAGAGAGTTAAAATCCATGTGAGGAGTCCTTGGAATAGAAATCCCTGCGTTATTACAGAAGCTCTGGGACAATGAGGCTGATTTTCCCGTGCATGGGAGGTGAATTGTGGGGGCAGAAACATGCACTGACCCCCCCCCCCCGGCTCGGTCGCGCATCACTCGGCGCCCGGACAGAAACACCGGGCCTGGTGCAGAATGAAAGGTGGGCTGGGGTGGAGGGGATGTCCCTCGAGCTGCACCAGCTCCAGGGACAGGTGACACGCACAGCAGTGGGGACACACAGCTGAGGAAATACAGTTCACACAAATACCACCCAGTGGTCAGAACGATCTGGGTTGTGAAGCAACAGATCTCTATAAATGTTATCTGGAACTGTGCTAAGCAAAGAAAAATAGTAAAAATAGATAAAATAAAAAAACCCTCCAAACAATCTGAACAATTTAATAGCAAAAAGAAGAAGATAATTTCTTAGCTATTTATTAACTTATTACTAATGACAAGTTACCCAGAGAGATTGTGTGTGGACTCTCCATGCCTGGAAGTGCCCAAGGCCAGGTTGGACAGAACTCTGAGCAACCTGGGATAGTGGAAGGTGTCCCTGCCCATGGGTGAGCTTTAGGGTCCCTTCCAACCAACACCTCCCTGGGATTCCAGGATACTAAAAAAAATCCTCTATTTTTTAATATTCATACTTCTGGAGAACAATGAGGCTTTTGAAAATCCTTTTTGGAGAATGTATCATTTTCTTAGAAGAAATCCAAGCTCTTTATCTGTGCACTTTTGGAGTGCTTGTTCCCCTAATTATGGAAAACAGTCAATAGCTAATCCTACCTCCTCTGGGATGCTTTTAGATTATGTTCATTAAAATATTTTTAAATCCCTGAAATGGAAAATTCTTATCCATGTGGAAAACTTGATAATAAATAACTCCCTGTTCTTCTGCAGCAACAGCTCCAGATAAGCAAGAAGGCAAAGCAGCCACACATATTCAGACATCAGAACCTCTGCTCTTGCTGCTCACATTAATTCACCTGGTAAACCAAACCCAGCAATTCCATATGCAGCAGGGAGAAAAAAAAAAGAAGAAACTTCCGTGGAAAATCCTAAACTTATCTTTAATGTTTTTATGTACTGTTCCTCAGGGCCTTCACATACGCTGGTGCCAACTGAAAAGGTGATTCCTGAGGGATCACTGTTTGAAGGAAATCAAATCAAATGGAATTCCAGGCTATCCATTAGTTTAAGGCACACTGTGTTTAAAAAGTGCTCTTTTGGAGCAAAAAGAATCCATATCATTCCTTTGGATCAAGATTTCATCTGTGATTTTCCAGCGGTTCAGGCCACAAACCATCACAGTGATGTTCCCATTCATTGCAGAAGAGGTGCAATGGTGCAATGAGTGAGTGTTAACTAGAACCAAGCTAATGCTGCATTTTCATATTCTATTGCCATTAATTCCCAAATATTTTAGCATTATTGGGGTGCTGGAGCGAACACCAAGAGCAGGTATCTGATGTGTCCTTACTCTGAAGCGCTGCCATGATTTTTCTACCTCTTTTATTTGGAAACCATGACAGTCTTCCTCTTTGGCTGGAAGGCCTCACCTTGAACATCAAGTGTAGCCATCACTTTAGTGCCTTCAGCTTCACAAGAATAGATGCCAGTGTCTTCTGGGACCGTAGGGTTAATTTTTAGCATGCTCACATTCCAGTCCTGATCGATAATGACTCGCTGCCCATCTGCATGTATTTCCTGATCATTTTTCTTCCATATGGCGTGTACTGGCCTAGAATATTGGCATATGAACTCTGCTGGGCCATCTTCATCAACAGTTATGTCCTGCATGGGACTCACCACTTCAATGGTGGGATCTGTTAACCAACACGTCAGGAAGGACATGCATTAGTGGATCCCCGTGGAAATGGCAACTTGGAGGGGTTTTTGACAAGCAAGGAGCCCGTGGGGAGCAAGCAGAGTGTCAGTGCGAGCAGGAAGCTGAGGATCAGCAGTTTAGTCTGTGCTTGGGTCAGCATCAGGCAGGAGTGAAGCCAAACTTGTGTGTTAGGGCATGACCATCACACTGGAAAATGGGCCACCAGGGGTTAAGGCTTGTGCTTTAATCCTCCTGAATATGGACTTGAGTGCAGAACACCTGCTGGGATTCCCCCTGGGCTTGGGTTTTCTCCCAGGATTTCTGAGATCTCCCAGACTGGGAAGCACTGGATGTGAAACAGTTCTGCTTCCCCAACGTGTGAGACAGAGGCTGCTGGGAGTGGTACCCTGTAACTCTCAGCCTCACAGAGAAGCAGCAAAACATCCCAAACTCTACAGGAGGCTCCTTGTATGAGCAAACTGCAACTACTCATTGGGAAGAAACCCAGTCCTCGAATGCAAACACCCACTCCCACCCTGGGCTGTCAGGAGTGACAGGCAGTGTGAGGAGAAAAGATCCAGGACCACTGTGACTAAACAGGTATGCCTTGTTTTGATTAGCCACATGTTCCTTTGCAGCAAACTCATGGCTGGGGGACAGGCAGCATCATTTCCTTGACAGTATCTCATCTAGAGATGCACCACGAACCACTGACATCTCAGACTGAGAGCCCCTAAAATGCTGCTGGATATGCAGCTCCTCTGAAGGAGGTGAGATCCATGAAGCTGGTTTTAAGCATCCATTCTTTCTTTTAAAATACGGGTTTTACTTCTTGTGAGGCAGCTGTAGGGCACAGTAGATATATCTAACCTAAAATACAGTGAGCTTCCAAAGCAGGCAACCCTCCTGAGTTTTCTAGTTGGACCACTCACATGTGTATGCTAAAAAGAAAAATCTCAGTGAAGTCTGACAATGGAAGTCTCTCTGCAACATCATTCTCAGCACAATTATGTCAGCTTCCCCCCAAAAAATTGACAGGGTTACGAAGGGACATAAAAAGATGACAGTCAGAGAAGGCTGATATATCATCAGGAGTTGGGCTCGGTGGTCCTTGAGGGTCCCTTCCAACTCAGGATATTCTATGATCAGTCCTTATCTTTCAAAGAGTTGTTCTAATCCCAAGCCAGTGAGAATAAACCACACAGGACCTCAGTCTGGAATGCTCCTCCTGAGAGTGGTGCATCAGGCTGAGTGAGGGTTTGGGATGCTCCAAGCAGACCTTGGGAAGCAAAGGCAGTTTTGCAAACATCTTTTGGGAGCGTGTTGCAAGGCTTGATCCTGCTCACTGAGGTTGCCTCTGCCACCACATGTGTGTTTATGGAAAGAGGAGGCCTCGATAGAAGGTCATGGAGATGTTTTGGTGGCACCAGGACTGAGGGAGCAAGAAGGGATCTGTGCAGCTGGGGAGTACAATGCTGTCCCTTTTCATAAGATGTAGAAGTGTGCTTCTCACAGCAGATCTCCCCTGTGGCATTGGAGAAGGAAGGTGTCCTGGTTCCACCACCCCATCCCTCTTTGCCACTGCTAGGGCAGAACCTTGGTGTCCCTCTTCACCTGTGCAGAATGACACAAGGCTCCTTGGGACTTAAGAGCCAAGGTGGGCACCGGGATCTGCAGGTCTCACCTGCCCTGAGGGGTCAGAAGAAGGCAGCAGCTCCTTCACCCTTTTCCCTTCTCCCCACACCCACATGTGATGGTGCCACCCTGCCAGACCACTGAGTGCAGTTGTAGGGCAGTGATATGGTGAAGGCCCAGCAAGAAAAGCTGAGACCTCACTTATTGTGGAAAATGTCCAGTTACCAACATGCCTTAAAGCAGAACGGGGCACGTGGAAGAGAGAAAGTCAATTTTCTCCTTGATGAAGAACACGCCACAGGTACTTAGACAGACTGAAATACAGTCCAAAGACAGATCTATTTTTAAGTTTCTGGACAAAATAAAGTGCATGGAATTGTCTATCAATATAAGAACAGTTGGAATTCTACTGATGTTTTACTTTCCTATTAGATCAAATATAATTGAGCACAAGGTAACTGGGGTGTTTTTAAGTACCTTTCTCATTCTAATCCAATTATAAGCACACACTGCTGTGATTCAGGTTCCCAATAAAGAAATCTTGCCTTCATAGAAGCACAAAACACCCACACACATGTGGGTACTGGCATGAGCTGCAGGGTTGGACCAGATGATCTCCAGAGGTCTTCTGCAATATCAATGATGCTGTGATTCCATGAAAAGGAAACTTCTCAGGAGCCTTTTATTTGACTGAGCAGAACACCTAATGAGGCACTTATTTTTAATTTATGTTTTAGACCCACTGGAATTCTTTGCCTAGAGAGCTCACAACCAGGTTCTGTCTCTGGAAATATGAAACTCCAAGCTGATGCAGACAGACACGGGATTTGAGGGGTCTGCACACTCTGTTGTTGCTGCACCATTCTGGTATGAGGAAGAAGTGATTTGGCATTTTATCTTTGCAGAGATTCCTATTTTCTGAATGTACAAGGGGCTCTTTATACAGAGAAAGAGGCATCATCCACTGACTGCAATTCCATATTGTGGATTGCTCCTGTTGGGGCACATTTAAATAAGAACCCCTTAACCCTTTCTATCTCTGTATATACAAATCCCTTTTTCCAAGCAAAGAATGTGTTACCTTTGTCTGAAAAATTACAGCTTTTCCCCATGGCTATAAAAGGACTGAGTGGGAGGGAATTTGCTTTATCAAGTCTGGAGCTCAGTGTTATTTGCAGCTTGTGGCTACCCTTACCAAATGAGAAGAATATTTATCCAACAGACCAGAAAGCTTTGCAAGGGCAAAGGGGTGACCATTCGACAGAGGAGGCTCATTTTGTCACTGTGTTCCTGCAATGTCATTTATCCTTTGCTTTCCAGGAACAGCCTAAAGTTTTCCTAGGAACATGCTGAGCTCAGCCTGGCTGTGGAGCAGCACAGTGGTAATACTGTGAATTACCAGCTCCATAAGATTTTGTGGTATTATTAAGAAAAATTGAAGTGGGGATAAAAAGTCAGGTGCTGCTACAGTTGTTTATGTTCATCTCTTCTTTGACATCAGGAAAGCAGCAACCCTGACCCTGCAACCCTTCCTCACTGCAAAACTCAACGTGGCTGTACCTCTGAGACTTCTGGGGTGACTACTGGTGACTTGTAGAAGTGGAGGGTTGCAGGGCACAGAAGAACTGTGAGGGGATTTAGTAAGGGTAGCCTGGAAGGCAGAAGCACCAGCACATGGAGCAAGTCCAGAGGTGGCCGTGTGTTTCTTTCTAAGGAGGAAATACCTTTGACTAATAATTTAGCTGAAGATATAAGGGACCCAGCTCTGAAGGTGACAGTGCCTGAGTCGTGGCAGGCCACGTCATTTAGGGTTAGAGTGTGGATCCTCCCATCCTGCTCAGAGATCTCAGTCACCAGGTTGTTGTGAAGGGGAGTCCCATCGAGCCACCACTGCACGTTCTTCACGCCCGGGTGCGAGAGCTCGCAGGTGAATGTGGCTGACTCGCCCACAAAGACGTCTGTGTTGCTTAAACCACAAACTATCACTGCTGCTTCTTCTGCGTGACAGAGCAAGAGAAGGTGCCAAAGGAAAACAAGAGCATAAACACACACGCAGGTGGCTCCCTGCAGAACTAACCCAAGCCCGAATGCCAGCCATCCTGCAGAGTTAAACTTGTAGTGCTGTTCCAGGGGAAAAAAAGAGCTAAAGTTTTCTTGAACGGAATAAGAAACCACCTTCCATCCTCCACCAGTGTGTGTCTCTGCAGATATAATTTCATTGGGAGGAAACTCCACTCCATGACCAGGTCATTGCAACCATCTGCAGTGACATTGCATGAGGCAGAGATGCAGCTTAAGATTTAAATGTTCACTTGAGTGCTTTAAAATAGTATTAAGAATATCAACAATGGTAGAAGCTGCAATCAGTTATAATAAGAATTTCAGTATTTTTTATGATCGCTTCTCCAAGCAAGTAGTTTCTCAGCAGTACCACCATCTGTTATGGTGCACAGAACTTTGAACTAGTTTCACTTAAAAACTCCAACCCCGGCTTGGAGGTGTTTTTACCTTCACTGGAATCAGGAAAGAAATGAATGGACTCTCAGTTACTCTCAAAGATTTTGGAGTAAGAAATCCAGGCAGCCAAATGGGAGAGTTTCCACCACATTTCACCTTACCTTGCACATACACAGAACCTGTGGTGATCTCGTATCCAGTGCTGCAGGTATAATCCCCACAGTCATCAGGCTCTACACCATGGATGATCAGCTCAGCTACGCTGCCTTTCAGCTTCATCTCGTACTTGTCACTGGGCTGAATGACCACCCCTCCTTTTCTCCACTCAACAGGGGTGTCTGGCTTGGAGATCTCACAGTGCAACACAGCCGTTCCCCCTTCTTCAGCCTCTACGTTTCTCAGCTCTTTGTTAAACAGCACTGGCAGTACTGTGGTGGAGAAGCAACTGCATCAGTGACAGCGCTCAGGGGTGAGAAACTTGCCTCCAACTTCTCCAGCTCGGCTGTTCCCCTCCTGCTGAACCACACCCTGAGCTGTGCCTGCGATCAGCCGGGCTTGCCAGAGGTCACGGGAGAACTGAAGGTCCTCACACAGGCACAGCCACCATTCTCAGTGTAAGCAGACAAAGTCACACCAGTGCTAATCACAGCACTGAGAATCGGAATCATTTAGGATGGAAAAGACCTTTAAAATCATCGAGTCCAACCATGAACCCAACACTGTAAATTCCAACACTAAACCACGTCCCACGGGGCTTTTAAATATCTCCAGGGGTAGTGACTCCACCTCTTCCCTGGGCAATCTGTGCCAGTGCTTGACAACCCTTTTGGTAAATAATTTTTTCCTAATAGCCAATCTAAACCTCCCCTTGAGGCCATTTCCTCTTGTCCTATTGCTTGATACTTGGGAGAAGAGACCAACCTCTACCTACAACATTCAGGTAGTTGCAGAGAGTGATAACACCTTCCCTGAGCCTAGTTTTCTCCAGGCTAAAAAAACCCCAGTTTCCTCAGCTGGGACATAAGGCTTTGGGAATTTAATTGCTGAAACCACATTCTCTGGAACAGGAGTTGGTTATGGTGACTCAATCCACCCAAGATCTAAAAATACAGTTTTGTTGTTCAAGTCAAAAGACATAGAACTCTTACTGTAAAATGAATAAAACGATAAAACCCGAAAGCATGGCCACTTGAAAAAGGCAAAGAGCCACAATTGCTGGGTTGCTCAGGCACTGATAGGTACAATGGCTCCATTTATAGTGAGTTCATTCCAGATTTGGTGAAATATCCCAGTTTTCTTGTCAGGTAGTGGGTCAGTTTTGTAACTGCTTTGTCCATATCCTTCACCAGCAGCAGCTGCACTTTTGCTCCCAGCTTTCACAGCAAGATCAAAACTGCAACTGCAGAATTAGAGTTGGGTTTAAAAGGCACTGATTTGTTCTTTGAAGGACAGATTGTGAATCAAACCCATTCCTGAAGTTGTAACTCCGAGATGCAGAGTGTTAATGGCAATTCAGCAACGAAACTTCTGTGTGGCTTGGGCACTTGGGGATGTGGTTTAGTGGCGGACTTGGCAGAGTTGGGTTAATGGTTGGACTCAGTAGAGGTCTTTTCCAACCTAAATCATAGAATGGTTTGGGTCGGAGGGGACCTTAAAAGATCATCTCTCTGCCCTTCCCATGGGCAGAGAACCTTCCACTAGACCAGGCTGCTCAGAGCCCCATCCAGCCTGGCCCGGACGATTCCATGACCACCCCTGTGAAGAACAGTCACAGCCAGGACTCCTCTGCCTCCAAAAATCCTCCTCCTACCTTTGACTTGCAGCGACGCCGTGGTCTGCTGATCCCCCGAGTCGCACGTGTAGTCCCCGCCATCCTGAGCCTCAGCGTCGTAGATGAAGAGCTCAGCAAGTGTCCCCTCTTGCCGGATCTCATACTTGTCACCCGTCTGCAGGACGGTATCTCCTTTCCTCCACTCCACGTGCGCGCCGGGCTTTGTCAGCTCGCAGAACAGCACGGCCGTGCGACCTTCCTCCACCTCCTCGTTCTTCAGCCACTGCTTGAACAGCACAGGCTGGCCTGGAAAGGGGGGAAATGGTTCAAAAGGGAAAAAAAATGGGTGGAAGAACGTTTTCTTTTTTAAGATACAGACAGTGCCATTCCTGAATTTCAATTCTGAAGCACAATTCTGGCTGCATTTACCTAAGGAGAGCTGCCAGCAGCAGGGTTGACTAGGTTTAAGCTAGACAGGGGAGGACGTGGAGGAAGAAGAGTTAACCATCAGGAAAAATCTGAATTCTATATGAACTACATTTCTATCCCCATATAATTATTTCTGAAGGCCAGATAGCTTTTCATCCTTGAAATGAAACCACAGAACAGGATAAAAATCACTCAAAGAATGCAGAGTTTCACACCTGAGGCTTCAGATCATGTAGCCAGGGATCACTACTGAATTATTAAGGCTGAAGGGACCTCTGGAGGTCCTCCATGGATGGAGATTCCTCGACCCCTCTGGGTCTCAGTTCCATTGTCTGACAACCCTTTCATAGTGAAAGGCTGTTTTTTCCTGATCTGAATTTCTCCTGCTGCAGCTTTCACTGGTTGCCTGTCATCTGTTTACTGAGCACTCCAAGAAAATTCTCTCTCCTCTGAAGACCTCCATTAAGAAGCTTCAGACAGCAACAAGGTCCCCCTTCGACCTTCTCTTCCCCACTCTTAACAAACACAGCTGCCCTTGCCTGTCCTTATGTTTAGAATCCCAGAACAGTTGAGGTTGGAAGGGACCTTTAAAAGTCATCTGGTTCCAAACTCCCCTGCCATGGGCAGGGACACCTTCCACTATCCCAGGTTGCTCCAAGCCCCATCCAACCTGGCCTTGAATGTGTCCAGGGATGGGGCAGCCACAGCTTCTCTGTGCCAGTTGTTTTACCCCCCTCACCATAAAAATCATCTTTCTCACATCTAATCTATATTGTCCCTCTTTTAGTTTAAAAACGTCACCCCTTTCTGTATCCCAATAGGCTCTGCTAAAAAGTTTGTCCCCCATACTTGAGTTTTCCAGTCTCCTGAGAAACTTGGCAGCCTCTGCTACACTTGCTTCACTAATCATTGTCTCTCTTGCACCAGAGAGCTTCAAAAACTGATGTGCCCAATAATCATCGTCTCTCTTGCACCAGAGAGCTCCAAAAACCAGTGTGTCCTCCATTCATCACCGCTGGGCGAGGAGGAAGCCATACCTTTAACCTCCAGCCTGGCCGTGGTCCTCCCGCCCGCCGTTTGGCAGCTGTACTCCCCGGCATCGGCGCGGTTCAGCTCGTGGATGACCAGCGTGTGCACCTTCCCCTCCTGCTTGATGCTGCACTTCTGGCTGGGGTGGATCACAGACGTGCCTTTCCTCCACTCCACAGGGACATCAGGCTTGGACACCTCGCAGGACAGCTGAGCTGTGCCACCCTCCTGCAGCTCCAGGTTATGGAGAGCCTTCACAAAGGTGGCCGGAGCAGCTGTGGGGAAGGGGGTACCAACAGTGCTGCAACAGCCTGACCCACATCTGATCCACCTCCGGGTCAGAGCTGGATATCTATCATTATATATTGAACCAGGTTAGAGAGGGACCTAAAATATTGTCATGGGTCGTCTTTCAAAACCATTCTACAGGACTTCATAGAAAGGTCTGTCCCAGTCACAATTTCAGACTTTTTTTTTTTTAGTAATTATGATCTAAACCCATCACAAGTAGGAGATTATTCAGAGCATATTATTGGCATTCTTCAGCATTGATTCTGACATATGATTAGCCGCTTAGTTGGATGGTCTCCAAAGGAGGTTAATATTAGTCTTCCCTCCATGGACAATAAAAATGACTCGCTCAGATATGCGTATCTAACTCTTAAATGACTGAATTAGATTAGCAGAATCTCCCAACGTTTCCAAGGATCCCTAATCCCAAAAACAACTCTCCAGAAGCTGAAGCAATGTTGACAGTGTGTACCAGCACCTCCCTTATCCTTCTGCCTGGACTCTTGCTCACCTTGGACCTTCAGCTGTGCTGCCGACGTGTGCTGCCCGACTTTGAAACTGATGGACCCACAGTCTTCCAGGGTCACCTTCCTCAGGATCAGACTGTGACGTGTCCCTTGGACTCTGATCTCGTTCATCTCATTGGATTGCAGGGGAACATCCCCCAGGAACCACTGGGCATCCTGAGTTGTTTCCCGGGACAGCCTGCATTCAAACACCGCGTCTTCTCCTTCGTACGAGGTGACGTCCCTCAGCATCTCCACTATGGTTGCTGCTGGTTCTTTATGGAAAGGTCAACAGAGTTTGAGATCTACTTTCGAGTGATGCTTCCTGGGTTAAACATTTTGTTATGCTCTTTCATGACAGGACTATGCTATAGATATTTGAAGCGCTAAGTACTAAACCTGGATTTGGCTTTGGGGAGACCTCATTGCAGCCTTCCAAGAGCTTAAGGGGGCTTATGAGAAGGAGGGAGAGGGGGGGTTTTATCTGGACAGATAGTAACAAGGGGAACTGGTTTTAAACCAAAAGAGGACAGGTTTAAATTAGATGTTAAGAAGAAATTGTTTCCTGTGAGGGTGGTGAGGCCTTGGCACAGGTTGCCCAGAGAGGTTGTGGATGTCCCGTCCTTGGAAGTGTTCAAGGAAAGGCTGGATGGAGCCCTGAGCAACCTGATCTAGTGGGTGGCACCCCTGCCCATGGCAGGGGGGTTGGAATTGTATGGCCTTTAAGGTTCCTTCCAACCCAAACCATTCTGTGGTTCTGTGATTCTGAATTCATGGAAAGGTAGTCACACATGTCACGACCTTACAGATGCATGATTTATGGATGTGTGCATATATAATATGCACATATATGTAATAGCCTAAAAAGTATGCATCTTATACTGTATTACGTATATAATAAATACATCAGGACCCTGAGATTACCCCAGTTGGTTAGAGCTGGTGCTAATAACACCTAGCTCATGTGTTTGATCCCTGTGTGAGCCACTCACTTAAGAGCTGGACTCGATGATCCTTGTGGGTCCCTTACAGCTCAGAATATTCTGTGACAATGAATGTATATAATATATAACTAAAATGCAATGTATGTATTGGGACAACATTGTAAACAGATTTCAGTAGGTGACATTATCATTAAAGCCAAGAACCCGTAACTAAAGACCTAATTTTGATTCCTTAGAGATAACTGACCCAGTTCTTATCCCTTTGGTGTCACCCTCAATTCTGACACCCCCGTGGTTCAGCTTGGCCACAGGACAGTGTTTGACTGTCAGACTGTCTAACCATGTGCCCCTTCCGTGGTACCAAGCTCTGCTCAGCCCTTCCCCACACCAAGCCCCACCTTTCAGGTGCACCAAGGCCGTGGTCTGCTGGTCCCCCGTGGCACAGGTGTATTCCCCAGCATCAGCCCCGCTCAGGTTGTGGATGGTCAGCTCAGCCACCGACCCAGCCTGGCGCATCTTGTATTTGTCACTTGCTCTCAGCACAGTCCCACCCTTCTTCCACTGCACTGTGGCATTGGAATTTGACACTTCACAGCTCAGAGTGATGGTGCCACCTTCTTCTGCCTGCTGGTTCTGGAGTGGTTGTGTGAAGGTTACGGGCAAAGCTGAACCAAGAGAAATCAGAGGGGAAAAATCATGTTTTATTACTGAATATGCCACTAAATCTCGTGCTTGGTGAAACTCTGATGCTGTTCCAAATTTGGTTCAAACTCAATCCCAAAATAACTTTAAAACCACAACAAGGAACGACAGAAAGTGCTGGACTTCCAGAAGCGATAAGCACTCTGCCCTCCTGGAGAGTCACTGGGCATTGCTTACACCAAGCACCTCTAGGATGATGCTCCTTCTTACACAGGAATGGTCATGGATACAGAGTCTTGAGAATCTAAGTGCATTTATCTCCAAACGGGTACCAAAGTCACAACTCAAAAGCCTACTCTTGTCTAAGGTCTTGGGTGTTTGGGAGAAACACCTTTATATGATGTCCCTTGTTTGAAAACTGGACCCAGCAGAAAAATGAACCCTGGAAGTCTCTGCACTGGTGTTGTCACTGATGGCTCAAGGTGGACTTTTAATGGGTTGATTTAAGATGTGCCACATGTAGAAGTTTAGCTCCTCAGGTCCAGTTCCCTGGGAGAACCTCAGTGGATCCACACCTACAGCTGAATTGGTATTTACAAGGGCAGGAGATTTCCAGGAATCAGAGGGAATTCACAGGAAGTGGGGGACAGACACATATGAAAGGAGTGAGGTCTGAAAGTGCTTGTGGTTGATGTATTTTGTGGGACAGATGGGGAATGGCTGGGTCAAGGTTGGAGGGGGACTGTAGAGCCTTCCTCAGCTTCCTGGCTTTGGAATTTTTATTTTTTTTTCAAGGAGTGCTGGAGCGGCTGGGGCCACTCACAGAGGCACAAACGGGAAACGCCCACCAGAGGATCTGCTGACAGAACAATGCTCTGGTATCACCACATGCTGGCATCAGTGTGAATGCAGGCAGGTGCTTGCCCTGAGTGAGACACTCCTCAAGGGATATTCCAAAAGACAGTAATTCACAATTATACTCTGGATCCTCTTTGCTTTTTCTGATCTTGTACCTCAGAAAACGTCACCTTAGTACTGTATTTATATAAGATTATATTTGGAAAGACTGATATATCACCACATTATACTTATTTTATGATCCTTGGCACTGGAAATGCTGCTTGTCAGCTGGAGCTGAGTGTCCAAGTTTGAACACTGTCGCACTTGAGCACCATTTCCTGAGGTAGAACTACAGCTCCAGGGATGCTCAAGTATCAAAAATGGTCCTATTTTAATTTTAGCTCCAGCCTTGGTTCTCTGAGTGACCAGAAAGAGGCCCTTGGGTCTCAGACTTGGGTCACTCCGTTTTCTTTGCTCAGGACACCACAGGAATTAACTTCTGAAAGCAAAAGGACTCAGCTGCTTTATGCCAGCAAAGTACACCTGAAACCAAGGAAAGCAGAGAGAACCCTCTTGGTAGAGCCAAACTAGGGGAGTGGAGCGAGTTTCTCCCCTCAAAACCAACCCAACCTACCTTTCACAGTCACAGTGGCTGTGGTTTGTTCATTTCCATTGTCACATGTGTATTTTCCAGAGTCTTCTGGTTTTAAGTGAAGAATCTTCAAAGTGTGGACTGCCCCTTCCTGCCTGATTTCATACTTGGAGCTCGGGGAGATCACCTGAGTGCCCTTCTTCCACTTCACTGCGGCACCGGGCTGAGAGACCTGGCAGCGGAGCACGGCTGTGCCTTCCTCCTGCACTTCCAGGCTCTGCAGTTTCTCCTTAAAGACTGGAGGTGGCACTGAAATTACAAACACAGCAAAGGCGTTTCCAGGCACCTTCGTCTCGTCAACCTGGGGTGTTAAAGCCACAGCTGAACAGTTAAGGATTAAAAAAAACACTTTAACTTCTGTGTTATATACCGGGAAGTTAAAAGAAGCTTCAAAGAAGGAAGGGGAAAGATCTTCAAAATAACGCTTAGAGAAAGAAAGATATGAAAGAAGAAAAACGAATGTATGAGTTGAAGCGGACCCTATTCATTGCAGGAGGGTTGGACTAGGTGGCCTTTAAAAGGTCCCTTCCAACCCAAACCATTCTACAATTCTAAAAGAGAGAGTGGAAGCAATGCAAATTCCAGGTTTTACAATCCAAGGCCAGCATAGGAATTTTTTCAGGAATCAGATAACTTTAGAACCCTGGTGTCCTATCCACTGTCTATCCATGGTGATTGCACTCTACGAGATCACATTGGTACATCCTGTGTGCTCTGAAGCACAAGCACCCCAGTAACACGAGCTAACAAGGGGTGAATTATGGCCTTGAATTTACTGCCAGCAGAAGCAAAACATCACCTGATGTTCCCACTGATCCTTCCCACACCACAGGGAACCTTTACCTTTCACCGTGAGCTCTGCCGTCGACGTGTGGGGTCCCACCCGGAAAGCGACGGTGCCGATGTCCTGCTCAGTCACCTTCCTCAAGGTCAGGGTGTGAACCTTCCCTCTCTCCACCGAGATCTCGTTCATCTCGTTGTTTTGCAGGGCGACATCCTGCAGCTTCCATTCCACGTCCCTGGCGTTCTCGTGGGAAACCTGGCACCGAAACGTGACGTCGTCCCCTTCGAACACCACCATGTCCTTTAGGCCACTCACAATGGTCACATCAGGCTCTGCAAACGGGCAGAAACGGGAATTGAAAGGGAAAACATGGATCAGATCATGGAATCGTGAATAACACAGGCTGGAGTGGACTTTTGGAGGTGACTTGCTCGAAGCAGGACTGGCTCACAGCAGGTTGCTTGGCACCTTGTCCAGCTGAGTTTTAAGGAGCTCCAAGGATGGAGACAGAACAGCCTCTCAAATCACATTCCAGACTCTGCTTCAGTGTACTTGGTAACAGGGCAAGTAACTTTTTGGCTAGTGGTTTTGCCACTTGTCCTTTCTCACAGGTACATTGCATATTGATTTTTTTTTTTTTAATTACATGTTTGATACTCCAATTGTGTGAACAAGGCACGATACCAAAATCAGGGGTTTGAAATTTGTTACATCTGAACTTTGATATCTTCACAGAATAACATTAAAACCTGATCCTCTCTACTGTGTTTTTGCAAACATAATTGGTTTTACTCCATGCTGATGCTCCAAATGTCTTGAGGATCTGGTTGGTTCTGTCCTCTCAGCAGGACTCACTGGATTAATGTGAGCACAGGGCATTTGCACTTCAGTTTGCTTCTAGAACAGCTGGCCTCCTGCAGATCTGTGCAAAGACCATACAGACAGCCCCCAACATGCAGAAGTTGTCCCCCAAATCTGACAGGGAATACCAAAGGAACCACAGAACCATTAAGGCTGGAAAAGACCTCTTAAGGTTGTTGGGTCCGACCATCAAAAAGCAGTGAAATCTCCACCTGAGCAAGCACAGTGGGTATTCCTGCAACTGAGGTCACCATCTGCACAGCAAAAGGTGCAGCTGCGTGACATGTGCAGGGGATCCACAACCTGGGCTAGCCCATAGAGATGCTGGCAGTGTTTGTTCCACACTAGTGGTCCAAGCTCTGCAATGGTATTAAGGCCAGGTGCAGCTGCCATGTGACTGGAAGCTGGGGATGGACCATCTGGTCACTCCCCTGCACATGATGTCAAGCAAATATTTCAAGCTACGGAGTCACAAATTACAGCTGCTTTGTCCTCCATCAAGTCAATCTTTTTTTCAGTGCATCTGCTGCATCCAGGTGATTTTTTTTTTTATGACACCTTTCCTGTGCTCTGTGTTTATCACAATAATAGCAATTATGTTGTGAAATCTCAGTTTCCCGCAGCGAAAACCTCCTTGCCCCAACAAACAGGTCTTGCCTTTCACGGTCAGTCTGGCAGTGCTTGTCTCATCTCCAGCCTTGCAGGAATATTCCCCAGCATCTCCAGGCTCCAGGCTGTGAACGCGGAGCTCCCTGAGGGTCCCGTCCTGCCACATCTCATACTTGGAGCTGGAGTGCAGGACAGCTCCATCCTTCCTCCACTCCACTTCTGCCTTGCTGATGGAAATCTCACAGCGCAGCCTGGCTGTTCCTCCCACTTCCACCTCTTCATTCCTCAGCTGCTGCTTCAGCCGGGGCTTGGTGGCTGCAAAGTGAGACATCAGTGACACCTGATCTGCTCCCTTCAATGCCAGGTCTGCACAGACTGAGAAACCAATGGTACCTGATCTGTTCCCCGGTCTGTACAACTCAGCACAAGCACCTGGGCTCTGATGACACAGGACAATTTAGCATTGAGTGGTTATGTGATAATAAAACCACTTTTTGCCCCTATAAATGGACCTGAATTGTGTGTTTCCAGATGAGGAAAGGATCAGAAAGTTCCTCAGATGCATTTGCTTCCCATAAAGTCAAGTCAAAGGCATCCACATCAAACCCTTCTATCACCTGCTCTGCGTATTGAAAACTTCAACACACATAAAGATTTTGACTAAGCAAAACCTGGAACTTTCAGAATAAAACCAGCATAAATCCATTTGTTTTTATAGACATACTCATGATTTCCAACACCTAAACAATGTAAAGCGTTAAACTCATTTCTGCTTCCTCAGCTATCATTTCAAGAGCCTGGACCACCACCAGTGAGTCTTTCCAGCTGATGCACAAAGGGACATTTATTCAAGAGGGTGTGGATCTGCTCAGACAGCAGCTTCCCATGGATGGAAACAAGAAGGGAATATCCCTTGTGTGTGTGTGTGAGCAGCTGGGGAAATGGGAATCTCAGTGCTTCTGGTTCCTCTCTAAACCCTACAGCGAGACATGCAAAGCAAAGGCTCTTTCACTCAGAGTTAACCCTGTGGCTGCTTCGTGGGCCAAGCTCAGCCAAAGGATGTACTTTGAAAGGTTGTAGTTTAGATCAAAGTTCCCCCCAGCTGTCTGAGATGACAACAAATATTTCACAGATGGTGCTGGGATAGCCCTGTCTGAGTTGAGAGGTTGGACCAAAAGACCTGCTGCAATCTCTTCCAACCTTAGCCATGCTGATCAGCCACAGGCATTATTCCTGGCGTGGTTAAACACAGCATTCTCAAGGTCTCCATGGGAAGATCAGGAATAGTAAATTTAAAATGCTTTAGAAAAGATAGATGATTAGTTGCTGATTCAAGAGATCCAGCAATGAATGCCAAGTGCAGGAAATAAAGATCTATGAGAATATAAAGATTCCCATGATGCAGAGTTTCTTTTACCATATCAGAGAAAGGTGTCACTACCCTGTGCACGCTGTGCTTTTAAATAGGAACCTTGTCCCACAAGATCCACTCCTCCGTGGCAGGGCATGTGCTTTCCTCCCTCTCTTAACTTTTGGAGGGGTTTATTCACCAACAAATAAAACAACACCATTCACAGGTTTTCCCAGCTGCCTTTTCTCCTCCTTGCAATGCTAACCATGCACTCGGAGCACGGCAGTGCTCTGCTGGTCTCCTGTGTCACACGTGTAATCAGAGGCATCCTCTGGCTCCACGCTGCGAATCACGAGCTCGGCTGTGCGAGCCCTTAACTGGATGCCGTATTTGGCGCACGGGAAGAGCTCCACTGTGCCTTTCCTCCACTCCACCGCCGCGTTGTCCTTCGTCAGCTCACACTGGAATTTCACCACAGCTCCTTCTTCTGCTTCCTCGTCTCTGAGCTGCTTTTTGAAAAGAACTGGCAGAGCTAAAGGAGAAACAAACAAAAAAAGAAGCAACAGGGCTTTTATTGAAGCCTGAGCCAAGCAGTGGCTGAGACAGTCAGACTGACACCTCAGAGGAGGAGATACTCTGCTTTCCACGTGAGATATTCCTGGGCAGGATCCATGTTTTCTAATTTGCCTGGAGCCACTAGATCTTGCTACCTCAGAAGCACCCATAACATTTATTTCCTTTATTTCCTTTGTTTCTTGCCTCAAATCTTTCCCAGGGTTGAATCCTTTGAATGAATTTATCCTTCAGCTGGTCTAATAACGATCTCAAGAGAAAGAAGCTCAAAACTCCTTGAGCAGCCTGGACAGATGTGAAAGGTCATTGCCAGCCTCCTTTGAGGATTTGGAAGAAAATATTTTAAAAAAATATTTCAACAACGTGTCATGTGAAATATCCAGATAATATGTTAAATTATCACCTTTTCTTTAATTTCTCATCACCAACAAAGCCAGAAAGTATTTCTTATTAGAACTCCAAACTCAAAAGCAGCACTGAAGAACAAAGTATCACCCAATTCCATTGTCATTAAAAAAACCCAACCCTAATATGTCAGATGAAAATGAAAATATTTATAGAGGAAAAGAATAATGTATTTGAAAACATTCATATTGAAACTGTTTCTTTACACGCTGGATGGTACCTGCTGCTTCAGGAGTCAGCTGCCACCACGTACCTTTCACATTTAAAGCTGCCTTGGTTTCCTGATGCCCAGTGTCACAGCTGTATTCTCCTGTATCCTCTAATTTGAGGTCATGTATCAAGAGCTCTACCAGGCAGCCCCTCTGCCTCATTTCATACTTGTGGCTGGGCTGCAGCTCCACTCCTCCCTTCCTCCATTCCACTGCAGCTTCGGCTTTCGACAGCTCGCAGCAGAACGTGGCTGTGCTTCCTTCCTCAGCCTCCGTATTTTGCAGGGGTTGCTTAAATGTGACAGGCAGTGCTGCAAAATTTGAGAGGGAAACGTTTCAAGAGAGGTTTAGCCCGAGAAGGACCCAATCCTACCACCGTTCCTCAGAAATGATTCCATAATCCTTGGACGTCTTGTCAGCATCTTTTCTCAAACCATTAGGCGAACCAAGAGCTGAAGACAGATGGTGAAGTTGGGAAAGATCTGGTCTTAGAGAGTGGTCTGTGCTCTGAAGGAGTCAGACTTTCCTATGGAAGTGTCTCCATGTCAACTGCAGGTGCTTTAGGCAAAGACCCCTGGGACATGCTCCCTCTTACACAGACCCTTGTTGCTCAGCAGAGATCTGTGAGCACTAAGCAAAGAGTATTTTTATCCCCAAAGTGAGTTTGTGTCAACATATAATGACCAAGTCAGCATCCAAAACACAGCAACTGACAAATGGGAGAGGAAATTCAGATTTCAGGCAAGGTCTTGCTCTGTATGGTAGAAGGGGTGGAGGTAGTTCAAAGCTTCCAGTAATAACACGGCACATTCAGTTGTTGGAGAAATCCCTTATCCCCTAATTGTTGCCTCTCTTACCATTCCAATAAGGCATTACATCCAGCTGGGCATCCCTTATGCCTTTCCCATACCCAGACACACTCCCTGCACTCAGGGAAAGAGGGTTCAGTGTATTTTGACACCATGACAATGTTCAAGGCCTGGCTGGCTGGGGGTCTGAGCAACCTGGTCTAGTGGAAGGCGTTCCAGCCCAATGCAAGGGGTTGGAACGAGATGATGTTTAAGGTCCCTTCCAACTCAAGCCATTCTATGAGTCTATTATTTAATTGAGTTGACGCTCATTAAGCACTTCAGATGCTGCAGGAATCACCTTTCTAACCTGACCATTTGTCATGCTAAAGAAGAGCATTCATTCCGGTATCAGTCAGCAGCAAAACAAATAAAAGGCTGCAGAGAACACCAAGAGAAGCTCCTTTCACTTCACCTCCATCGAGCCAAGGGTCAACACTATGCCTACCATGTACAGTCACCACAGCTGCTGTCTGCTGATGTCCAGAGTCACAGGTGTATATTCCTGAATCATCCAGTTCTAGGTCACAAATGGCCAGCTGAGCAGTGCAGCCCTGCTGCTTCATCTCGTATTTCAAGCCAGGGTACAGAGTGATATCCCCTTTCCTCCACTCAACTGCAGCCTTGGGTTTGGTCAGCTCACACCTCAGTGTGGCTGTACCACCTTCTTCTGCCTCGGTGTTCTGAAGCTCTTGCTTAAAAAGTGCTGGGAGGGCTATAAAATAAAAACACAACTTGCAACACACTGTGGCTGGAGCTTGGAAAAGAGAGAGCAGAAAGGAAATGAAAGCACCAAAAGAGCTTGGTTTTTTTTTTGCAGACATCCATAAATCTCTATGCTCTATATTCAAAATACAAGGCTATTTCCCCAGAGAAGTCACAGGACTACGTGCAGGACAAGAAGAAATGGATTTCAAGAAGTTGTATTTGCCATGAAATATATAGAAGCTTTATCTGATTTTTCTTCTAAAAATGGCACAATAGTTTTCCTACTAGAAAAGCAGCCAACGTGTTGCCCTGATCACTGAAGGTGTTCTGAAGGTCTGCAGGGAGTTCTAAGAGTGCAGATCCCTCTTAGGGCAGGGAATTTTAAGAGTGCAGATTCCCTCTTAAAGAAGGGGATTGCAAGAGTTCAGAATCCCTCTTAAGGAAGGAAATTGCAAGAGTTCAGAGTCCCTCTTAAGGCAGGGAATTTCAAAAATTCAGAGTCCCTCTCAAGGCAGGCCACTTGCAGGAGAGATTACAATTACCTGACACTAACATACTGAAACAAATGCACTGTTTTCCATTGCAATTCCCATTTTCCACCTGTCTTGGAGGCTGTATAAACCACCTGCACATCTCACGATCTGCAATCAGGTCTTTGCCTTAAGCAACACTAAACCACAGTTCTTGTTTTTATTTTCAGAAAAAAAATCTGATAACATTTTTCCTTTATCTTTACCCTTGACTGTCAGGGTGGCAGTGGTCTGCTGCTCTCCACACACACAGGTGTAATCTCCAGCATCCTCCACATCCAGCTCATGGATGATCAGCTTTGCAACGGCACCGTCTTGGCTCATTTTGTATTTGCTGCTTGCCTTGAGCACCTCCTGCCCTTTCTTCCACTCCACCACAGCAGGTTTAGTGAGCTCACAGTGCAGAGCAGCGGTGCCATTTTCTACACCTTCGAGGTCCTTCAGGTCTCTTTTGAATTCTGGAGGCAGTGCTGGAGAGTAAAAGGGTACCACAGAGAGTGTGAATATTCCTTAGGAAGCAAAAGTCCTGCAGGGGAGGATGGATGGGGAAATACCGAGCCCTGATCCGGGTCAGTGGAACACAATGGAAAATCTCCCCCACCTTCCCTGGGAGCTGCAGCAGGACAAGGGAGGTCAGATGAACCAACACAGCTGAGGGGGGAAAAAACACCAGCAGGGAACTCTTGTCCCAATACTAACACAAGAAGGAAGCACAAGGAGTCCAAAGGAACACAAAAGCCCAAGCAAGAGAAAGGGAATAGGAACAGAGCACACCAGCAGAGACTTGGGCAGCTCTAAGGTTTGGAGGACCATCCCAAGGATTACTTTACCATGCACTGTTAAGGCAGCTGTGGTGCTCTTGTCCCCACACACACAGGTATAATCTCCAGTGTCATCCAAGTCTAAGTCATGGACCACCAGCTCCACAACACGGCCCTCCTGTCTCATGCTGTGCTTGTTGTCCGAAGCGAGGACGTGGTGGCCCTTCTTCCACTGCACAGGGGCAGATGCCTTGCTGAGCTCACAGTGAAAAGTGGCCGTTCCACCTTCTACTGCTTCTCTGCTGGTCATTTCTTCTTGGAAAAATGGAGGCACAGCTGAAGGAAGCAGGCAAAAAGTGTTACAAAGCGAGGATGTCCCCAGGGATGGGTGAGGAAATGACAGGGGGAAGCTGTGAAGGTTATGGAAGGGTGAGAGTCAGCAACAAAGAGAGGGAAGAGAAATGAAAATATCCTAGAGGGAATATAGATCCTAATATCCTTTTGGGGTTTTGCTGGCTTCCTACTAGCAAAATCACACTGTCCTCAACAGATTTATACCTGAATTCCCAAGAGTTTCCATGTAAGAAAAAACAAGAATACCATCTCTGACCTTGTTAGTTCACAAGGGTTGGTGTCTTCCCCAAACTTCACACCTTTGTAGCCTCTTTTCCTGTTTACTGAGCTGTTCTACTGTGCTCTGAGTGTTGGCACAGCTTCTTACTCATCCTCATTCCTTCTTCCTTGAGCTATCCTTGAGAAGGTTCATCCAGGACTCACAGATTCTTCTTGAACCCAAAGAAAATCTCCAGGTGCTGAATCCCAGCCTGTGTTCTTGTCTCGGAACATGTTTTCCTCACTTAACATAATTCTTGGACCCACTGTTGTGTCCTTGAAATAAATGGGATGACCTTCACATGTGCCCCCCCTATTCCCTAGGTGGGATAATGGGACATTCCAGCTGTTTTATGAGGTTGGATATCTCAGATCTCAAACTTAGTGTCCATAGCAGTGAGACTAAAGTTAAAATATCCAGGCTAGAAACCAGGTTTAGCCAAATTTGGGATATTTCCCATTTCCAGCACCATTAAGCTGAAACAGCAGTTCTGTTTGCACAGCAACTGGTTCTTCCAACAGAATAAGACCAGAAGGAAATCTACAGCCTTAGAAAATCAGCCTCCCAATGGAAATCTGTGTCTGTGCGTTAGGACAAAGGTCACAGGCACAAACTGCAGCACAAACATAACTCACAGTACAGAAGAAATTACAACTACCTGATACTACTTCTTTTTCCCCATGTTAAAATGGTCAGTAGTGAGAAAGACAGAAAGGAATGGCAAAGAATAAATAGATTTGTGATTTAGAGAATAAATGCAGGAAGGGAAAGACCAAAGAATGGTGGGTTTATATGTTAGGAAAGGAATGGCAGAAGGGAAAGATGAAAGGACAGCAGGCACGTGTTTAAGGAAAGGAAAAGACAAGAGGATGGCATGGAGAATGTAGGCAGGGATTTTCCAGTTTGGATTGCCTGCAGTGAGGAGGGGCAGGGAATGTTTTCAGTGGAACTTCAGTTAATAAGGTTGAACAAAGAGATGTGGAAAGTTGAACAGTTACAGCAGAGGACAGAGGTTTCCAGTCAGGAGACAGGAGGTCAGGACGGCTTTACCCTGGACTGACAGGACAGCTGCAGTCTGGTGCTCTCCACACACACAGGTGTAGCCTCCTGCATCCTCCTCAGCTAGTCCATGAATCACCAGCTCTGCCTTGGTCCCTTCCTGCCTCATTTCGTATTTCTCACTTGCTCTGAGAATCCTCTGGTCCTTCCACCACTCCACTGGAGCAGCCTTGGTGAGCTCACAGTGCAGGGTGACTTCTCCACCTTCTTCTGCTTCCTTGTCCCGTAGCTCTTCCTTAAAGAGTGGGGGCAGAGCTGAAGGATGGACAAATGGTCATCAGAAAACCAAAAATAAAACCCTCATTTCTTTTTCATGCTAGAAATCATTTCCCCTCATGCCTTTTTCCCCCAGCCTATTAAAGACATGCTTGGCCATAACCAAGTTCAGGAACTCCAAAAACACCATTTTTCAAGTGTGATGTGATTTCACTCACCCTCAGGGACAGTCCCCTGGTGTCCTGTTGATAACAACATATTATTCATAAGGAAAGAACAAGACAGAAAGACCCAGATCTGAGATCAACAGCACTCAGAAAAAACACTGCTGGATTCAGGACTATTTTACCCACACAGGTATCATTTCTTGGAGGCTGGTATTGTTATTTCCTGGTTTGTCTTTATGAAAATATTACAGATTTCAAAGTAAAACTACTCCCAGTTTTAAATTGAAGTTTGAAGGGCCACTACACATAATAAAAATATCAGATTCTTACTATTTCTCATTTTGGAAATCATAACCCAAAGGCAGGACAACCTACAGGAATCAACCCTCAGAAAAAAATTCATTATTAACATTCATCCACAAAAGTGCCTCATGTGAAGGGGTACAGAATACAAACCGTACATCCCAAATGGCTCAGGAAAAGTCCAGGTCTCAGGAAAGCCCAGATCCCTGCTTTTGGGAAAAATCTGGAGGGCACAGAACTGGATCTCTGCCCACATTCCTCAAGGCCAAGCACTGTTACTCCATTAAAATGGAGTGATTAAATACTTAAATACTCCAATTAAAATACTTATCCATGAGAGGAGAGCAGAAATCAGGTAATGGGGTTATCAACACAAGGGTTTATTTGTGGGTTGGTTTATTTGACTCTCACTTCTCCTTTGCCCAGTTCCTGGAGAGCAGAGGGCCTGGCAGACCAGACCTGTGTGTTTGGGAGAAAGATGGGGTTGACTGAAATGGCCCCCAAGAAAATGGGACTTGGACAGAAAGAAACATCTCATTTTCTCCTTCTAAAGGACAGATTAACAGTGACACAAAAACTTGCCATGAGTGACTCTCCCTCAGAAAGGATGAAGAGAAGGGGATAAAAACAAAGCCAAGCCACTGACCCAGGGAAGAAACAACTGAACTTCAGAATGGTGTCTATTCTAGAGATATTAATCAATTTTAATAAGGTCTTTTTACCATGAACTGTTAAGGTTGCTGTTGTCTTCTGGTCACCACACACACAGGTGTAATCTCCAGCATCTTTTACTTCTAGACCATGAATGACCAGCTCTGCAGTGGGGCCAGACTGTCTCATTTGGTATTTGTCACTTGCTTTCAGCACTTTTGTCCCTACTTTCCACTTCACTGGAGCTTCTTTGGTTAATTCACAGCTCAGAGTGACTGATGCTCCTTCTTGTACTTCTTCATTCTTCAGGCCTTCCTTGAAAAGCACTGGCAGGGCTGGGAATGAAAAGTTAATAGTGCATTTAAACTAAGCCATCAGCATCATGAAGTTCAAACCTGGGCACATCAAAGGGTTTGAGGTTATTGCTATGACGATCTGGAGAACTGAATGCAGCAGTGACAGTAAGACAAGAGGTGCTGAGCTGACACCTCAAAGTGCAACAGCTTGAGTGGATTCAAGGTGGAATCTAAAGAGTTTATCACAGGGACAGGACATCTGAGCTGCTCTAACAGGAGCATTTCCCAGGTGCTATTCCCTGAAACCTACAGCACTGAAATTTGCATGGAGAGACAGTCAAATCCTCACCTTCCTTTCCAAGAATGTCACACCAAAATTAAATGTCAGAACAAGAAGTTCTTCTTTCCTGGACACAAATTAATTCCTAGGAAAGAGCTGATAGGCGGACACTTCACACTAGCCAACAGGATGTTTCAGAGGAACAAGAAATGGACAGGGATCTGCATTTACCCTTCACCGTCAGGGACGCCGTGGTGTGCTGGTCTCCACACACACAGGTGTAGTCTCCTGCATCCTGCAGCTCCAGCTCATGGATTTCCAGCTCAGCAAGGGCACCCTCCTGCCTCATGGTGTATTTTTCACTGGCCCTGAGTGTTCTGTTCCCTTTCGTCCAGGACACAGCTGCAGCCTTGGTCAGCTCACAGCGCAGCGTGGCTGTTTGGCTTTCCGTGGCTTGCAGGTCCTTCAGGTGCTCTTTGAAAAGCGCTGGCAGGGCTGAAGGTGACAAAATGGACACAGGACATTAAAAGTGGCATGTGACACACAGGTGATGGGAGGGATGGGGTGGTACAGAGGTGGAGAACACTTTAGGGTGGAAGGTTTTAATTCTGGGACGTTGGACAAACGAACTGGCAGGAGGAGAAAAGCAGCCTGGATACAACCAGACCTTACAGAGAGCTTACAAATATAAATAAATGATATAATATCAATGAGCTGACAGAGAAATACACAATAATACAGATATGTGAATCTGGGGCTTTTACCATGCACTGTCAAGGCAGCTGTTGTCTCCTGCTCTCCACACACACACGTGTATTCTCCAGCATCTTTCAACTCTACATCATGGATAAGCAGCTTCATGACTGTGCCCTCCTGCCTCATCTTGTACTTGTCGCTGGCTTTGAGCAAAGTGCTGCCCTTCCTCCACTGCACTGGGGCAGGCTTGGTGAGCTCACAGCGCAGAGCGGCCGCCTGGCCCTCCGTCACCTCCTCATCCTGCAGGCTCTCCTTGATCCCTGCAGGCAGCACTGAGAATGCAATGGGAACAGGGTTAAATGGAGCAGGAAAACAGCCCCGTGGGGAGGGTGGGGTGGGGGAAGCAAAGGTGAGGGCGTCAGTGGGGAGCTGTCTTCGGGCTTGGTCACATTAGGAAGAAATTCTTTCCAGAGAGAGTAACCAGGCATTGGAATGGCCTGCCCAGAGAGGGGGTGGATTCACCATCCCTGGAGGTTTTTAAGATGAGACTGTATGTGGCACTGTCATGATCTGGTAATCACAGAGGTGTTGGATCAAGGGTTGGACTTGATGATCTCTGAGGTCTCATCCAACCCAGCTGATTCTATGATCTGCTTTAGGGATCCTAAAACCACTTTGTACCTAGAACTGGTGGAAGGTTTTACCCTTAAATCACAGAATCAATCCTCATGGCGACTCCATGCGAAGTCAGACTCATCTGAACTATGCACAGATAACAATGAGCACGGTGACAAAAGGAATTCAAAGCATAAGCTCCATAGCAAGGCCATCCTGATGGAATAAAGTATTACCATGCACTGCTAAGGAAGCCGTGGACTCCTTGTCCCCACACACACAGGTGTAGTCACCGGCATCACTCTCAGCCAGGCCCTGGATCACCAGCTCGGCAGTGACATCCTTCTGCCTCATTCTATACTTCTCACTAGGCCTGAGCACCGTGTGCCCCTTTTTCCACTCCACTGAGGCGGGTTTGGTCAGCTCACAGCGCAGAGTCACCGCCTGGCCCTCCTCGGCTTCCTCATCTCTTAATCCCTCTTTGAAGAGAGCAGGGAGGGCTGAGAAACAGAGCAGCAGATGTTTTCATCAGAAGCAGTTCTTGGCCATCAAAATAAATGAACCTGAAATTTCTATCTATCCATGTCTGGTTGTTGATGTGAGGATCCTCTCACAGAAGGAAGATGCTCATTTGTATCCCGGACAAAAAGGGGTCTTGTAATTTATTTATTTTTTAAAGCAAATTTTAAAGTAAATTTGCTCACTGGTTTAGAGCTGGATGGAGAATAAACAGCAGGAATGGGAGAACTTTGTGTATGGCCAAAACTGTAACTTTCTCGGTATAATTCAGCCTGGAAAATTCATTCAGCAGGTCACCCCATGATCAGGTGAAAAAAAGCTAAAGGAAAAAAATTATTAGGTTTTAACTGACATGTAAAGGACACCTGCAGATCAAACCCAGAGTTAGAATAAGATGAAGAGTAGGATCAGAGAGAGCTCTTCCAAGTGCTTGTGTAGCAAGACAAAGGAAAGAGAAGGATGATGCCTCCACTGTGGAAATCCGCCATAATCCTCACACCAAGAAGTTCAGGTCCATCCTAACACCCCATGCCCTTAGGAACAACAAAGAGGCTCATTCCCAGTGTGAGATTGGATGGCAATGTGCCAATATGTACCCTGGGAGCAGTAGGTTGGGAATGGGGTGGAAACCACATTTGGATATAGAAGAGATATGAAGAACAGGGGAGGAGGATCTCCAGTTCATTCTCTGACCAGCAAGAAATAAACCCCTGAGAATAAGGATGTGGAAGATAATTGGGCTGACACTGATTACAAAGCAGGAGAGCTCAAGGATTTTAGGACAAGGAGTGACAGAGAAGAACAAATGAAAATTCTGTGGGTAACAAGAAAACAAGCTCAAATAACTTGAGAATTGCTACTTATGATCATGCACATGCCAACTTAAAGGACAAGAGAGTGGAAAACTTCTCAAAGAAACAATATTAAGAGCATAATTACAGAGACTGCCTCACTTCAAAGACCATCAGGAATTGCCTCTCTAAGTCACAAACTCTTCAATGTCCCAAAACTCAAGAGGGACCATAAAATACAGGAGGGTTTGGTGAGTGCAAAAGAAACTACTACAGAATGTAGAGGCAAAGCCAGAAAGGGCAGGTTCCCTCACTGTCTCAAGAAGGTCAAGGGCATTCCCTGTTCCTGATCTCTGTCACCTCATGGACAAAGAGACCAATATGAAAGAGGGGCTAAAGGGAATCTGCAAAACGATAGTGATGTCATGGAATCATAGAATTATTTAGTTTGGAAAAGCCCCCCAAGGTCAGTGAGTCCAACCACTAACCCAGCACTGCCAAGGCCACCACTCAACCACGATGGTCTGCCACGCTTTCAGGAGTGTAAGTTGATGGTGAGTCACATTGCAAAGCTGAAGAGTTTAATTCCTTTTTCTTTAATATTAAAAGTTAAGGATAGCAAAGAAAGTAATAGAAATCCCAGCTAGGATAAGAAAAAAAATATTAGAGAATATTTAAATAATCTGACTATTAGAGCACTTTGGTGTGATGAAGTTTGTCATGCAAACCAAGAGTCCAAACTCCCAGGCAGTCAAGAAAGGTCCAGGTGAAGTCAGTGGAGCCAACAGAGGTGCCTGCTGGCCAAATGCTGCAAGGTGAACTGGACACATCCCTGCCTTCCGTGGACTGTGTTGGCTGGGTCTCCTTTGACAAAAATGGGAATTTAGGAACAGCCACCGGTCTTGATCTACAAGATATACCCTATTCATAGTGCTTGTCTTGGGAAAGAGGGAAGAGGGGGGCAGCAGAGAGAGGATCCAAGCAATTAGGGCCATCTCAGCTTAAATTAAATCTCTGGAAAAACCTGGACTTGCTTTTCTCTTCCTGAAGGAGTGGACTAGTGTAATTTTTTCTTGACATAGATTAAATTTCACTGGCAGAAAGACACAGAACCTGCTGCACATTATTATTTTAATAAAGTTCTTTTAACTAGATGGAGGTGGAACTACAGAAGGCACATGCTACTAGTTTAAAAACCACAGTCAAAGAATATTCACCTGTGATTTACACTCACAATGAAAGAATGACGTGAGTTCTTCAGTGTTCTGGAATCCAGATTATTCAGCATTTTATTCAGTGACTTGGACAGTGAAATGCAGAGCTGTTAAATTTCCAGATGATCCCAAGGTGGGTGGTAAAAAAGAGATGGTGAAAGCACTTTGTCAAAGTGGATTGATATGTAGAAAACCTCAGCGAAGTAATGGTGGAAAAACAGGCTGCAAACAGCAAGAGCAAGTGGAAAATACCCTGTTTGGGAATGAACAACAACACAAACACAAGATGGAGAGCAACAGGCAGCAGATCCGCACAGAGGGATTCGGGATGCCAAGAGGTCACGGAGCAAATGCAAGTTGAAAAATGCAACTCTGATGTGAGTAAAGGAATCATCAAAATCGGGATGTGTAAAATGGAGTGTCCCATGCAAGACACATGGAATTCCTTCCATCCTGCTCCCCTCTGGCAAAGCCTGGAGTTCTGCTTTTGGCCACCACATTTCCAGAAAGATGTGGAATAACTGAAGAGGGCCCAGAAAGCAACAAAGGTGGGCTGAAGTCCAGCAAACAAGACCTACGAAGGAAGAGTAAGAGGATTCAAAGTTCTCAAGTCCAGAAAAGAGAAGACAGAAGGGAGACACAAAGTAAATATTTAAATAATTCTGTAGAATATGGAACAAGAGGTAATGACTTAACTCAGGAAAGACTTTTGTTGAAATTAAGAACAACTTCCTGGCAGTATTGATGGTGACTTGGGGCTCAAGGATGGACTCAGTTATCATAGGAGTCTATTTATTTTCCATGGTTAAATTGGAAGTTGAAGACTGAAGCAACCCTTCTTTTTTTTTTTTTATTGGTAAATACAAAGATCCAAAGGTCTGGGAGTAAAGCAAATAAACCAATTTCCTGAATTCAGACCTATTGAATTTCCAGGTGAGAAAGAGGCTGAAAACATTTCTGACTGTCCTGAGTTAATCCTGGAAATAAAGTTTCCCCTCCTTCCAAGGAAAGTTGCACAGGAATTTGAGTGAGGACTGCGAATTATTCTCCCACTTCAATGCTGAGTTTTCTGCAACACCTGAACACAAATTTACATTAACCTTGACCAGAGTTATATAGAAAAGTTGCATTGAACCAAGTTCTGTTTGCATTATTTAAAATTGTTTCTCAAAACCTAATACAACTTAAAATCTAATCATCCTTTAAAAGAAGTATGAGCGTTCCTGATGCTCCACCTCTCTAGGATCAAGCCAAAAGTGAGTAAAACAGAAGTGTGGCACATTCATCCTCTGGTGCGGTGCAAAGGAGTGCACCAACAAGAGTAGGGAGAAGAAAACAGGGAAAATATTAATGTAATGGAACTATAATTACAGTTAGAATTAGACAAAAATCACAACAAGATGAAGAAAACCTGTTACCAACAGAATTAATGATGGCAGGATTAGAGAAAGGACTCATTGTGTGTCAGTAGTGAGGCTTCCAGAGGAGAAGGGAGAAACACCACCCAAAAGTGCCCCCTTTCTGCTCCCTTTACCATGCACTGTGAGTGTTGCAGTTGTCTTCTCCTCTCCACACACACAGGTGTATTCCCCAGCATCCTTGGCTTCCAGAGCGTGGACCAGCAGCTGTGCCGTGGTGCCCTCCTGCCTCAGGGTGTATTTTTCACCTGGTTTGAGCACCTTATGTTTCTTTTTCCACTCCACAGAGGCAGATCTGGACAGTTCACACTGGAGGGTGGCTGTCCCACCTTCTGTGGCTTCTTCGTTCATCATCTCTTTCTTGAAGTGCACAGGCAAGGCTGAGGAGTTCAAAAGGAGCACAATGTGTGACCAGGGCAGCTCTTCAAGTAACCACTAAGCTGTGTCTGTCAACCACCTGGGCAAGCAAAGCCTTTCCTAGTCAAGCAGGACTGATGAGCCCCTCTGAGAACCGCAAGAGAGTGGCTTTGGAAAGCAGGAAAACACCTTATTCATAAATATGAGGGGGTTTTTTTATGGTAAAGTCCATGGCATGAAATGGAGAACCACATCACTCTCAACTCCTCCAGACCTCCAAGACCGAGCCCTGCCTTACTGTGGGTATTGCCAGAATGAAAAACAAGGGGGTTTAAAATAAAAATAATTACTTTAAAAGGTCACAAATGAAACTGTATCTGAAGCATCAATTTCTCTTTTCCTTGAGACCATGAGGGACTTTTAGAAGTCCCTTCCAATACAAACTACTCTGTGAATTCTGTATGTCCTCACATAGTGGTCAGGAAGAACTTGACCCTAAAATTATTCTGAAACACTGAAAACTATATATAAAAAAAAAATAGCAATAAATTGTAATCTTCTCAACTTTGGGTCTGTACCATCCTTACAGCAAACACCACAATAATATGATTTCCACTTCTCAGCACCTACTACTGAGTCTGCGCACCAAAGAAATGAGTTAATACCAAGAGGAATGTCTCAAATCTTTGCCATGAACACCTGACCTGTGCCTGCTACTGCCCAGTGCATTCAGGCATTTATGTCTACCAACACCTGCTAAAACCATCACAAGCAGGGCAGCAGCTTCAAAGCTGCCACTACCACGCTCTTAAAAAAACCCCAAAAAACTAGCTGTTTGAAATGAATCCCTTGAATTTGCTACGCATTTCCTTTGTTTCTTTACCATTCACTCTCAGCACGGCCGTGGTGCTCTGATCTCCACAGCAGCACGTGTAATCTCCAGCATCTGCCAGCTCCAAGTCACGGATCACCAGCTCAGCAACTGTGCCCTCGTGTCTCATGGTGAACTTGTCCCCTGTCCCCAGGGCCGTGTGTCCTTTCCTCCAGCCCACGGCAGCTCCGAGCTTGTTCAGCTCGCAGCTGAAAGTGGCCGTGCCTTGTTCCGTGCCTTCCACATTCTTCAGCTCCTTCTTAAAACGGGGAGGAAGGGCTGAGGAGCACAGGTGAAGAGACAGCACTTTAAAATCCAGGGCAAACTGTGCTTTGGCAGCTGCACTGCATGAAAACCCTTTAATCTACAAAGATTTGGAATATACAGCACCTGGGAGGCAAATGATTGTTTCAGGCACATCCCTGCCTTGTGCTTTTGCATTGAGCATGTCAGACTGATTTGGAAATCAGTGTTGATTCATAAATAATCCAAGAGCCACAAAAGACTGGCTTTGGACAGATGGAAAACACCTTATTCATAAGTCAGAGGGGTTTTTTTATGGTGTGGTCCATGGCACGAAATAGAGCACCACCCCAGTCTCAGCTTCTCAGCTCTCACTGGTTTGGAAATCAGTGTTGTAAAACTATAATTTCAGTACTTGCAGATATGTTTTAAAGGCAATTTAAGATACAACAGCAGAAAGCTGATCCCAAGATTTCAAGCAACTATCACAGCTCTTTCCAAAAACCAGATTAAGAATTAAAATGGACACACTGCCTTTTAAAACTACAGCCTGCAATGCTTCCATAACTTCTCAATTCCATTCAAGACAAAGAAGTGATATCTCAGTACTATGCCCTAAAGAAATCATTTAGTGGAAATATCCCAAGTGCTATTTATGACTTCACCAAGCTCTTCATTATCCACTTCCAGATTCCACCAATGGGAAAGAGCAGGGACTGGAAAGACTGTGATGCTCTTTATCAGTCCCAAGGGAAGGACTTTCAATGGAAGCAATTCCCAGTGGTTGGTACAGTTGTCATAACAATTTAAAGTAATAGCCGGGATCAAGACCAGCCCATGATTCCCCTTGAGATCACAGATGACAAGGCAGAAAATTCCTCTCAAAGCCAGATATTTTACCATGCACTGTCAGGGAAGCCGTGGTGGTCTTGTCTCCACACACACAAGTGTACTCTCCTGCGTCCTGTTCCTCCAGGCTATGGATGGTCAGCTCAGCAGTGGTGTCCTTCAGTCTCATTCTGTACTTCTCACTGGGCTGGAGCACCTCCTGGCCCTTCCTCCAGAGCACCGGGGCGGGTTTGGTGAGCTCACAGCGCAGAACAGCCGTCCCGCTCTCCGCGGTTTCCACATGGCTGAGATCTCTTTTGAACAGAGCAGGCAAAGCTATGGGGCGTGACATAAACAGAGAGGGCATCAAACCACCAGCCACACCTCGGGGAACTCAGAACTAGGGCCTGAGGCCAGTCCTTCACTGTTACAGGAAAACAGATCAGACAGTCTGGAAAACTGTCTACTGGAAAAATACTGTAGGATCTTACAGGGCACCATGATCTGCTTCTGACATTGATTTATTGGCAGGCTCATCACTTCCCAGGTGATTCCATTAGTCCTCTCTACCTATTTCAGCCTGGAATCGTCTATCTTGAACTTTAAAGGCCTGAATTTTGATGGAAAGTCATCGACCCAGGGGACAGCTCTGCCATCTGGAGATGCGTCCCTTTCCCTGGCACCATAATTCATCTGTTTGGTTCAGGAAATACATCAGCAATATGACTTCAGGTGCACCTTTAAGCCACAGTTTCCAAGGACATAAATGGTTCTAATACCAGGAATGTAGGGGAGCTTTTTAGCAGCGTTCAGCAAATCGCTTTGTGATGTGACACTAAAGTAAAAAGGAAGAGACTTGCACAGGGATGGAAGCACCAGGTCAGAGGAGGGGAGGAACAGAAATAACCTCCAGGTGGGACAAAAAAAGGAAGCAAAAGTGTGCAGAAAAATCTAGGAAAAGAATTTTGACTCCACAGTTTTTCTCCTGTCTTTAGAACAATCTTATCATTAGTATATACCTCAAATAAAACCTGCTCTTTTATCTATTGGATTGCACATGAACTGCTTCTTCTGCAGAGGCAACCAGAGCTCAGCACTATCCACAACAGAAGAGACAGCAACAAAATCTGTCCCACTGCTCCCTAAAGCAGGACCTGCAGAATAATACTGTGGGTTGGGAGTTTATTTAATTTATCCTCGGCAGGATATACCTCAGTCCTGCAAAAGAGGAGGACAGTCATCCATTCCTGTAAGGAAGAACCTCACTCACTGAGCTCAGCAGTTTCAAATAACTCCTTCAGGTTAAGCAGGAAAATCAACTGATGTCAGTGGGACATAATGACAAACCCTCTGAAAACAGTCTTGCTCACATTCAGGTGTCTAAGATGAGAAATTCTCGCAACTCTTCTTTACTTTGCTATAAAGCCATCAGTTTCAAACTGACAGACAGTGGGAGACGGGAGGAAACACCGCCAGCAAACCAAGAAAATGCTGCAGAATCAAAACACCAAAGCACGTGGGAAAAGAGAGAGACAAAGGGGATGTCCTTGGGACACTGCTGTGGCAACTGAGAACGGGGTTTTTTTACCATGGACTGTCAAGACAGCCGAGGTCTTCTGCTCTCCACACACACAGGTGTATTCTCCTGTGTCTTCCACCTCCAGATCTCGGATCAGCAGCTCTGCAGCCGTATCTTCTTGTCTCATCCTGTACTTTTCACTCGGTTTGAGTGTCTTGCCCCCTTTTTTCCACTCCACGGGGACCCCGACCTTGCTCAGCTCGCAGTGCAGGGTGGCTGTTCCACCATCTGTGGCCTCTCTGTTCTTCAACCCTTCTTTGAAAAATGCAGGCAGAGCTGAAGGACAGCAATATGAGCAGTGAGATGAGACTCTCCAAAGAGTTAAAATCATGTTTAAGTTTCCTTTTCCCCTCTTATCTTGCACTGATTTATGGACACAGGAACACAGGTTCTCAGGAGCCTCCGTGAATCAGCGTTAGGGAAGAAATGTCATCACCAGGAAAGGATTTAATGTCTACAGTAACCCACAGAGGCATTTAACACGTACTTAGAGTCACAAATCAATACAAACAGAAGTAGAAAAAACATTTTTTTCCTGTGAAATTTCAAAGAGAAAGAATAATTTGAAATTTCTTGGGGGAAAAATAATGCTTTTCCTATATGACTTTTTAAACCATAAGGGGAGGATGTTTGCTGTGTTTTCCCGCCCTTAAGCAAACAAAGAGACATTTTAGATTTTTTAAAAAAAATGAAACACTGGGGTTTCATTCTAAATGTCAGTTTGAAATGAAATTGTTCATTTCAATCCATGATGGGAAAACAAGCATTTTCACCTGAGCTGACATACCCTTTCGAGGTTGTCAGGTTCAGTAAAAATCAAAGTTCTCTCTGAGAACGGTCATCCCTTAGAAGGTTTGGGCTTTCACACAGGACACTAACTGAATGCAATATAAGTATAAAATCACCTTGTTGTCTCAGGGATGGAGTATAAGATTCCATGGAATAATGAAATTAAAATCCCTAAATCCTCATCCCTGCGAGGCAACCTATTTTGGGGCTTGAGCATAACAGGGAGCCTAATAAAGGAGCTTTCAAGGGAAAAACAAAATGATAGATCCTAATTAAAACAGTGGCAGCACCCCTGGTTGCCTGACCCCCATCTTGTGCCACACATCCCAGCTGACGGAGCTGTGGATAAAGGTCTGGCAGGAGAAGGAGCTGGGAGTGTAACCAGCCACGTGTCCAAGGGAACAGGGTGGTTACTCTCAGCATGGGCCTCGTTTTGTTTGCTTTACCATGAACTGTTAACACTGCCGTGGTCTGCTGGTCTCCACACACACAGGAATAATTCCCAGCGTCCGCCGTGTCCAGGCTTTGGATTGTAAGCTCAGCAACGACACCTTCCCGTCTCATTCTGTGTTTGTCACTCGGCCTGAGGGTCTTGAATCCCTTCTTCCACTCCACGTTAGCAGCTACCTTGTTCAGCTCACAGCGCAGAGAGACACTTTTACCTTCAGTGGCTTCTTTGTCTGTCAGTTCTTTGGTGAAAAGAGCAGGCAGGACTGCAGAGCAAATGCAATATGGACATGGCATCAACCCCGAGAAAGCCTCACCCAAGATCTAATCGCTCTCTTATCTCCCTGAAACCACAAGACCATCTTGGTCTCCTCCAGGATTTAGTTCCTCCAGGATTTTGCTCCAATCTCTAACACATCAAAAGATAATTCAGTCTGATTTTTTTACCTTTTTTTTCCTCGTGCTTTAAAACACTCTTTAAAAGCAATTCTATCTGCAAACATAGTTGCCAAGCCTTCTATCCTTTACTTTATACACCATAAAATCAAAGACATGAAAACAGGAGGGCACATTTCAATATGAGACCCAGAGCATTTTGTTTCCCTTGAGAAGAGCAGCAGTTCTACAGAAGTGCCTGACTGATGGCACGGTCTGAGTTTTTATAAACAGAGCTCCTTAAAGCAGAGCAGTTGCAAACATGCTGCCAGTTTTCTGCAGAGATAAAGTATTTGCTTTGGAAGAGTTAAGCCAAAACATGTAAAAGAGGGCTGGGAATAGCAGGAGCATTAAAAGAAAAAAAAAGTCTATTTTTCATTAAGATTGTCCTTGTGTAGCATCACACATGAAGGAAAACTTGTTCCTCTTAGGAGCAACAAGTGCAACAATCTAAGCCACAAAAAGTAAATATTTTTCCCACTTTTAAGACAATTCCTGTGGGAAAACTTCTAAAGAAGCAGCTGCTCTGGACTCAGGAGGTTGTGTTGAACTGGGGACCTGAGCTCCACTTGTCATTTGAACACAGCACCCAGCAAGGCAAACAGCACATCAGGTGAAAGGAGGAGCAGAGAGAGAAGGAAAACAGGACAAGAAAATTAATCAGCAGACGGCAGGAGAGGAAGTATACAGGGATCAGAGGAAGCAGAAGAAGAGGAAGAGGTCTTGGAATTACACAGGTGGTCTTGGGCACGTGCTGAGACACTCTTTTTTACCATGTACTGCCAAGGCAGCCGTAGTCTGTCGGTCTCCACACACACAGCTGTAATCACCGGCGTCTGCCAGTCCCAAATCCTGGATCCTCAGCTCCACAAAGGGACCTTCCTGCTCTATTTTGTACTTTTCACTCGGCTTGAGGACCACATTGCCCTTTTTCCACTCAACTGGGGCCGATTTGCTCAGTTTGCAGTGCAAAGTGACTGCCTCCCCCTCTGTAGCTTCCGTGTTGGACAATTCTTCTTGGAAGAGGACGGGCAAGGCTGAAGGATGCAATACCAACAGAGAGGGAATCAGCACTGCAGTGAAATGAACTGGGCTGTGCTGTGAGTTAGTGGGCTCAGTGTATGCATTTAACCAAAAGCACACTATTTCTAGGTGTGTACTGCTGAAAGGGGGGTAAAACCTCCTAGAGGAGAGAGAAACAAAGAAAACGATATACAGCATAGATGTGCTGCCTTGAGGCAAAAAAAAGCACAAGGGACTATTCCCCAGTAGGGTGACTCTTTGGCACCACAGAGCCAAGAACTTGCAACCTCCAAGAAAACACCCCAACCAAGCTTTGGTTGCCCAGAAAATGCTGCCACTTAAGCTACATTTGGGGCTTAAAGAGAAACACGGGTTACCATTCACTGTGAGGGCAGCTGTTGTCTCCTGGTCTCCACACAGGCAGCTGTAGCTCCCAGCATCCGTCAAGTCCAGGTCCTGGATAACCAGCTCAACGAAACGCCCTTCCTGTCTCATTTTGTATTTTCCCTCTGGCACCAGCACCTTGCCATCCTTGCTCCACTGGACCGAGCCCCCAGGCTGGCTCAGCTCGCACTGCAGGGTGGCCGTCCCGCTCTCCGTGGCCTCCTCGTTCCTCAGCTCCTTTTTGAAATGCACTGGCAGGGCTGAGAGATGCAGAATGGAAAGGGGTTGCAGCCCAAGACTCTGCTCAGAGGCTCAGTCGTGATTTATTGTACACCTATCCAAGCGTTCTTCCAACACCCTTTATCCTTAAGCACACCCTGTCTTTTTTCATGGATGGCAAAAGGAATTCTCTAGTAAATTGCTCTGTGGGAATCAATTTGTGATCCTGATTGGGTTCACACATACAAACAGCAAACTCCTCATCATCATTAAACACTCCTTAACACACAATCCCAAGGAATTTTATGTTTCCGTGTTAATCCAGGAAAACACACATGCAGGACAGCACCCTTCACTTGAGGAAAGGCAAGAAGACAACACAACACACACCCAACACTGGGCATAATGAAAGGGGATTGAGGACAAAGATTCGGGACAGAAGGGACACGGCAACATGAAAAAGTGGATGGGTGAAAGCAGGACAAGAGTGGGTGTGGTGAGGGAATGTACACAGCAGAGGAGGAGGGAAGAGGTGGACAAAACCATTCCAGAGTTTCACAGGTTATTTCTGCCTTTTTACCATTCACTGACAAGGTTGCTGTGGTTTTTTGGTTCCCCACTAGACATGAGTAGTCTCCAGCATCCTTTGGGTCCAGGTCATGGATCAGCAGCTCAGCCACTGTGCCCTCCTGCCTCATCTTGTACTTGTTACTTGGCCGGAGAAGAGCGTGCCCCTTCCTCCACTCCACGGGGGCCTCTCTGCTCAGCTGGCAGTGCAGGGTGGCTGTCCCACCTTCCACAGCTTCCACGGGCTTCAGCTCTTCCTTGAAGAGCACAGAGACAGCTGAGGAATGAAGCATTCTCAGTTTACTTCGGGAGCATCATCACCGTCTGGTGACCTCATACAGGACTCAGAGCCAAGACAAATCCTCTTGGCACACACAGCAAACAAAGTCTGACCTACCTGCCTTTGAGGACTCTCCTTGTATTTGCAATAAGACACCAAGAGGTTTGTACCAAATAAAAAGAGAGCAATTATTTCCCAACAATTAGAATACCAAAGTAATTACCCTTCTGCTGCCCAAATGCTGAGAAAGTGGAGGAAAGAACCGCATATTCTTTACTAAAAGGTATAGCTGAGGCCCTTCTTACCTCTTGGCTTAGTGCTTGGACAGTCGCTTCTATCCAAAGCATAAGAGATATTTCTTAGGGAAGAGAAGATATTTTGTTATCAGTGTATTCCATTGACGTTTCAGCATGAAGTTACTACCCCAGAAAACAGAGAACATAACAGACCCTTTTGTGTGCACTGATCCCTATTTTTCCAAACTCTAAGTGTGGAGAAGGTAGCAGGACCACGGCAAGGACAACAACAAATGGTCACAAGCAGGTGTCTCGTTCCTACCATGGATTTTGACTTGGGCTGTGGTCTGCTGGTCTCCAGTGTCACAGGTGTATCTTCCAGCATCTTCTGGCTCTGCATTATGAATCACCAGCTCTGCCACTGTCCCCTTCTGCTTCATTTCATATTTGGCACTTGCCTGGAGCATGGCCTCTCCCTTCTTCCACACCACGGTGGCATCAGCTTTTGTGAGTTCGCAGCGCAAGGAGACAGATTTCCCTTCTTCCGTATCCGTGTTCTCCAGGGCTTGTTTGAAAAGGACGGGCACAGCTACAACACAGAAGCAGGGGTTAGGACATGCCCTCCTGACCTGCCACCTGCGACCAGTCCTGTTCCAAATGAGCAGAGCAGCCCCAGACCCTCCCTTGGCTGTGTGGCATCAGCGTGATTCTGCTTGGGAGCAAGAATAAATCTCTCCCCCAGACGTTGTCATCTCACTGTGGATTCCAAGGAACACAGGCAAAGCTTTGGTTTTAATTAAGTCCCTGTTCCTGCAGAGCTCTGGAATAATAATTATATCCCCTAGCCCTCCTGCTTTCTGCTCCAGCACATACCACTTTTGCTATGTTACTAAAGCTGCTACATCAGTTAAAAGGATATTGGGAAATGCAAATGGCATTTAAAAGCCCTTAAAAAGGATATTTTAGGGAGTCTGGGGAGCTAAACATTAATCACTTGGCCACTTGCAATTTTTCAGGGGCTGGATTTCTGTTCCTTGTGCTCCATCTCTAACTCCAGCCCTAATACAGTCATGTAAAAGAGCTGACAGGTCAGGAACTACAGCACACAGAAAATTAACCCTCTGCACTTCACTTAATCATTTTTTTGCCCAGTAGGAAGTTACAGATTCCAAACCCCAAACACAGAATTTGAGATTGCACGAATAAAACACATACAGGTGATGACAAGTGTGGAATATTACCCTTAAATTTTGCATATTGAATGTGGCACTGCCACCAAAAAAAATCATATGCTATATGTGATTTTTTTTAATAGATCTATTAATCACTTGATTAAGAAAGGGCAGCAATGTCTCTAACTCTACCCACCATTCACTTTCACCAGGGCAGTGGTTTTGAGCTCCCCAGTGCTGCAGCTGTAGTCCCCAGCATCCACTGATTTGACATCTCGGATAATGAGCTCTGCCACAGTTCCGTGCTGCCTAAATTCATATTTCTCACTGGCACAGAGAACAGTGTCTCCCTTCATCCATTTCACTGGGGTGCCAGGCTTGCTGAGCTCACAGCTCAGCTTGACCTGTTTGCCTTCTTTAGCCTCTTCGTTTCGCAGCTCTTGCTTGAAAAGAAGCGGTAGTTCTGGGAAAGAATAAAAGCAAACGGTGAAGGAAACCTGAGGCTGGAAATCATTTCACCCTTTTTGTATCAGACTTTGTTTTTGAGATAGAAAACTGCAGGGACGGAAAAGCACTGGCAAAGAGTAAACAGAGTCTGACATCTCACATCTGGCTGCCAGCACTTTACAGCAGCAAAAAAAACCACCAAGGCCATATGTTCATTTTCCTTTTAACCACTGTCTGCACTACTGAAGGCTTTGCTGCTCTGTTTGCATTGTTAACATCAGTGGCAGATGCTGCACTGCTGGCAGTGGCACAAACTGTGTCACAGGTGGGTGCCCAGAGCTGGACCACTGGCACAAAACCCATAAAACTTCGTGGGGTCAACTCACACACAACACAGAGGACACAGCAATGGCAAAGCACTTTCTGTCACAACCAGCACTATTGATTTCTCCTTATAAAAATGTATTTTTTTTTTTAATCCAACTTGAACACAGACTTAAAAACCAGCACAGAGCAAACACAGGGGGGGAAGCACAGCTGTAGGTGACAGGATCCCTTTGGAGCTTCCCATGCAGGCTCTGCCACAGCCTGGGATTCAAGGCTTTGAGCTGAGCTTGTGCACAGAAAGAATTCATTGGAAAGCAACCCTCAGCTGAAGTGTTCTCCCCTTGGATAACGAAATAAAAAATTCTTCCTGAGTTCTGCTGTCTTATGTATATGCAAATCAGCTACTGATTCATGATTCACTTAATTTGTGACTGTTGAAAACTGCAGCCTGTTCTTCTGTTGCCTTTTATCTCCAGTTTGGGATGCTCAGTGTCACACAACTACTGATTTTTTTATCCTGGTTTTGCATTCTGCTGCTCTGATGTGAGCCTGACAGATAAAGGGAAGCTCCAACAGTGCAATTTGTTGTAGACATCGTTATGACTTGACTCCTTCACATCTCCTGGTGGTCTGAATCTGGGTGTTTAAATCCCACACCCTGTGAAGTCAAAAACGGGGCTGTTGTGGAACACCACAAATGTGGGGATTTTCTAACATCAAATTGTTCATCACGGGTGAGATCCAGATCCTACTGAAGTCAACACAGATCTTTCTGTTGTGTGTAACGGGTATTGAGAAAACATTCTCGTGCAGACAAAGACAAAGAAAACTGGGACCATTAACCACCATCTCTTCTTCATTACATCATCAAGGTCTTCTTTTTCCTTGCACGGCAAACTCAGCATAAATTTGGTTTGTTTCTTGGTCTTCTAGATAAGTCCTGTGAGCAGCTTGTCCTCCCACTCCACGCTCTGAGGTTCAGGTTCAGCATTCCAACAACCCAAACACTTTGTTATTCCCGCTGACTTCTCTAATCCAGGTGCAGGTTCTGATCAGCCCATGCCAAGTGTCTAACACCACACAGGGCATCCACTGGTGTGGCTGAACACAGCCTGTGCCCTTAGAAACCTCCTGTACCTGTGATTTAACTCACAGAAACTGAGCTCCTCCTGAACCTTGGGCCGGGGCAGTGACTCAGGACAGGCAGGAGCAGTTGTAAGGTGGTAGCAGGTAAGCCCAGTTGTGACATGGCTCAGATCCAACTCTTACCTGACCCACAGAAGTACACTAAAGACCCATCTAAGAGGAGAACTTTTGCCTCAGCTTAGATAACCACTCTTTAGATCATAGAATCCTAGAACAGTTTGGGTTGGAAGGGACCTTCAAAGACCATCTAATCCAATCCTCTTGCAAAGAGCAGGGACATCTTCAACTCAATTAAGTTTCTCCAAGCCCCATCCAACCTGGCCTTGAATGTTTTCAGGGATGGAGCATCCACCACCTCTCTGGGCAACTCTTATAGCATTTTATCACATCCATTGTAAAAACCTTCTTCCTTTAATCTAATCTAAATCTACCCTCTTTTAGTTTAAATCCATCACCCCTTGTCCTGTCGAGCACCTCCTGCCTGATCACACTCCTGGGGGCATTGATCTGATAAATTTGGCTGCCCAAAGAAATCATCCAGACAAATGTGGGGGGGTGAGCTCTCTCCTTGGAAAGAGCCATCAGAAATTTGACGGATTTCCACTTTAGAATCCATTTGCACTGGAAACAAAGGATTCAAACACCCATTTTCCTCTGAGAGCTCATTAACAAGGACAGGAACAATATGCTTTACATTTTATATTCTGGGATTCAAGTATATGGATTAAGGGTTATTTTGAATTAATTTTTTCTTATTATTCAAAATACATATTAGAAGACGTTCTGATGGTATTCTTATACCAAGTTTCTATGGGTTTGGGGAGATTATTTCAGAGGATGGAGGTCCTCAGTTTTCAGACTCCCTCTTCTAGGGTGGTGGTTCAACTAAATCTCATTTTACTCAAGTCCATTCCCTCAGAGAAGCTGCACTTTGCAAGTTTGCTGTGCTCTGTTGTCACAGGGGAGAACACAAGGTTTCCTTCTCTTGTGTCATTCACTGGCTTTGTTCGCTTTCAGGAGGTGATTCGTCCTTTCCCTGGATTCTTTCTTAGGCTGGGTCGATCTCCTACAGGAATACCCACTGCCCTGTACTGACCCACTGCTCTCCTCTTGGGGAGTGGAAGGAGATGGTCTTTAAGGTCCCTTCCAACCCAAGACATTTGAGGACTCCATGATTCTCAGAGAGCTCACACACACTTCACTTTCACAGAGCTAAAAACAGGTGAGAAGAAGGATTTTCCTGTTTCGATTCTTTCCCCTCTCTGGGTGCTCTTCTGGACAACTTGATGAAAACACCTCTGTGCAAAGACAAGAGGGTCCTTTCCAGTGGAGTTTCCTGTTCTCATCATTTCAATTTATTACTCTGACCTCAGTGTTAGATGATGAATTAGGACCCAAACCATCACTCCACAAGCTCTCACTCTTGACAGTAATATCTGAACTACTTTCGGCTACTCCAGCCTCACACTCATATCTGCCACGGTCTCTTTCTTCTGCCCTGTGAATGACAAGCTGGCTTCAAATTCCAACAGGGAAATTGGAAGAGTTCCTAAGGCTCTTCCCACCTTTTCAGGCTTCGGAGGTTTTAGTGTGAAGGCTCACATCCTCTCCCTCACTGACTCCAGCAGCAACCAGCTCCTTTGTGAAGGTGCAGGGGTTCTTTAGAGCCACATGGAAACCATCTGAGATGTTTCAGAAGGGGTGTGGATTCTCAGATCACAAGTAATCCGTGAGATTTGCATCCAAGATTATTTGTATCAAACTACAGGTCAAGGTGAGTAACAAATAATTTGGTGTTTGTGACTATAAAGCCCTCAGGAATCACAAAAGTGTTGTGTAAATAAATGCTGACATCTGGGAAAAACTGAGTAGACAATATTCCTGTCGAAGAACATAAATAATATCTCTCTACCACCTCAGTAAATACAAATAAGGTTGAGGCAGTATTTTTCTGAGCTTTTTTCCACGGGAACTGATTAGTTTGAACCCGAACGTGGAGAAGCCAACTCTGAATGAAGTGAGGTGCAATACAGGTTCCTCTCATCTAGAGCAGGTCTCATCAGAACAAGTCCCCCGAAAACCAAGCCGGTGGCTCAGACAGGTCATTGAAGGCATCTCCATGATAACTGGAAGGTCACAGACACCTCCAGAGACCAGATATTCACATCTAAAATAGGCCACTGGGGCAGAAGTGCTTGTCTTTCTACACAGCTTATACAATTAATCTAAACTACACACCAACAGCTAAATTGGCCCAGGCAGATCTTATCCCTCCCAGCTTAATGCTTTTTAATTCATAAAAATCCAACCAATCAGGAGAGCAAAACTCGGTTATGGTATTACAGCATCACATATTAACCTTTTCCAAATAAAACCTTTCATTTTCCTTCAGAAAACAAGCAAAAAAACCCCAAACACAATAATTCATTTGCATTTCTGTAGCTTGGGGAAATTTTCAAGATTTGAAAAATAGAAAAAGTTCTTTGAAATAAATGTGGTGGTTGTGAAAATCTGACACGGTGGAGACTGTGTGTTTCACATCTCTGGGCAACGAGAAATATTTATATTTCCAGCAGGAAAACATCTCCTTAATCCTGCATTCTTGGGCTGTTTGGCATTCATTTCACTTCCCTGCTACAGAATTAGACTAACACTGCAGTTTTAACTCGCTTTAACTTTTCCAGACAAAACAATCCACTGTCAACAATAAATAACAGAGAAAACATGCAGTGTTGCCTTTCAAACAATGAAAACTAAAACTTATGGGTTGCATTTCGGTTTTTTTCACTGAATTAATTGATTTCTCCTCATTAACCACCTCCTTATCAACTCACTCAAGGAAAACCGAACAAGGCATCGAACGCACCATCACTGCAGGATAAAATTCCCACCTAAGATCCAGTAAACACTCCCAGAGTTGTCCAGGATTACAAAGTGTTCATTCTCCAGCTGTAGTTTCGTGGTATAAGTAATTCTATTCTTGAACATACACAGACATACATATGACGGGGCTAAATCTGCAGCATTTTTGTCCCCCCCCCCCTTTTTTTTTTTTTTGTCTTCTGCACCTACTCACATCAACCCCACTTATTTCATCCCTATTTCCTCTCCTGCGGTTTTTAGGATCGATTTACCTTTCACAACCAAACTGGCAGATGTTTTCTTATCACCAGCTTCAAATGTAATGACCCCCGAGTCCTTCAGGGAGAGCTTTCTCAGCGTTAGCAGGTGATATCCCCCAGGCTGGGACTGGATCTCATTGAGTTCATTGGTGTGGAGTGGGGTTTTATCCAAAAACCACTGCACTTTGCTATAGTCTACGGGAGAGATTCTGCACTTGAACATGGCAGATTCTCCTTCTAACACAGTGACATCTTCCAGGTCTTCTGTTATTAGCACTTTCTGGCCTGAAAGGAACATAGACACATCAATTACTGGAATCTTCGGTTTCTAGCATGAAAATCCATATGGAAAACTCCCAAGAGTGAGTTTTTCCAAGAAAGAAATATGTTCGCCATACAGAAGACTGAAACATAATTCCCCTGATACTGAACACAAAACCCACTCACAGGAAGAGAATATATGCAGGACACACGGCAAAAGACGATAAGACAACTGTGAAGCACCAGGAAACGTAAAGCAGAACAAGTACAATGCAGATTCCGTGTTACGAACCTTCTCCTAATGAAACTCCCCGGAAAGGCTGAGAGGATGAGTCTCTGACAGCATTATTGGGCTCTAGACCTCACTAAGCTGATGATCCCTCCCTGTTTTTCTAGAGCAAATGTGATTTGATTTCTATGGAATAGGACCACTGAGCCTCCAACCTTCTTAGAGTTCAGTCCAACCATAAACACAGTGGGAAGTGGAGAGAGTGTCCGACTGTGGTTTTGGTAAAGAGAAATGAAACACCTGTGCTGAAAACCTCTCTGTACTAGAAATATATATATATATATAAACCTAACTATAAATATGGATAAAATAAGGTTATTGCTGTATACAAAATTATCTCTGATGTTCCTCCTACTTACAAAACCAGCACAGGGATTTTTTACTTTTATCTTCTTGACAGTGAAGTATTTTCTCCCATCAGAAAAGCTGGAGTTAGAAATCTCACAGTGAATTCAGGTGCTCCGAGCCTGAGGCCACGAGGGGAAATAAGTACATTTCTTTGCTTCTCAACACTGCTCTAACAGATGGCAGAGGTGGAGGAGTCTGACTTCACCCCTCCTTGTCTTTAATACCTTTAATAATTAGCAAGTGGACACTGTTATTGTATCTCCACCTGAAAATTCCTGAATCATTCCTCCTGTTCTCTTCGTTGTTTTATTAATTTCATCTCAAGGGTTTTTCCTGTTTGGGGACTGTGAGGAACAAACCTCACTCCTTCCCCTCAAACACTGTTCTGCCCTCAGCACTGACCAGCAGAACCCATTTACCGCCTCCAGGGTCACAAAAAAGCTGCTGTGCTCATTGTGCTCTTCAGCTGGAGCTTGGGTTGTTCCCTTCACCTCTGAGGGGCAAAGGGACATTAAGCACCTAAAGATTCTGGCCATGAAGATGTTCCAAGGGCTGGAGCTGCTCTGAAGCCAGGCTGGGAGAGCTGGTGGGGGTTCCCCTGGAGAAGGGAAGGCTCTGGGAGACCTGAGGGCCACTTCCAGCGCCTAAAGGGGCTCCAGGAGAGCTGGGGAGGGACTGGGGGACAAGGCAGGGAGGGACAGGACAAGGGGGAATGGCTGTAACTGAAAGAGGGTAGGTTTGGATCAGATATTAGGAAGGAATTCTTGGCTGGGAGGGTGGGCAGACCCTGGCACAGGTTGGGCAGAGAAGCTGTGGCTGCCCCATCCCTGGAAGTGTCCAAGGCCAGGTTGGA
>JAWWEU010000081.1:1862362-1873256 GCA_035583155.1 Acropternis orthonyx | reverse complement strand
TCTTTTAACTGAAACTCTGTCACATTGGGAAGTGGTTGGCATTTTGCCAAGAGTCAAACCAAAACAATAACAGCCACGCCACTCAGCTTGGTGTCAAACTTGATGAGGGTGCACAAGAACACGTTAAACCACAGAAACTCAGCTGTGTGGCTGAACTTTATGATGTAGGAAGGACAGAAGCAAACTGTCTTGTCTTTGCTGATTCAGTCCAACTTCACAAATTATATATTAAAAGTCAGAGAATTAGAGAACATACTGAGTTGGAAAGGACCCCTCAGGATCATAGAGTCCAACTCCTGGCCCTGCACAGGACACCCCAACCATCCCACCATGTGCCCGAGAATGTTGTCCAAATGCTTCTTGAACTCAAAGCAGGCTTGTTGCTGTGACCGCTGCCCCAGGGAGCCTGTTCCAGTGCTCAACCACCCTCTGGGAGAAAAACCTCCTCCTGATATCCAACCTAAATTTTCCATGCCCTACCCTTGGGGGTACACTGAAGCTCAGGTCTCTGCAGTCAAAGTCTTTCGAAACAACAATTTATACACCATATACAATTGAAGAGACCTACAAATACAGGAAATTGCTCTTGAGACTGTCCTGATAAGTGAAAAGCTGATAAAAACCCATGGAAAGCTTTGTAGGGACACCAAAACCATTTTCCATAGAAAAATCACCCACTACAGTAGAAATCTGCACTGGAAGAAAGGCCCTGCACACCTTTCACTCAGCCCCGGGGAGATGAAGCTTTCAAGCAGGACTGCTGCATGGATATGGCCATAAATATCTCATTTGCACCTCTTCTTTGCACTCAGGAGGAGTGTGATCACCACCCACCTATCACCTTCAGCCGCACGCTCTCCGACACTTTGTCCGACTTCATGGTCACCGTGCCAGCGTCCTCAGGCTTCACCTGCTTCATGGTCAGCGTGTAGCACTTGCCAACGCTCTTGATGTCGTTGTAGTTGTTGGTGTAAAGGAGGGTGTCGTTGAGGAACCACTCCACGTCCTCGTCATCGTGGGACAGCTCGCAGGAGAACACAGCGGAACTGTCCTCTTCAATCTCCACGTCCTGTAGGTGCTTGAGGACTTCTACGTTCCGGGCTGTGGAGAACCAAGGGGCACCATCACCACCAGCATCATGAATCAGTTGTCCCCACTAACAATTTCACAGGGCTTAGAGTTTATTGGGTGACTCGGTCTGGTCTCCTGCACGCCGTGGATCAACACATTTCATTTACTTGGTTCTGCACTTGCTCCAACAAAAAAAAAAAAAAAAGTCCCTTAAAAAGATTACACAGTCCAGAACCCTCTAAATGAGCCTTTCTTTTTTTCCCCCCTTTTTGTAATTTTTCATTAAAAAATAAGTCACTCCTTCTCCAATGATGTTCCAGAGATGTCTAAGTATCCCACAGAGCTCCAATCCCTGTGTGCTAGTCACTGCACACAAACGCAGACATTCTGACTAAATTTACTCACTTCCAGGGGAACTGTGACACAGGACAAGATGAAGACAATGATTTTGTCCACAAAGGAAAATTACAAAGGGATTGCTCAGTTTTAGGGAACAACAGGGAGTTCATTCTTTTCTTTCCCAGTCCTTGGCCAGTGGTTTCTCTTTGCAGCTTCTCCACTCACATGGTGCTATTTCTCAAGGATTAGACAACTCAGAAGAGGGTTTTGGAGTATTAAATACTCTTCTTGTTCAGATAGAATAGACCAATAAAATCATTAAGTTTGGAAAATACCTGTAAGGTCATCGAGTCCAACTATTAGCACTGCCAAGGCCACCATGAAACCATGTCCCCAAGTACCACACCTATATGTCTTTTAAAAGCCTCCAGTGATGGTGACTCCACCACTGCCCTGGGCAGCCCATTTCAGTGTTTGACAACACATTCAGTGAAGAAACTCTGCAAGGCCAAACTGTTACCAAGAGCTGCCCCCTGAACTTTTGGAAATGGTTCTGTGGCTCATCTCCAAGTCTTGCTCAAAGTGACTCAGTGAGCATCTTTTCTTCCAGCTTCACCAGAGGGGAAGAAATGGCTAAAAACAGTTCCATACCCAGATGAGGAAAAGCATCATTATGAATAACAAATTCACTGAGATATAAAATAGCAGCTATAAAATGTATATATAGCAGATATAAAAATTTATAGCAGATATAAAAGCTGACACAGTGGTCAGGAAATGAAAATCACAACCAAAACCATGAAAGTCAATGGCCTGTAGCAGTTTAACATGCAGAACGTATTTTGTTAGAAGCACCAGATGTCTAATTCCTCAGATGAAATTAAAAATAATGTCCCTTGACAAACACTAATTTCTACCTTACCCAGATGGTGCTTTTCTACATGGTAAAGGCTGGATTTCACTCTCATGGAATATCAGCACTGCCAGTTCATTCGTGAAAAATTAGAAGACAACAGTGGGAATCCACCTCTCCTCAGGAAGAGAAGCTCAGGGTGAATTCCTGAACCACACAGAGGTGCAGAAGGAGAGCCCTGCTGGTGGAACCTCTCGTACCTTCGACAGTGAGCGTGGCTTTGGTCTCGGCGATCCCAGCCCGGCACATGTACACGCCGGCGTCCTCCGGCTTCACCTTCAAGATCTTGAGCTCTGCCGAGTGCTGCTCCCGCTTGATTCTGTACTTCTCCGAGGGCTCGATGAGCACGTGGTCCTTGAACCACTTCACCACCTTTGGAGAAGGCCTGAAGTCACAGGACAGGACAGCCGAGTGTTTCTCCAGGACGGTCTTGTCCTCCAGCTTCCTGGTGATCTGTATGTGGTAATCTGCAGGGGTGGGAGAGAACCAAGGATCACTCTGAAGAAGAAGAAGGTTTCTAATCTGTGTTTCATGCTGATTAATGTCATGTGTGACCTTCACAGCTCTTCTGAACTGATCAAGTGCCTCTTACAGAGCTGCTGTGCTTTGAAGCTGCATCATCAAGATGATCCATTATCTATTTTTAGTTATTTATTCTCTAAGATAATTCTGTATATTACCCACCAAATTCATTGTCCACTTCTGTTTCGGTGTTGGCTGAATTGCTCTCTAATTGAGGTTTTTGTTCAAGTAAGAGCAAATTAAAGACAAAACAAGGACTTGGACATATTTACCATGGTGACAGTGGAAGATAAAAAGCCTTGAAGCTTTGTCCTAGATCAAGTCAATGACAATATGAATTAAGTAAATGAGCTATCAAACTTGTCCAGTTCAGAAATGGGACAAAATAAACTCTCCTGGCAAATTTCATCTGTTTTGTCCTCTTTGGTAACATCAGGAGGACAAAAATAAATCAAAACCCAGTTTTAGCTTGATAGATTTTAATACCAGGTCTGAATACCAGGGACAGCAAAGTCATTCAAGTCATTCCTAAGACGTTGTTGACTCATTTAGTGCATCCAGTCGTAATTGTAACTGGCAACTAAGCAGATCTTCCAGGTACACACACATTCCCAAGAACCCAGACAGTGGATCTGTCATGTTGGACAGTATGTATGACAAATTCCTCTCCAGTGGCTGTGAGAGGGAAGATCTTTGCTCTAATTCAAGCCAGGCCGTATCACCTTACCTCTGACAAGCAGGTTTGCAGTGGATTTTGATTTGCCAATGGAGAACTGGATGGTGCCCGTCATATCAACACTAGTTTTCACTATTGTCAGCCTGTGGGTGGTGCCTTCCTGCTGCATGATGAAGTTTCTGCCAGCCTGCAAAGGTTCCCCACGGAGAAACCACTTGGGGGGTTTCACAGATGGAATGGATATCTCACATTCAAAGTTGGCTTCTTCAGGCTCGGTCACGTCCTCATCACACAACTCCTTCACGATATTAATGGCTTGCTCTGGATGGAACGAGAGGAGAGGGATTTAGGAGTCATGAAAACTTTTCCATTATCAACCTGAACACTGATGCCAACCCTCCTGCACTTGAGTATTGCACTTATTAGCTCAAAAGGCCTTAAAACATCCTTTTTTATATAAAAACAAACATATATATCTGGTCACAGGCCAGACAGTGAGGTTGAGATCACTGCCTCGAGAATCCATATCTCCTGATTCCCAGTCCTGTTTCTAAAGCCACGTCCCTCTCCTGATATCAAACCTGTGGCACTATAACATGGAAAAGAAGGTTGACAGGTGTTGACAATGGAAACTGCAACATTTGTCTGAGAAACAAAATTTCTCCAATACATTTGATAAACTTCTCTGGAACAGGGATTTCATCCCTTTCCTTAGGAGAATACACCCTTTGTTCAGGCATTGGAATGGCCTGCCCAGAGAGGGGGTGGATTCACCATCCCTGGAGGTTTTTAAGATGAGACTGGATGTGGCACTGAGTGCCATGATCTGGTAATCACAGAGGTGTTGGATCAAGGGTTGCACTTGATGATCTCGGAGGTCTCTTCCAACTCAGCTGATTCTATGATTCATTTTGCAGGATATTCCTGCACTGATAATCCTAAAGGTGTTCAACACCAATGGACTTAAGGATAAATCAATACTCAACAAAAACTCTTTTTCAGTGGCATTGCATTTCCAAACACAAAGGGAATCAGCCAGTCCTCCTTCCAAGAGTGAATAAAAGGGTTCTCTACCTTCAACAAAGAAATTAGCGCTGCTTTTGTCATCGAAGGCGTCGCACGTGTACGTGTCCTCGTCCTCGTAGTCGGCGTCGTTGATGATGAGTTTCCTGTAGACCCCTTCGCTGACGATCTCATATTTGTCGCTGGGGTGGATCTCCACGTCCCTTTTGTACCACCGCACCTTGGCGTTGGCACGAGACACCTGGCACTCCAGGAACCCCCGGTGCTTCTCCAGAGCGATCTTGTCTCGCAGAGGCTTCACGATTCTTACAGGCAGCTCTGAAAGCAGCAAAACACCCAAAGAGAGATGCAACCATCAGTGCAGTCTCTGTGAAAGGGGTCAGTTAAGAACTCATTAGTGATATTTCTTTAATGGTCAGTTGTTTGACAGGAATCCCCACCATGCTGAGCACTCAACTAACCCATCGCAAGTAGAGAGCTAATTGAAGGGGCATTTTTCTCCCTGTTTAACCACCTGAGTGGCTGAACTGCAGAGATAAAGGTAATTTCCTCAGCCCTACACAGCAGTGCTGTGGCAAAGCCAGGGACTGACCTCCTATTTCCTGAGCTTCTCATCAGTGCGTTAAGTCAAATGTCTTCCTTCTCTCTCCCTCTATCACATTGTTTTAGTTTAACACACACAAAAAATGCTGTTTTCTTTTTCACCAGAAAGTGAAAACGCAGGAGAAAGTCATGCTGCAGCTTTTTGTCCCTCAAATTTCACACACAGCTTTTGATGCCTTAAGGTACAAAACCAGCCTCCGGAAAAAATTAACTGTTATTTCACCAAAGCAAATTCCCAGGCTAATATTCAACAGGCAGCAAGGTGGGCAGGAGTTTTTCCTCTGCCTGGAAGCTGTAGGTGTTGCTTAACATTCTTCACAGGTTTGTAACGTGAGGGAGCACAAGCAGCACCGGCACAAAAAGCGTAATTACCTTTCACGGTCAGCTGAGCGCGAGATTCTGCCTTTTCTGCCACAAACTTGATCTCTGCCGCGTCCTCAACGTGGACGCGGGCGTAGGTCAGCGAGTAGGTCTTCCCTGAGGACAGACACACAGCCATTCAGTGCTCAGCTCCCCCCAGGCAAACACTGCCCAAGGAGCTCTGCCAGGCTCAGCATCGCCCGCCTGGTCTGAACTCAGCACCGCCCGCTCTCACGGCAGCAAGGCTGACCATTCCCCTGTGGCTGTATCAGAGGATAAGCCAAGCTCAGCTCCTCCAAAGGCTACCTAATGTGGCACTCACACCAATTGGGAAAGTGCTTGAAGCAGAAGAATCCCACCCAGTGCCTGATGGGTACAAATTTCTACCCACTGCTGGCAGTATGGGATGGTGAGATGGCACCAAATTTGTCTCGTTAAAGTTCCCACCACAACATTATCCCAGCACAGCTGCATCCCTAAACCAAAGCAGGACTCTCTGCTGAACCTTCTTAACTTGATTTTGGAGGTTACAGCCCTTCTTCTAACCTCCCACCCCAGAACCTGCTCCAACACACCCCCATTCAAGGAGACCCCCCTCTCCCATCCTACCATCCTGTCGCATTTTAATGTTTTCAGAAGTCTTCAGCTTGCTGTCATTTTTGTACCACTGGGTTTCGACCTCATCGTGTGAAATCTCACAGACAAAAGATGCACTCTCATATTCATTCACTTCCACATCTTCCAGTGGTTTTACAATCTTGACATCTCGGGCTGTGAAACCAAAGAGACAAGTATTTATTTGGGGTTCCCCCATAACCAAGTGCGGGGTGTCCACCTTTATACCTGCAAGGAAAAAAAATGGGATTGTGTTTTATTCTAGCCCAGCCTTTCTTCCTGGGTAGTTCTCTCTTCAACACAGTGAGTATGTTTCATATTTGAACCTCTAGGTAGAATTACAAGCTGCAGTGGAGCTCAGAGCCAGAGGATTTTGTGGATGCTGGGATGTCATACAGATTTTAAAAGAAGTTAAACATATTAATGGAAGAAAATCTGCCAAGGAAACCTCAACACAAGCCTACAGTTTTGAGGGTCACTATAAATCTGCCTCATTCATGTGCTCCTCTTCACACTCTCCTGTTCCACCTAGGAAAAAATCTGTTCTTCAGAGTCTTCTGGACTCAGTACCAGCACCTTTAACTCTGTAGCTTGGCACTCATTCAGTCAGAATTGCCATGCATTTCTGTGCTATTGCAGCCTTTTCCTTTCCAAAGGGAAGGCCTTGATACACCTTGGATCAGCCTCAGGAGCAGAGCAGAAATGCAAACCACCACCTTTCCCAGTCACAAAGTCAGAGAGAAAAGGGGGAGTTCAACAGAGCAATGAAACAGGGCAGATGTTCGTGAAGATCTTGCTAAACCCAGTCGGCCACATGAGGAGAGCAGCTGGCAAGCAGTAAGGAAGATGCTCTTGTCTTTCAGTAAGAAAGAGCTGATCCATTTTTCAGATGTCCCTCAGGGAAATAACATCTGCCAGGGCACAGCAGACCTGGCTGTTGAGTAACTTGCCTTCAGCACCAGCTGATCTCTGGTGCTTCAGAGCCTGGAGACAAAACTCTCCTGGTGCTTGATCAGCTGCAGAGAGCAACACACAAAGGGAAAATCTGCCTCGAGCATGAAGGGGAGATTCAGACAGAAACAATGACCATTTCTTTTGCATTTATAACCTCAAAAATTAGGGCACCTCTTTAGCTCATCCCCAAGGCTTGTCCAGGCCCTTTTCATTCAAAGTCCCCCTGTGACAGTGGCAGAAGATAAACCTGCTTTGTGCCAGGCTGTCCAGCATTTGTTAATTTGCCAATCCAGAAATATCATTTAGATATCAGAGAGTAGAAGTCACTTATGGTAAATGGAAAACTAAGTATTTTTTACTGCAAGGACAGAGCAAGCACAGGGAAGCTCTGCCAGCACTTTCTCTCTAGAAACTTAACCAAAACTTAACCAATTATGAAATACATAAACTGTCCATGAAGAATTTCTCACTGTGTAGCCAAAAATGCTGTATTAGTTGTAATTTCCTACATCAGCCAAACATACCATGAACTTTCAGAGTAGCTGATGTCTTGTCTTCAGCTGCTTGACACGTGTAGGTTCCCTGGTCTTCATATTCACACTTGTGAATAATGAGGCTTCTCTTATTCCCCTGGGAAACAATCCCCACGTTTTTACTTTGCCGGATCTCCTTCCCATCCTAGAAGGGGAAAAGGCCACACCAGATCACCACCACCTCTTGCACATCTGCAGTGAGCAAAGCAGACCTTCAGAGCTGTGCTTAGTTCACCTGCCTTGCTGGACTTAATGGAACTGTGCTTGATAGAACACGTCTTGAACTTCATCGCAGTGCAAACTTTTCAAGAAGCTGGAATGGCTTTGGGATGATATCAGACATCCCTATTTGTAGGCTTAAAACACTGTACAGGGCTGGCAATAAAACCCCTTCAGGTATAAATTATTTAAAATTAAAAGAGGATTCATTTAAACTGGCTATAAGGAAGTTTTTTGTGGTGAGGTTGGTAAAACGCTGGCACAGGTTGCCCAGAGATGTGTTGTCCCATCCCTGGGAATACTCAAGGTCAGGCTGAAGATGTCCCTGGTCATTGCAGGGGGTTTGGATTAGATGACCTTGAAAGGTCCCTTCCAGCCCAAACTTTACCTTGAAGAATTGCTGTTACTTTAAATTAAGAAAAGCAACAGCTGAGCCCCAAGGAAGGCACACGAAATGCCAGTAAAGGCAACTGAACTGTCACCGACCAAGGAAATTGAGGCTTCCCTTTAATCACAGTTCTGAAAGACCTTATAAGTCCTCAGTGAGAACTGCTAGGCATGAAATAAAGCACTGTAACAGCAGTGCTCATGTTTATGCTAGAATGAAGAAGTTTAACTTTCAACTCAATGAACATATTCAGTAAATAAAAAACAGTGATAAACTGGGAGAGTAAACGAACATAGGGACAAGAGGGCAATACCAAGAGCTGTATTTCAAAAGCCACAGACTCACATCTCCTGGAAGTGAAATTAGAGGCTCTCATTCCCTTACAGAGAAGGCAGAAATTAGAATATCACTATCCATTAAGTGCTGTACCTTGAACCACTTAACATTCACATTAGGCCTGGACAGCTCACACTCGAATGTGGCCTTGACCTTCTGAGTCACACTGACATCTGCCAGAGGTTTGCTGATCCTCACAGGCAATTCTGGGGAAAAAAAAAGAAGGAAAGAAAGTCCTGTGAGTGGGGAATGAGGTTTGCAGGACCATCTGACTCAAGCACTAATGGGTAGGCAGGGCCCATGGTTAACAAAACCTGCGACAACAAAATCACCGTGTTTTGGGCACTTTATCATGAGCTGTTCTGTGGACAACGATGCTACAACAATCCTGCTGACATAAGGACATGTCACTGATGGTGGGACACTGCTAACACCCACTGCAGCTACAAGGACAGCTTGCTGACCTCTCAGGTTTGCTTTCCAGGTCAGGAGAAGACCACTGTGTGCACACCAAGCACAGTCTGAGCCTTTGGGGTCAGTGTACCTGTCACAGTGAGTCTCCCTGAGGAATTAATGCCTTCTGCCCTGAAGGAGATGAGTCCTGTGTCCTCAAGAGCCACCGAAGAAAGAGTCAGGGAATGTTTCTTGCCCAGGACCCCGATGGTGACGTTGGGTGCAGGTTTGAGCTGAACTCCGTCCTTCTGCCAGGTCCCTTCCACGTCCTCGTGTGACACCTCCACCTCGAAGGTGACAGTCCCTTTCTCAGCCACTTGCAGGGGCTGAAGGCCTTTCACCAGCTTGATCTGCCTCACTGGAAAACAACATGGACAACTTGGAGATCTCACATCGACAGCTGTGAAATATCCCAAGGACTCCCAAAGCTGATTGTTTCCCAATTATTCATGCAGGTACCTGCCAATTAATTGGTATCTGCCAATTAAACAACCACTTCTAGAGGAAATAAAACCTGTCCATGACCACAACATGGCTGCTATTTTTAACACTGACGTTTTCAGGTGGGACAAAAAGGTCAACCAAATATCACAGAAAAAGGGCAAACTGTCCCCTTTTCTATCAAAGTCCACTAGATTTTTAGTGAAAAAACAAATAAAGTTAAACCATGACCATGGTGATTAGACTGGTGGCCAAGCCCAAGGTTGGGTCCCTGTGTCTCCATGACAATGGCAGAGACCAGAATCCACCTCCAAACCCTGTCCAGGGTATTTATAGAACTGGAGATCATTGAACTTACTTTCCACATTGATCTTGGCTTGGGTCTTGTCATCAGGACTCTCACAGCAGTAGAAGCCCCGGTCTGCAAAGGAGATGTCCTTCACCACCAGGGTGTGCTTTGTTCCCTCAGCTTTGATCTCTACTTTGTCACTGGGCTTCAACACAATGCTGTTCCTCATCCACTTCACCTCTGCAGGCTTGGTCAGCTCCACCTCCAAGGTCACTGTCTCCCTCTCTTCAACTGTTCTGGGCTCCAGTTTCTTCTTGAACGAGATTGAGGCCTCTGCCAAGGGAGAAGAAGTATTAGTAAGAATGTAGAGGATCCAGAAAAGAGGCTTTCAGATGAAAATTACGGTAGTGGTTCTTCTGTCTCCAGTCCCAAAGCATTCTGAGCATCTCTATTTAATGATGCAAAAGCAGAATTTCCCAACTCCTTACATGATTATAAAATATTGTAGAATCATCATCACAGAATGATTTGGGTTGGAAGGAACCTGAAAGACCATCCAGTTCCAACCCCCTGCCATGGGCAGGGCACCAGTGACAGCCTGTCAGAGGGGTATTTATCACCTCTTACCTCGGACTCTGAGGTTGGCTGTGCTTTCCACACCCTCAGCATTGGCAGAGATTTCAGCTGCGTCTTCCAGTGTCAGGTCAGTGATGGTGAGGCTGTGGTTGGTGTCCTTCTGAGAGATCACATACTTCTTGCTGGCTTCAATCTTGACACCATTCCTGAGCCAAGTGACCACGGCATCACTGGGAGAGACTGTGCACTTGAACACGGCCTCCTTCCCTTCCTCGGACACCACACTGTTGAGACTTGTCACAAATTTCACCACTCTGGGAGCTAATGGAAAGGAATAAAACATTTAGAGCTTGTCTTTGAGACATGGCAGGAGCACCTTCAAACAGCCAAAACCTTTGAGTTTATTGGAAGAGTTAATATCTCACAGAATATGCTGAGTTGGAAGGGACCCACAAGGATTATCCAGTCCAACCCTCAGCCCTGCAAAGGCCCATCCCCAGGAGTCACACCCTGTGCCCCAGAGCATCATCCAAAGGCTCCTGGAGCTCTGGCAGCCTTGGGGCCGTGCCCACTGCCCTGGGGA
>JAWWEU010000081.1:1822138-1850433 GCA_035583155.1 Acropternis orthonyx | reverse complement strand
CCTCCCACCAGCCCAGGGTGCTCCAAGCCCCGTCCAACCTGGCCTGGGACACTCCCAGGGATGGGGCAGCCACAGCTCCTCTGGGCACTGAGGGGCTCTTTGGCTCTCCTTTCTCTCCAGGCAGATTTGAACCTTATTTTCTCTCTTTTCAGCTTAGCCTTCTCCCCCTCACGATGCAAATGAACACACTTGTATGACCTCATCTATCACGGGAGCTCTGACACCGTCTCTCAGCTGCCCAGAATTACAACAATCCATTTTTGTTGGCTGTGGATCTTCCCACAATGTGCCAGCAAGGGCTGCTGTGGGGACGAGCCATCCAACCTCAGGAATGTGATGCTTTGAAAGAGCCGTCATTAAAAATGCATCAACTTCTGCTCTTCTCTGGTAGCTGGGCTGTGGTGGCAGTCGGAAGGATGGAAGGAGGAGGATGGGGATCTGAGCACTGCCAGCCTCCAAGCAGGTATTCCCAAGGGACAAGGTGCCCTGAGCAACCCTCTCACCCCTGCCCTGTGGTCCCTCAGCTCACCTGATGCAAGGCAGAACAGAGAATGCTTTGTGTACCTTGTTAGTTGAGTGAGATCATTAGCTCCTCTACAAGAGTGCTATGCTGTAATTTGTTGCTCCATAGTCTACATATTTTAGACCAGTTGATGGCTTTTAAAAGGAACGAATTTTCTTATTTTTCAGTGCTTAGGTGTTTTAATCTGTTCTTCACATTTCCTTTTAGAACCATATTTATAATTTAAAGCCCACCTCTGTGTGCCTTAATACAAAGCTCTCATTTGATTTCATTTTATGTCTGTGATACAAATCTTTCCTCCTTATTTTAGCTTTGTCTGTAATGCAACCACTGAGGAAAATGCTAAAGATGTCTCTGATTTTCTGTCAGGATCAGGATTTTCACAGAATTCAGTGTAAGGCAATGCTTCTTCAGTCTTGTTCTCACATTTTAAGAATAAAAGTCAATGAAATGCCACTACAGATATATTTTTTTTGGTGCTGTAAATTGCATTTTGATGAATCTCCACTCCTGAACGAGCCCTCCTTCAGCACTGCCAGGAAGCCTCTCTTGTTGCTTCTAGCAAGAATTGTCATGGTGATGCATTCTGTTGACCACATTTTTGAAACACAGATTGCTTCTAATTTTGTTTCTTCAATTTACTCTGGGTATTGCAATGTCTCTGTTTCTTTCCCTCCCTCTGTGTTTTTTTGAAGATTTCTATCACGACAAACTATAAAAATCCCCCCCAGTAGGCTCTGCCTTCTGACCTTCCCCTGTGCTGGCTGAGGTTTCTTTGCTGCCTTCTCCCTGTGTGGGTTTGGGCTGTGGCTCCAGCACCCCATCACAGTGGGTTTGGCATCGCTGGTTTGGTGTTGCTGGTGTTGTCTCCATGTCCTGGCACCCAACTGCTCACCCTCCTCTCCCAGAGCACCTCCCCGTCTCTCTGGGGAAGGGTCCTGAGAGTGAGTCCTGTAAGAACCAGCTGGGGGGGCTCAGCCTGGAGAAAAGGAGGAGGCTCGGGGGGACCTTCTGGCTCTGCAAGTCCCTGCCAGGAGGGGGGAGCCGGGGAGGGTCAGGCTCAGGCTGTGCTAGGGGAGGGGCAGGGGGGACATGAGGAGGAATTTCTGCCTGGAAAGGGTGGTCAGGCCTTGGAAGGGGCTGCCCAGGGAGGTTTGGAGTGCCCAGCCCTGGAGGTGCCCAAGGCAGGACTGGCCGTGGCACTCAGTGCTCTGGGCTGGGGGACAAGGTGGGCATCGGGCACAGGGTGGGCTCCATGGGCTGGGAGGGCTTTTCCAACCTCAATGATCCTGTGATTCTGTGAGCTGGAAGGCTCTTGGTTCTCCCTGGCTGTCATGGTGAGCCCCTTCCATAACCTGTGCTACTGCCTTCCCCTCCCCAGTCGCCCTCTGCAGCCTCCCAGGGCCATCCTTTGCTCCTCCTCGGTGCCTTTCCCCTCTCATCATGTGTGTGCTCCGAGTGGCAGCAGCTGCCTGGGAGGGTGAGGAGAAGGGGTGAGTTCAGGTTAGGTTCCTACACTGCTGAGCACGGCACTCCACACAGTCCTGGAGCCACATCACAGCCTTGCTATGAATGTTGCACAGCCCATGGAAGGAGAGATGTCCTGCAGGGAGCAAAGCAGAGCAGGAATCCAGCTCGTAGGCTCTAAATTTGAGCTGGTCTGTTTATATTGGCTGTAGAAGGGCTGTAAGGAGGTGTCACTGTCATTTAGAAGGCACATGGCCTTTGCTGGGTGATGCAAAACTCCTCAAAGGCACATGTCAGCTGCTCTTTGACATCTGAAAGAGCTCGGCCACACACCAAGGTCTGCGTTCAAAACTGCTCTCAAAAATATAAATGTTTCAACAGCTTGGGTTGGGAATGTGGTGGGTGCACTAAATGAGTTACACACCAGTCTGTGTCCATGGATGCTGCATTTAAAGTGTCAGCTTAGCAGGGCAGGAATATTCCAGCCCCATCTCACTTGTCCCTCTTCATTCTTGAGCTTCAATGTAAATTATTTTTATAGTGAGAGGGAATGTGACTAAAACTTTTACTCTGCTCCCAAAGTGATTTAAATGGTAATTTCTCTTATAAGCTTCTTTTAAAATTAAGCAAGGATTCAGTGTAGATGACACTTCCAACCTCAGCTGAAACTGGTTAGTGAAGCTTAAGTGGAAGTGAGGAAACCATTTTCAGGACATGGAGCTTTCTCCAGTTTCAAATATGGGTTTCCCTGCATACCGTGAATCTGGAGACCATGAGATTTCACAATCAGCTCTTTTCCTACACATCCTACTCAGTCCCAAGGTGTGCAGTGCCTGGTTCTTTTTATAACTAAGCCCAAAAAAGTCCCAGCTGCTCCCTAAAACTCAACACTGAGAGTCTAACCTTCAACCTGTCCTTAAGTAGGGCAGGCTCTGTGCTACCCTGGAGTACAGGAACCCTGGAAAGCTTTCCAAGTGCAACGGCAACAGGATAAATTAAGACCCAGAAAGCCGCTCCACTTTGGGATAATGTAGTGAGAGAAGGATTTCTGCCGCAGAAGAGCCAACCACCCAGAGTACTCATAATCCCTCCTGACTTTCACAGCAGATCGTTTTCCAGCCGGTGCTGGGCTGGCATGTCACATTACAGTTGTTCCCGTGAGGAATACAGCAATGGTAGCCAGGCAGTCGCCGCGCTCGCGGCACAGGGCAGGGTGTTGCCTTACCCTGCACCGCTGGGAAGTCATCCGGGCTGAGAGAGAGCTCAAAGCCCTCGGTTTCTGAGGCAGACAGCTAAAAATAGCCCCCAGAGGCAGAAAGCCAGGTGTAAAAGCACTAAATTCCTGTGTTTTCCGACTGCACTGTATGACTCAGTTTCAATGGTAGGTCATTGACTCGGTTTCTATCAATATTGCCCAGAGAAGCTGTGGCTGCCCCATCCCTGGAAGTGTCCAAGGCCACGTTGAATGGGGCTTGGAGCAACCTGGCCCAGTGGAAGGTGTCCCTGCCCATGGCAGGGGGCTGGAACTCACTCCAACCTGGAACTGGGTTATCTTAAAGTCCCTTGCAACCCAAACCATTCTAGATTTCTATGAAGGTCTTTCTATCACTGCCCATGTCGAATTTTCTCTGGGAGATGCCTCTCAAAATCTCTCCTTCCTGTTACTCATCACTGACTGAAACTGGCAGCTCCCTCAGCCAAAAGGATGAGCTACACAATTCATGGAAAAGAGCCCCAGTGGCCCAAGTCACACCCTGGGAACCCCACACAGGGCGGAGTCAATGGATTCCCAACACAGTTGCTCTTCTACACAGCTGATGAAGACCAAACTTCTGCCAATACTATGGTTGCAATGTGTTTGGTGCTGTAAGAAAGCAGAGGAGAAAAGAGCTTCCCTGTTCTAATCAGATCTGAGACTGAGACAAGAATTATAATGTTAGCAAAGAGGGCTTTGGCTGTAAAGACGGTGGAGTGTTACGAATATTAATTATAAAAAAAGAAAATCAAATTCTTTCTTATCATCCCATTCAGAAATGATCACTCAGAACGTAGCTGATGTCCGTGGCTGCCTGGAGCTGGAAATAAAAACTACCAGACCTCTTGCAAAACATACTAAGACCAAAGAAATCCTTGGATCATTTAGGTTAGAAAAGACCTGGAAGACCATCAAGTCCAACAATTAACGCTGCACTGGCAGTCCACCACTAAACCATGTCCCCAGGTGCCACATTTATAGGGTTTTTAACCCCTTCCAGGGATGGTGACCTGCCACTGTCCTGGGCAGACTGATCCAATCCCTGACAACCCTTTTGGTGATTTTTTTTTTCCTAATATCCAATCTAAACTTCCCTTGGTGAAACTTGAAGCCATTTGGTCTTGTCTCATCACTTGCCAAAAAAAAAAAGAGGGGAAAAAACAGTGATTTTCATGGAATAATACCCATAACAGGAGGAGAAACACCAGGACTGATGATCAAACTGGAAGAGGTCCTTTAACGCAGTGCCTGCTGATGAGAAGTCTGGTCACTTCATCTCAGCCTAAGGAGGCAGACAGGGAGCTGAGGAGCTGATATTACGGTACAGAATCCCTAGGATTGGAAGGGAGATCATCCAGTCCAAGGCAGGGTCACCTGGAGCAGGTGAAACAGGAACACATCCAGGTGGGTTTGGAATGCCCCCAGGGAGGGAAAAATCCATGCCCTCCCTGGGCAGCTGCTCCAGTGCCCTGCCCCCCTCAATGTATAGAATGTCTTCCTCAAGTCAAAGAGAAACCTCTTGGGTTTTAGTTTATGGCCATTGCTTCTCATCCTGTCACTGGGCACCAGAAAAAAGAGTCTGGCACCATCCTCTTGGCACCCACCACTGAGATATTTATCTTCATTAATGAGATCCTCTCTCAGTCTTCTCTTCTCCAGACTAGACAGGCCCAGCTCTCACTCATAAGAGAGATGCTCCAGACCCTTCATCATCTTTGTGTCCTCCACTGGACCCTCTCCAACACCTCCGTGTCTTTCTTGTACTGAGGAGCCCAGACCTACAGGTACACCCTTGATCTGCCCAATCCTGCACTCCAATACAAAGAAAAGGCAATGAAATACAAGCCAAATGATGTCTCCCACCTGTGACGTGGATCTTGAAGGTGAGTTTCTGGCCAGCAGCCTCACAGCTGTACTCCCCAGCATCTTTCTTCTCCACTTCACCCACCACCAGGCGACGGCATTTGCCCTCTGACTCCACACGGAACTTCTTGCTCGAGGTGATCAGCTTCCCCTCCTTGTACCACTTCACATCAGTCTTCTCCTGGGCCACCTCACAGCTCAGCATGGCATTTTGTGCCAGTACAGCCTTCACCTCCTTCTGCACCTTCTCCTTGTTTGTAAACACAGCTTCTGGCTCTGTGAGAAAACCACAGTGGTCACACACAGCTTTTTGCAGGTGTCTTCTCCAGAGCCTATTCAAGTTCCTCCTCTTTCACTACACTTGCCCCTCACAGGTATGACAGAATCACAGAACATGCTGACTTGGAAGGGACCCACAAGGATCATCCAGTCCGGCCCTCAGCCCTCCTCAGGACCATCCCCAAGAGTCACACCCTGTGCCCCAGAGGATCATCAAAACCCTCCTGGAGCTCTGGCAGCCTTGGGGCCGTGCCCACTGCCCTGGGGAGCCTGGTCAGTGCCCACCACCCTCTGGGGGAAGGATGTTCTCCTGAGATCCAACGTGACCCTGCCCTGACACAACTCCAGGCCATTCCCTGGGTCTGTCCCTGGTCCCCACAGAACAGAGATCAGTGCCTGCCCCTCCTGAGGAAGTTGGACCTGCAATGAGGTCTCCCCTCAGTCTCCTCTTCTCCAGCTGAACACACCAAGTGCCCTCAGTGCCCTCACATCCTTCCCCTTTAAGCTTCATGATGGTCCATTAGTATAAGAAAGCACCTTCATCTGTATTTTGCCAAGAGGTGAATAGGGATGGGAATTCTATGGGAATTCTGGGGTAGTGTTAAAACCTCACAGTTTTAGCACAGATTTAAACCTGATGCTTAGAATTTTCATCCTTGCACACCATTTTTTTTTTTTTTTTTTGTGATTACAAGCAGCCATGGATGCAGAAATGTCTGTATCAAATATCATTATGAAATCTGGCCAAAAAAAAAAATCAAGTCCTATGGCTGAGATGTTTCACCGAAGAGAGACTGTGAGATGATCCCCTGAATGTGAGATACGACTCAGAATGGAACGTTCCTCTATCTTTGGCATTTCTGAGCATTTTCTCACCTCTGACTTTGACTTGGAATGTTATTCTGTCATCCTTCATCTCACAGGTATAGCTCCCTTGGTCTTGCTGTGTCACCTTCTTGACGATGAGCTTTCGGTGTGTCCCCTGGGACACCACTGATGTCCTCTGGTCCTGCTTCACCTCGGAGTGATCCTTCTTCCACACCACGGCCCCGCTCGCAGCTGACACCTCACACACCAGCTCGAGGGTTTCAGAAGGACTCACTGACACTTCTGGAGTCGTTTTGGGTTTGTTGACAAAAGTCACGGCTTCATCTGGAGCGAAAAAAGAGAAAGCAGTTTATGCCCTGATTCAGGTTTGCCAGCACACAGGTGGAATGCAGGAATTACTGATCATTATTTCACTATCACACTCATGAATGTTGATGCCTGACTCTCTAGCACATGGTGCAAACTCCTCCCTCTGATTTTCAGATAACTGCTCTCAGTTACAGAGCAATCCCATTCATCTCTCCTACATCCTCATGGATATTTTAATTCAAGTTCAGATGCCCTCCAGTTGCTGACACTTTACTTATCACTCCTTGATTCTGATTTCAAACAAGCTCTGGGGAATATGAATTGAAGTCTGAGTACAAAATGAGCTTTGAAAATACGTAGGAAGTTTCAGAAAATCTAGTTAGAAGATATAAGAAGCCTTTTCCAAATGTTTCTGAGACCATTCCAGCTCCCTGCTTGTAATATCAGTCCCATTGGATTAATTCTTCCCCTGACCAGGGTATATATGGAATAACTTCATTGATAAAATGCTCTCCAGCTTTAAGTTAGGATGGAGCTCTAGGGGAAGGTGCTCCTGCCCACAGCAGAAGGTTTGGAACAAGATGGTCTTTAAGGTCCCTTCCAACCCAAACCACTCAATGGCTTTATGAATAGAGGAGTCAACAAACTCGTATTTTATTTCGTGGAAAGTGATCTTCCCACTAGAGAACTCAGAACTGCCCACACAGCTCAGATAGCTGAGGTTGCTGCGCTGATACCTCAGATCCTGCTGCTGGCACAGGTAGGAGCTGTGCAAACACACACACACACAGACCATGTGTCATGTAGACAGCAAAAATACATCATTTCTATCAACTCAGGCTTGTTTCAAGTGTATTTGTAAAGGTAAAAGCAAAGGCAATGAAGGGCGAACAGCACCTTGGCGTAAATTGTGAGCAAACCTATTTGACACACCCTGTCCCTCGGATAACAAGCAATATTTGATGGGCATGTCAGGTATTTCATGCCCTTCATTCCACCAGGGCAGCCCTTGCCTCAGGAGCAGGCTGAGGGCTCTCAGTTCCAGCCAACCTGAGCTCAGTATTGCATTTCTTGTAGCAGCAACTGTTGCCTTCACTCACTGAGTATCCCAAGGACAATTGCTGTGCCAGGCAAGTATTTCATTAGGAATTGTAATTATTAGGACAAGAGATAATGGCTTCAAACTGACAGAGGGCAGGGCTAGACTTAAACTGAAAGAGGGTAGACTTAGATTGGATGTTAGGCAGAAATTCTTGGCTGGGAGGGTGGGCAGGCCCTGGCCCAGGTTTCCCAGAGAGGCTGTGGCTGCCCCATCCCTGGGAGTGTCCAAGGCCAGGCTGGAGCAACCTGGGGCAGTGGGAGCTGTCCCTGCCCATGGCAGGGGGTGGCACTGGATGATCTATAAATTCCCTTCCAACCCAAACCACTCTGGGATTCTATTATTTAGGTGATCCCAATTTTCTTTGCCTGGGACATGTGATATTTTATCGTAAGAGTTACAGGTGAGATTCACCACAGTTATCAAAAAGTTTGGTACTCAGCTCAGGAAATCCTCCGTACCAACATTCAGAGGCAGTTCCAAAACATTCTCTAAATCCATCTCAGGTTGCTCTAATCTGACAGTATAAATCAATTTATACAACTTGCCCCTTGGGGGTCAGATTGGGCAGAGCCTAGTTGGCTCCTTTAGACCAGTTTTTCAATGGGTAAAGTCAGGGACTGTGAAATACAGTCCAGGGGAAATTGCATTGTGTTGGACTCTCAGCCAGAGAGAACTGGAAACGAGATGCAGATCAAAAGCAATCCCTCCAGCTCAGTAAATCCTGTAGCAATCCCTCAAGAAAAGTGCTGTCCCAAATTAATCAGCTTTGCTGAGGGTTTTCACTTGGCTGGTGGACAGCAGAGTAACCTGGATGTAACAGCTACAGGTCCCAAGCACTCAGCTGATACATCTCTGAAATTTCGTTGTACTTGCAATGCAGACGTGCCATGAGAAGCTTTCACTTCACCAGGTTAAAAACTGGGCTCCAGGAATAAGCCAGAAAACCACTTTCAGAAGAAAGGTTCCCACCAGGCTACACAAATTGACCCAGTTGAATTTCACAGATATTGAATTTCACAGATAAATTCCTGTGTCATTTTATAGCCTGGCTCCATCCCGCTCTGGAATGCAGTGGTGACAAGCATTTCTCTTCTGGGCTTGACCTGACACCCACGTGCTTTATGTGATGGGCACGTGACACGAGCTAACAGCTTCCCTTCCAGTACCACAGGCAGATGTCTCTGAGCTCACAGTGTCCTTTCGGAACAGCAGGAGATGTTTAACTCTCAAAACCAGGAGCTGGACTTGCCAAAGGGGGACATGGGGCTTTCACAGTAAGACTTCTGGTGCTCCCAAGGTGAGGCACATGCTGAGCTCAGAGAAAAAAGCCTCCCAGCTGCTCAGCCAGGGTGGTGTTTGAGTTGTGATCCCAGCCCTAGTTCAAGCTTGAGCTGACTCAGATATATCACAGCACTGCTCTGTTATTTGCCCATATTGTGGATTGGCATAAGGACCACAACAAGGGTCAGGGCCTGATGTGCAACCTTAGCCCAAAAATCTGCCAGTTCACAAGGTAGGACAAGTGAAATGAACAAACCCCTGAGCTTCTAACACAGACTGTGACCCCACACTTGCATCACGAACCTACCCGAGACTTTTAAATCAAAAACAAGGGTGTCATCTCCAATTTTGCACGTGTAAGTTCCTTCATCTTCTTTTGTCACAGCCGAAGCCACGAGTTTGTGCAGCTTTCCTTTATCTTCCATGGTGAATTTCTTGCTGGCTGTGATTTCTTTCCCATCCTTGTACCACTTCACCATGATATTGGCTTCAGAGGTCTCCGAAACAAATTCAGCCTGTTTTCCAGTGATGGCCTTGACAAGTCCTCCACTCTTCTCTTTGTTTATGAAGTTTGCAAGTGCTGAAACAAAATACAGACACGCAGCTCTGGTAAAGAATTGTGTGCACACCAATAAATATGTGCTTTTACATCTACATTAGATATCCATGTATCATAGACCAAACTGCATGTTTCATTATGGATCTAATTACTGGATTCCAGTGCAGAAGGCAGACAAAGTTCCAATCATGTTCCTGATTATCACATGTCCAGAAAACCAGAACACACACTCAACATAGGAGGAGAGGAAGCACAAGGCAATAGGGCTTTAAGGTAATATCTGAGAGAGGTGAGGAAAGGAACAAAAGAAACTGAAGGAAAAGCCATGAAAGTTATTCCATCATTGCACTGTAACACCCTGCAAGTAAATCAGCTCTAAAAGAGGTTATAATGTAATCTAGATAAATTAAATTATATTAAATTAAATATATTTATAGATATGCCATAGGACTGAAATGAAAATAAATTTATTCCTGGAAATTAACTGGAGCATAGAAAATAAGCAATAGATCTGGCATCATATTAACATGTAGTGAAATAACTGAGTCACCAAATGCCTCAAAGCAAAAGATTCAAAACCCCACCAATGTCCAAGCTAAGAATGTGACCCTGAAACCACAGTCCCATCTTAGGTTAGATAATCAGTTTAATTTTCAAACATCTTGTTAACATATTCTTTTTAAAACAACCCACACAATGGAGTCACTTTTTTGGGCTCGTGCAGTCAAAGCTACTAAAATCAAAGTTTTGCTTATGTAAGTGTTTCCTTGGGAAGGGGAAAGGGAAGGGTAACGGTGTGTCTGTGCAACCAGGGCTCTCTTTGGCTCTGGTCCTCGAGGTGCTCAGTTCAACCACCAGCTTCGGGCAGGGACAAGAACTTGGATTTGACCTCCCCAGGTCCCTGCCGGCCCTGTTTGTCCAAGGTTTACCAAGTCTGCTTATTAAAAGCAATACCCCGATGGGTAAAGAAGTCACACCAGAAGCACTTAAATCAGGGAAAACCTCCTTTTCTTTTATGGCTTTTTCTTGGGGTTTCTGTTTCCACTTCTTTCTCTGATGACTCATAATAGTGGAGCTTTCCCTTTCGTCAAAAAACACCACAGTCCTTCCTCTACCCAACCACCCATGAACCCAGCAGGGACCAAACACCGCTGAGACTTCTCCTCCTCCACCAGAATTACTGAAACTCAGCCCAGAGGTTAAAATTTGGAGGGACAAGAAGAGGGAGACAGGTTCATTCATGCACCTTTCACTTCCTCAGAAAACTGGAGTGAAAAACACAGCCCCAGCAGCCTGGAGAGACATCTCAGATGTCCCCTTGCACCTCAGCAGGTCATGTGTCGGAGCTGCCTGGCACCTGAAGCCTCATGGCACTGCAGGGACTCCAGTGATGGATGGCAAGGGTGTTTTCTGGCTGGTTTTGGGCAGGAGGCCCAGCCAGTGACACAGTGGCCATGGCTCAGCACAATGGCTCCGGGGCAGCCACGTGATGCCCATGTGGCAGACACAGCTGAGCTGCTCCTCGAGTGACCCACCAGCTCCCTGGGGCTGATCTACAGCAGGGACAGGTAAAAGGCGGTGGGGATGAGAGGTAAAACACTGAGCCGACATTTGTGACCCTCAGCCTGTGAGAGTGAGAGGTACCAAAGGGAATTCTGCAGGAATCAGGCTGTGGACAGCCTGACACATAAAATCAGCACAGATTTTACAATAATAACAGTGACTGCTCATCTGGTAGTCACATAACAGTGAAAAGCACACTGAAACAGCCATCAACTAATTCAATTAAACCTGTTGGTAGAGCTGTCATCATGAAAAGCAATGCTAAAGGTGCAGAGGGAGAGAGAAGAAAACTAAAATTGAGAGCAGGGTGCCAAGGGTAGATCAAAATTTCTCTCTCTGTAGATTTAGTTGCATTTTTAAATTACTTTTTTTAGCTTGCTCTAGTTTGCCCTCTGGGAATAACCAAGCAAGTTGTCAAATGTTAAAAAAAACCCCACATTTCTCTGAGGCTTTGTTGTTTCTCCAGACACCAAGGAGGGTGAGGGGCCAGCAGAACGTGATGATGCAGCACCTCAAACTCACTCTGTGTAGAAACAGTGTGACTATTGCTGGGAAGAAGGTGAGGGGTGACTTATGGGCCAGGACATGGAAATCAAATGGCTCTACATGCAAGAGTAAACTTGTCAGTTCAAAGCAAAAAAAAAGGCTTGCAAGGCAGAAGACTTAATGATGTTGGTTTCAGGGTAAGGGCAGGGATTGCCATGGACTCAAGAACAGCCCCCAAAAATGGGGCAGCTGTAAAACAGTGCTGGTTCAAATCTAACAAGCAAGAAACACTGAAATGAAATGCCCTTTTGCTGTTTGTTCTACGCAGCCTCCCATCTGAACACCCTGCAGAGAGCAATGAGCCAAGCCATCCAGTGTGCCCTGGAAAGGCCACTGTACTGACAGAAAACAAACAAATCCTCAATAAAATAACAAAAGAAAAAAAAAAAAAAAGTAATCCCACAATGCCAGGATGATCCTGGTCCGTTGGAACTTTAGCCAGAGCTGATCTGTCTCTTCAGTGACTTGACTGATATCACATCACAAGTGTAGGGCACACATGGGATCGTGTGTGTCGTGTCCTGCCCCTGTGGCCAAATTTCTTCACCCCAAGAGCACCTTTTCCCTACACGCCACCCAACTTCCTGAAATAACACCAAGTTCCCCTGGAATACCAAGATGCCAACTGGAGTGAAAGCACAGCTCCTACCCCTGAGCCAGTGCTGTATCCTGTATTCCCTGCCCAGTTCTGCTCCGGGGCCACAGACACTGTCAAGGCTGGATGTTGGTGGCGAATTCCCACAACTCCCTCTGGAGCATTCCCTTTGCATCCCTTGGTGACTCCATTAGTTCAGGGCAGAGACAGGCCGTTGGGCAGCCCAGACAGCCACATACCTTTCACTGAAAGCTGATAGAGCATCTTGTCCCCTTCACAGGTGCACTCATAAACTCCAGCATCCTCTGCACAAGTGTTGCGGATTTTCAGGATGCGCCTCTTCCCCACGGTCTGAAGCTCATATTTTTCACTGGCCTTGAGCTCTTTCCCATCTTTCATCCACTTCACTGCAGCCTCTGTGTCTGAAAGCTCAGCCTGGAGTTTGGCTTCCTCCCGCAGCCGAGCTGAGACTTTTTCTACGTCTTTGCTCTTGTTGGTAAATCTCACTGCAGCACCTGCCAGGGCAAAAGGCTCTGTTGTTTCAAGTCATATTGAGATAACCTGTGCCTGATAAGACTCTGCTCAGACTGTGAGATCTCTGAAGGTATTGAATCCTGTTCCTGCCCTCACACTTATGTCAATACTTAGCATTTCTTTCCAGGTCAGAAAACCTGATCTGTTTTTCATTGCCAGAGCCATTAAGGAAAAAAAAACAAAAAAACACCCAAAAAACCCAAACACCACATTTTTCTACTGATTAATGATACTCTAAACATGCTCCTGCAGGGTCTTAACCCAAATTCAAACACATCCTTCCAGACTCAATGTCTATTCATTACACTTTGCCAGGCAGTGTGGGTAGATACAGATGTTACTGTCATTTCATAAAGGAAGCACCCACCCTTTGTTCTTAAATAAGTTTTCATGATATTAACTCATACACCACACACAGAGTGGACTAAAAGATCTCCAAGAAAAAGCTTTGTTAGTAATTAATGCTCCTTTACTTTTGAAAGGCTACTGGTCAGAAAGTCCAGCTGAAATTACCACTTTAAAGTGACTCAGTGGTAGATTTGGTGACAGAATCCATTGACTGATGGTTGTGAATGACAGAAATTCATGAGCTGATGTGAAGCAGCCTAGTTCTGATACCACCAGCTGGTTAGATTCACTCACTCTGAGCTATCACGGTGAGGTCATTCCCAGGACCCTCACTCATTCACACGATGCAATCTCAGGTGTTTCCCACAGCCCAGGCAGCAGTGAAAGCCTCCAGGCCCAGTTCTAATCATCAGGTCCCAACAACAGCCCCTTGACTGGAAGAGAAAAAGGCACTGATGAAAATAAATACCTTTCACCCTCATCTTGGTGCTGGTGTCAACGTTATCGGCAACAAATTTCACTTCTGCTCCATCATCCTTCTTGGTGACATTCTTTATGGTCAGGGTGTGGGTGGTTTGGGTTCTCTTCATGATGTAGGTCTCGCCTTCCTGCAAGACTTTACCATTCAGGTACCAAGTGCCAGAGCACGTCTTGGTGAGGTCAACAGTGAACAGGGCATCCCCTCCAGGGGCAGCCTCTGCTGTGGTCAGGGGGCTCTTCACAGCCAGGACTGGTTCTGGGGAAGAACAACAACACACATCTCTGAGAACCAAACACAGGACAGCCCTGCTGGAGGACAGTTCAGCATGAGAACGAAGTTCTCAGGGTAAGCAAGGCACGAGAATAAAATCATGCAGCCTTATACAATTTGCATGCACTGAAGGCAATGCATGGTCGGTCTACAGGATTTGTTTCCTACAGCTTCAAGTAACAGACCTCTGGAATCAGGGTAAATCCTGTTTTTTTCTGGGAAAGAACAGGCATGTTTTACTGATTTTTTATCCCTAAGATACACAAAGCCATAATCCAGAAACACCCAGGTTTCCCTACAAGTGTGTTATTTATTTTTTAACCAGTACAACTCCTAGATTTCCGAAGAATCCTAAGGAATCCCTTCTAGATATTCCTACTAGTCACTTGTAGGTATTCTAGGAAAACATGGGCATTTTCAGGCGGGGGCGGGGGATCAAGAGTGACACAGTAACAAGACACAGCATGCTGGAGGTCTGTGCAGATATTGTCTAGTGCAGTGAATCAAAGGGAGAAGCAATGCCACTGCACCCAATGATTCCAGGGGCACAGTGGCACCCTAGAAACAAAGTAAATCCCACATATTTCTCCCAGGAACTCTAAGATTAAAAAGATTCTGGCTAGGACTTGGATTTCATGATGGCATGATCACCCATAAATATTCTCTAGGTGCACGATCGATATCTCATGCATATATTGAAAATTATATCATAAGCCCACTTCAATTTTAACTTTCACATCAAGCCTGGCAGAAGACTTAATAGCTTTGGGGTCCAAAGCAGAGAGCTCTGCCTCTGACACAGCTTGGTGTGAAATGTTGGAATATGTTCTATACACTCAAAGTTCTGCTGTAGAAACCCAAGCACCATCACTCTGGTGATGGTCAGTGGTGGACATGAAGTAGGAGAACCAGCAGTGAAGGGGGGAAAAGGGGGTTTTCTGGGCCATGGTTCCATCCTCGAAGCCGTGGTAAATGTTTTGGAAGCACCCACGTGTCCGATCACCCCATCCCGGCCCGTTTCATGCCGGTTTTGTGCTCACCGAGGTGGACACTCCCAGGGAATTCCAGGTAGGGGCTCTGTCCGTAGGCATTGACTGCAGACACTCTGAACTGATAATCAGCCTCTTCTGACAGGTTGCTCACCGTGAGCTCTGGGACAGGGACGTGGGACTCGTGGCACCTCACCCAGGTGAAGCCGGTGAGTTTCTTGCGTTCCACGATGTATCCGTCGACTGGAATGGGGCGGTCCATCTTTGGAGGGGACCATGCCAGTGTCACTGAGGTTTCTGTTTTATTTTTCACCACAGGGTCAGCTGGGGGTTGGGTGGGAGGCTTTTTGGGCGCTGCACAAGGGGGACAAAAAAAATAACAGAGGAACAAGTTTATGGAAGATTGGAAAAGCCACCGTGCATCATCAAAAAGGCTTGTGCTGGACTAAGAGTTACTCTTGCTTAATAAACCTCCATAAAATGTTTATGTGAGATGGAAGGGCAGGAGAATGGATAGAAGATGCTTTGGGGCTGCATTACACAAAGATTATAGAATCATTATGGTTGGAAGAGACCTCAGAGATCACCGAGTACAATATTCACATCTGCACAGAAACACATAATTTCTATGCAATATTGAAATTGCCAACAGAGACAGAGAGTGTTCAGCAAACATTTTGTAGACTTAAATCTTCACTTAAAGACCCACACTACTGCCCATACAGCTCCTGGGCAAAGCAGACTAACACTCATCATTTTATTTTCACCAAAAGATGGGCCAAACCACCACCAAGGAGTGTTCAAGCCTTTTCAAATTATGGACACCTCAGTTCCTTATTACACAGGCTTGGATGTTCTCTGCAGCCTCTTTCATCTGTCCTCTGTCCTGCTTCTGTATTTTATGTTATCTCCACTCAGAAGGCGTGTTGTAACTTTGTCTCAGTTGTAGCTACTTAATAGTACTGTTGGGGGTCTCTGTTTTATCAATTAATGCAGAACCAGAATCTGAGGGTTGGGAATTAACTTCAAAAGGAAATGACATAAAGGCATGTCCCCACCACAAGACCCTGCAATTGAGGAGATGTGGATGTTTTATGGTACCTGAGGCCACAAACGTCTCCCTGCAGGTGTTCGCATAATGAATATTCACATTCACCCTTTCATTCCTTCTGAACCCTTTAGAGAAGGCTCAATTCCCATCAGGGCTATTCACTGATAGGGTCAAGAGGGTAGGAATTATCTGATATGCTCTAGTTACACCTCTACTGACATGGCAAGGGATTAATTCCATTTAGTTTTGGCTATTTGAAAGGTGTCTGGGTTCAGTCAGTCAACCAGACTCCGACTGTAATCCCATGAAGAGCATCACACTCAGGAGAAAATCATCCCAGCTCAGAGAAGGTGTGGGAGACCGGTGAAACCACTCCACATTGCACATCCTCAGGTATTCCCGACAGTGGAGGGAGTCTGTAGGATGAGCCTAAACTAAGAACCGAGCTCTGGGACAACTGATCGTCTTCCTACCTGAGCTCATCTGACTTTAAAACAGGCAGAGTAACCACGCAAGACACGGAGCAAATAATACACAAACACTGCCTGTCTGTTATAAATGCTCTTTGAAGAGTCAGCACCAATTTTGCCCAGCTAATTCGAAAAAGATGTGAGCACAGCACAGAGGATTCTCTTAGCAGATGGTCAGGGATGCACCAAGTGTAAAAATAGGAAATCTCAAGGCGATACACTTTTCCTTCCTTACATAAATAGACACATAAGGGTTTTGGGGTGCACAGTTACCAGCCTGTCAGGAACTGCTGGTCAGAGCTAGATGTCAAAGGTCCCGTTAGGGTAACACTAAGCTCAGTACTAAGCCCTGGAATGAGATCTCCTGACCTTATACCACCAGAAATGGTAATGCAATATTTTCTTCAGCGATACCTGTTTGTTGCAAAGCAGCTTCTTACCTTTTTCTGTTCCATTAATCAACACTTTCTTAATAACTTAAACAGCAGAGTCTGAAATCAAATTGAACCTTGTTGCTCCCATTGAGTTGGCTGGATGTTACAGCTTTCCAAATACCTCAGAAATTGTCACAGAGCCAAATGTGACACCAATTTTTTCTCATTTTAGTTCAGTGGCATCAGAATGCCCCAGCCAAGTTTAGATAACACAGCAGTTATTAATCTTTAAATAAAGGTTCCATTTTGCCACTGACTGATTGCAGTTTGGAGGTGGTGGTGGGAGTAAAAAAGCATCATTCTTCCCAAATTGTGACTAGAATGGAATATTTGTTCACATACAGACCAGAACTGCAGCAGAGCCAGAAACGACGTGCAGGTTTAGCCTGGGAAATGGAGTGTCATCTAAATAAAGCTAAATAAAATTAGAAAACTTCACCAAAATTTCATTTCAGGTCCACAACCTCAACGACATTGCACCTGCTGCTACTACTCTGTCAGCTAAGATATGTGTTTGTGCCATGTCTTTTCCCCAGGACTGCTCTTGCCCAGAGAAGTTGTGAGTTCCCCATCCCTGGAAGTGTTCAAGGTGAGGTTGGGTGGGGCTTTGAGAAACCTGGCCTAGTGGAAGGTGTCCTGGCCTGTGGCAGGGAGTTGGAATGAGATGATCTTGAAGGTCTCTTCCAACCCAAACCATTCCAGGATCCTGTGGCTCCTTTCTCTGTGTTTTGACCCCTCATAAAACACCTCACAACACTCATGTTCAGGCTGTTGGCTTTTTGTGGCAGACGCCAAACCTCCTGCTGTCTTTGGACAACAAGTTTACCGCGGTGGTACCTAAAACAACACGGAGGCACCTGCTCAGTGGGGAAGACACAACACCGAGGCCGAAGGACAGTGAAGCTTACTGGTCACAGTGAACTGGGTAGAAGTCCTGCTTTCATCAGCCAGGAAGGTGATCTCCCCAGCATCTTCCATCCTGCACTCTCGGATGGTCATGGTGTGCTGTTTGCCGGAGCGCGTGATGGAGATTCGGTCACTGGGCTTCACTTCTTCTTTGTTTTTGAGCCACCGGACGTTCTGGCAGTCGTTGTCCAGCTCCACGCAGAAGGTGGCCGTGTCCTTTAGGAACACTGCAGTCTTCCGGGGAAGTTTTTTAATGATGTTCCCTTCAAATGAGAAACAGGCACGGTGAGCAAACGGCAGGATTAAAGACTTTGACAACACCGGCCCTTCCCGACTGCAACAGGACCAGCCCACACCTAATCAAAACATCATAGGCACTATGCAGACATTCCCTAAATGAATTCCCAGGCTCTGAGTCACCAGAACAGATAATCCCAAGGACTCATTTTGGCCTTCAAAGAGAGAGAAGCAATCTTGTTTGACTGCGGCCACTCATGTTTCTCATCTGCCACGCAGAGTCTGCTGTGGGTAAACACAAGGTAAGTGGCCTTGCCAAGAACAGATCTGACAGTGATACAGCTTCCACTGCCCAGATATGCTGGGAATTCCAATTAAAACTTTGCTGAAGTAGGTCAGTCTTAAGCCAGACAGGTCTCTTGTCTGTCTTTGGGATTTTGCCTCTGTCAAACTTACCAGCAAGTTATGTAAGCGAGGAGATGACAAATACACCAGTCACCTGAATTAATAGGAAATACACCAAAACCTTAAGATTTCTTCTTAGATTCAACCCAGAAATTCAAGTGGAATTCATTTATGTCCTTTCCAAGTGACTGTGATGATTAGCACTTATTAGAATAACCTCAAAGTTCCAGGATGTGACTGTTCACAGGAAAGACTGGATCAAGCACAAGGAGACAACCCCAGCTAACAGGGGGTGACTGGCTCCTGTTCCAGAGCAGTCTTTGGAAGGTGGAAGAGCCCTTGCCCAGGCAGATCCCCCAGAGCTGTTTAATGAGAAGCAATGCTGGACTCCTTCATGAAGGACCAGACTGGGCACAAGCTTCGTCACTGGAATTCAAGACCCGATTCTCTGCTCATTGCCCTCCTTGGCCTTACTGCCCTCAGCAGGGTCCCCATCCCTGCAGCCCTTTACATCCAGCCATGCTCTCGCATTCTCCCAAATCCACCTTGCTCTCTCAAATCTTCTCCTCTCAATGCAGGCACAAGGCTCTCCCAGGAAGGCTCTGCTTTCCCTCCAGGCAGCTCCACCTGGCTCAGTCACTCTCCTTTTAATGGAACATACCATTACAGCATAACCAAGGGAAAAAACACCAGCTGTCCTGCTGGGGCCAAACACACTCACAGTGCTTTGCTGGTCTGGACCTAATGGAAGGTGCAACAATTATTGTCTGTCTGAACCATCCCACATCTGCAGACTAAATTTTCCCTTCTGTGTCCACCTATGGGCACCCTCAGCCTTTTGCTGACGACGCAAAAAGGAATTTGCCCAAGGGCGTACATCACCCAGTTTGTCTTGCTTTAATTTCTGTAGTGAAGAACTCCTTCTGGGTTCAGGTCAGGTTTCCAGTGAGTCAGGACAAGAGCAGTCCTGTAGGTACAACAGGTCTCCAATGCCTGCAGTTCTGGTGTCTGTGTCTAGTCAATGTGAGACACCACCCCAACTCTACGTCTACTTCCACTTCAGTGTGAAACCACCAGACTCAGGAGACTTGGACACAGATATCCACACTTTCCACTTGTCTTTTCACCTTTCCAAACTCCAGAGAACATCTTCAGATGTCAGAGATCTGGAGCATGGATCCGGTTTCCAACTTGAACCATCCTGGTGCTGGCTTCAGCCTTCACCACACATCAGACCACAAACCACAGCTGCTAAACCCACTTCCCAGCATGGTCAGCATCACTCTTGGACAAGATTCACTACTGTGATCACTGGAGACCAGTCAAGATGTGTGTGACCACGCCAGGGGACTCATCTGGTGCTTGTGGTCATGTTGAGGGAAGTCTACAGTGCTGAGCTACAGCTCAGGACACCTCAGAAGGCTCCTTCAGTTTAGATCCCCACCAGACAACAGATCCTGAGCAGAAAACCAATCTGTCCCTGCTCTCTGACTCCATATCCCAGATACACCACAGCAGGAGCCTCAGGGACCCACTGACCAAGCACACACAATTCTAACTATTTTCTTTTCATTTAATGGCATGAAATTGTGTTGGGGAGCATGTGGGTTGGATCTCCGGAAAAGATTCTTCCCCCAGAGGGTGGTGGGCACTGACCAGGCTCCCCAGGGCGGTGGGCATGGCCCCGAGGCTGCCAGAGCTCCAGGAGCATTTGGACAACACTCTGAGGGACAGGGTGGGATTGTTGTGGGGTCTGGGCAGGGCCAGGTGTCAGACTGGATGATCTTGGTGAGTCCTTTCCAGCTCAGGATATTCTGTGATTCCTCTCACACCATAAGGGACTCTGCTCCCACTCAATACACACATGATGGGATAACTTCCATTCACCAGGTTGAGTCCGGAGTTTTATGCATGAATCTTACTGGCAGGCGAGATTTGGCCAATCTGAAATACCAAGAGCCTTTCTTACCTTGCACAGACAGCTCTGCAATGGTCCTGCTCCCCTCTTTCATCTCACAGATGTAAACAGCATCATCGTCAGCGGTGACGTTCTGGACGGTGAGCCGGCGGTACGTGCCCTCCTCCTCGATGTTGTACTTCTTGCTCTGCCTGAGCTTGGTCTCCTCCTTGAACCAGGATGTCTCTGTGCCAGGAACGGGCACCTCGCATTGGAAGGTGGCAGATTCCTTCTCCCTCACTTCGAGGTCCCTCAGTTTTTCCTTGAAGGGTATGGCGGGTTCTTAAGAGGGTAAAAACAGAAAGGGAGGAATAAGAGTTTGTGATGAGAGTAAGTTTAGATGGGACTTTAGGAACAAATTGTTCCCTAGGAGGGTGGGCAGGCCCTGGCACAGGTTGCCCAGAGAAGCCGTGGCTGGCCCATGCCTGGAAGTGGCCCAGGCCAGGTTGGAGGCCTTAAAAGTGATCCTTGTTGGGTCAATAACAAACAATCTGGTCCTGGGAGAGGGCACAGGGCAGCAGCTCTGGGTGAGTGTGAGCAGCTGAGACGGTGAGCTGGCGCAGGAACCAATGTTTTAAGGTTCTTGCAGCAGAAATGAACTCAGCAGAGTGATGTGACAGGGCACAGAAAGATGGGAGGTGTCTGAGCGCAGGACTGATGAAGGGGAAAGCACAGAAGTAACAGAGGGAGGAGTTTTCTGTGCTCCCCACCAGCACCAAAGGCCCTGCATCACCTTTTGTCAATGACAATAAAAGAACTAGAGAGTGAGCCCAAGTCTCCCAACTGCCTCTGCCTTCCTCCAGTGCTCTGGCTTAGGGAAAAACCAGAGTGTGGATCAAAGACTCCAAACAGCTGCCTGACAGCAAGGGAGCTCATTTTATGAACTAAGCCGTGTTCAGTTCCAGTGACAGCTGCGCTGTGACATCACCCCAATACCCCAGCCCTAAAGTGGAGAAAGGGAGCTGGTCTGCAGGACAGCTGGTGGCCACAGCCACGGGACTGGTGCCACAGTCAGGTCACAGACTTGGATTAGCCAGTGCTGATACATCACCGCTCATTCTTCAAGAGAGATCATGTCTTGATATGTACCCTCATCTTCTAATGATGACTGTGCCAGCTCCCAGCTGGTTTTTGTGATTCCTTTCTGCCCCACCACCCTCACAGCAAAGCATTTCTTCCTCATATCTAATAGAAACCTCCCCTTTTTCTGTTTAAATAAGATATCAAACTCTAAAGGCTTGACAGGACACCTGAAGGGAGCAATGTTATCGACTGCCTTGGTTATTATCCTAAAATTAAACCCAGGATGTTCAGGAACAGCAAGATGACACTGCTTCACCACACCAGCTTGGTCGTTTCTTTAAAAAATGTTTTGCCTAAATGCAGCTCAGTTTCAGGCAAGTCAAAGTCTTGAAAAGCTTCCGCTCTGGTTACACAGACCTGCCCTGCCCACAGTCCACGTCGTAATTGTCCTTTTTTCTTTAAGCAGCAGGAAACTCAGACTCCTGCCCTGCAATCCCACATATCACCTCTGGAAACACCCCAGGGTCCCATTCAGGGGGATTGAAATGGGACAAGCACAAGGATCCTTGGAGCACCTTCCACTATGTAAAGAGGATACAAGAGAGATTGAGAGAGACTTTGGAAAAGGGCATGGAGTGATGGGATAAGGGGGAACAGCTTCACACTGACAGAGGGCAGGGTTGGGTGGGCTATTTGGAAGAAATTCTTCCCTGTGAGCATGGTGAGACCCTGGCACAGGTTTCCGAGAGCAGCTGTGGAGGCCACATCCCTGGGATTTCTCAAAGCCAGGTTGGACGGGGTTTGGAGCAACCTGGGCTAGGGAAGGGGTCCCTGCCCATGGCAGGGTGATGGAACAAGGTGACCTTTAAGTTCCCTCCCAACCCAAACCATTCTGGGACTCTAGGAGACCAAGAAAGCTCTGATGAGAAGGATGCAGCCTCCAGGAGCTGGATGCAGTGGTGCTGTCTGAGACAGGAGGGACACTGGAGCTGGCACTGGGAACGCACGGAACGTGCTGGGGCCAAAAAGAAATCCGAGAGGCACCTGAGAAGCTCACAAATGTGCTCCCACCCTTGGAGCAACTGGCCATATCATTAACCCCTCTCCCTTTACAGTCACTAAGCAGTACCTAAGGTGGAAAACAAAACCAAAAAAAAAAAAAAAATGCTATTCCAGGAAAAACCTCTTAAATGTACAAACACAGAAGGGTTTGTTGACTCCTTCACACGTGTTGCAGCAACAGCACTGCTCTCCCAGCCAGGGAGAGTCAGGACAAGGCTATCTTTGGTAGACTGGGCTCACAGGTATCCTCTGAAAGCAACTTTGCTCTCATCCTACTGACATATGCACAGATCTTATCTCACTCTGAATGGAGCTTCAGGGCGACAGCAGCCGATAAACTGAATTGAAGCCTGGGGTGCACCCAACTCACTGCTTTTTCTGCTTTGGAGGTGTTCCAGTGGCTCCAAAAACCACCAGCCTCCTCCTCTTGAATGTACCTTCATGCTCTTTACAAGATCTAGCATGTACCTGATAAGACAGAGAGAGTTAATTTTGGTCAGGGGTCTACAGAAGGACCCCAGGTCTCTCGAGAGTAGGCATCCAAATTTTTCTGGTCCATAACCAGCTCCCTGCCCAGGCCAGAGAGAGGCAAATAAGAAATAAAACAAGAAAGCTGCAAAAATCTGCCTGCTGGGAAAGATGTGAAGCAGACACAGCAAAGCAAAATCCTGCAAGAGCACGAGCAGCTCACGGAATTAGCAGGAAACTGCAACAAATCAGACCAGGGATGAATTTGGCTGCTTGTCTTGAGGAGATACTTCTCCAGAGCGTCATAGGCTTTTTTGTTTGGGCCATAACAAGCAAACTGGCAGTGAGATGATGATATTTTTAAGAAGTAAATCCTGCTAACACATATTTTGCTAAGAATAGGTGCAGCCTGCAGAGAAGCCAATGTTTTTCTAACCTTCTCAAGGCACATCTGTCTACTGGACTTTGCTTTCTCACTCGCCTACACTTCCTCTTGCTTATTCCTGGCATTCCCACAGGTGCACCATTTGTTATTCCAGAGGCAAGATTTCTCTCTGCCTAATGAAAATGATCCAGTGAGAGTAAGAATATGGAAACTCCTCCCAACAGGAGCTATCTAAAGGTGGATGGACCAGCTTCCACCACCCTGTGCTTTTGTTCTTCTTAGTTACTGTGGTTTCCAAGTTTCCTTTCTAACTCCTCATTTCTCAAGGTGGAATTCTCCTTCAGATCTCCAATGTGAGCGTCATGACAGTGCTCACCCAAAATCACATCCGATCAGAGAGAGAATGAAATGGCCTCAGCACCAGCCTGGTTTTCCCTGTTTGGCTTGCAACCTTTAACCTTTCCATACAGTATCTGATTACTTTATTCAGGGACTCAGATGAGCGTTGCTTGGCCCAGGATGGAGACCTGAATGCTGTTCTCACTGACTTTACAGGCCTAGGGAAATCTCCCAAGCCTTCAGGAAACTTAAACTGGTTATTCATGTTCCTCCCCTCCTCCCCACTCTTTGGTTTGTTGAGGGTTTACTCTCAGGAAGAATTTCCCAAGTTCTTTGAGAGCTCAGTGTAAGGACTGCGATTTCATCCCTGCTCCAGACGTGTTTCTGAATCCAACCAAGCTTCAGTTTTCCTTTACTGGGAGAGTGACTCTCTGCCCTGTAGCCTTCCCTTTGAGATTTAAGCCAAATTCACTAAATTTCATTTAGGAACAGCTCAAAAATCTCTTTTTTTTCCAGCTCAGTAATCTTTAAGGCATGGGCTCAAAAAAGTGTTCACAAACACATTGGGAACCTGTGTCCTTAAGTCCCCAGGATACTGATTGACAGGATGTGGGAGGCTTTCTATGGATGTCCCATCCCTGGATCCCTGGAAGTGTTCAAGGCTGGGTTGGATGGGGCTTGAACTGCCTGGTCTAGTGGAAGGTGTCCCTACCCATGGCAGGGGGGTTGGAACGAGGTGGTCTTTAAGGTCCCTTCCAACCCAAATGATTCTGATCCTGTGATTCTGGAGGTTTGACCTGTGTCCAGTCCTATGCCCTGAGACACTGCTAAGAGCCACCTTACAGACAGAATGCTGGGCTAGGAAGTCTTTTATTTTTTATTATCACCTTTGAGAGACCTATAAATATGCTCACTCAGACTCCTGTGTTAAATTCTGTGAACCAAAATGCCAGAGGATACTTAAACCCACGAACTTTGACTATCCTGGTACATATGAGTGCTGTGGATGCAGCACCACAGGCTCTATAAATGTGCTGTTACCTGCAGAATGACCAACACAGCAGCACAGTGGCTACCAAGGCACTTGGGGCTATTCTGTACAGGGCACTTCAGTGCTCCTTGTGGGCCCCTTCCAGCTCAGGATAGTCTATGATTCTGCTACTCCAAAATTCTATGATTCCAAGGGCGGGTGCTTGGAGAATTCAGCCTCTTCTCCATGACTGAGCAAAGAGAAGGTTGTGGGGCAAGATTATCTCCCTCCCTAAACCCGATGGCAGATGAGCAAATGGCACCATCAGGGACATGAACAACAGAATCAAAAGCTCCCTTTGCTGCTGCATCATTCTGAGCTCTCTTGGGAGGGCTGAGAAGAACTTTTGGTGACACAAAGGAGAGTCATTTATTGGGGCCTAATTATAACCAACACACGTAGATTTTCCATGGCAGCCTTGGCCTGGACAGAAAGCCAAACATGGTACAGGGTAACAAAGAAACAATCCATAAACATTTCCACTTCATCCCTCTGACTCACATGCGACTCTGGACAAAGGACAGTGATCAATAACCTTTTCCCATGGTGTTTGCTCCCAGACCTGCTGCCTCCCATGCTTTCCCCACCTCCTTTGGAACAGGTTGCGCTCACTGAGAATAAACAAATAAGCCCAGGCATAGAAGGGGGTGTTTGTCTTTGCAAGGAACTGAGCTTGAGCCATCCTCAAAGTGATCTCCCACCCAAGGGCCAGGATCAGTCTTCAGCTCTGAGGTAATCCCAGCTTTATGGAAGAGGACAAATGCCCTTCCCAACACCACTCAGCACCTCCAAGGGACAGCAATGGGTGGGACAAGTGCCAGCGAGTGCCATGGATCAGGTGTCACTGACGGACACGGGGACTGAGCCACCGAGGGGAAAGGCAGTGTGAAGAGAGAGATCCAGAAAAGGGAAACGAGAAAATCAAATAAAAGCTGAGAGTCTTACAGATGAGCCTGGAACACAGATTCCTATTTATTTGGATTTCTGATTTCTTTTGCTGCCAGGGGGAAAAAAAAACCCCAAAACCGTTTGGCTGCTTTTTAAAATCTGTTTTACCAATTCAGTGGCTAAACCTTTTGCCTCTGGCAGCCAGTGTACAGGTGCTGCCTGGCTTGCAATCTGCCTGTTGTCACCTTGCCAAATGGCAGAGCAGCTTTAAAATTCAGAGCTTCCTGGAACGTCCAAGGTCAGCTTGGATAGGACTTGGAGCAACCTGGTCTAGTGGAAGGTGTCCCTGCAGAGGGGGTTGGAAGTAGATGGTTTTTAAGACCCCTTCCAACTCAAACCATTCTGTGAGTCTATGAAATCTAAATGTCACATTTTTGTTGTCATTCAGAACTTGGTCTGACCTCCACCAGTGTTGAGGCACCCTCTGAGGGCAAGTTCTTCACCAGTGACCAAGGCAAACAGAGGCATCCTGGACCTGGTGGGCTTTCTGGGAACACAGGCTATCCAGAAACACAAGCTGGCAAAAGGCTGAAGGCCTGGCAAGATCAAGGCTGCTGGTGGGTCACTGTACAGGAAAACTGAGATGGACTGTAATTAGAGTTGGGGTGGGTGCCCCAGGGGATCCAAGGAGGCCAGGCACACTCAGCGTGGAGGGAGGAGCTTCCACCACTACTGATTAAATGGCACATGTGCCAGTCTGGGTAAACCCTGTGGGGAACACAAACCCAGACGTGGTTAAAGCCTGGAGGGTAAGACAGGGCATTAGATCTGATCCAGGGCACTGTAATGGATCTTTTTGATTGCTGTAAAACCAGGACGGGAGCTTTAGAGCTTTAGAGATCTGGTTGATCCCAGCTGCCCCACAGCCTGCCTGCTCTGCATCATCCATCCCTGAGTGGCACCTCTTTAATGCCCTTCCAAAAAGCCCCCAGTGATGGGACTCTCTGCCCAGATCATCTCTTCCAGTGCATAACCCCCTTTTCACCTGGAGGGCTTTGTCCTCATCTAACCCCCTCCCCTGCAGCAATTTGGTGGCAGCTTTGCTCCTTCCCCCACCCAAATTCAGAAGCGCAGTGTTTGCCTCCTCAGGCGCCTGAGGAACACGAGCACCCACCTTTGACGGTGACTAGCACAGAGCTGTAGGTCTGCCCCGCCAGGTTGGAGGCCGTGCAGGTGTACAGCCCGTTGTCCACCTGCTTGCAGAAGAGGATCTTCAGCACGAAGTTCTCCTGGTCGTCCTCGTAGATGACGTGCCGCCGCCCCTCCGAGATGACCTCGTTGTCCTTCTTCCACACGATCACGGGCTTGGGCTCCCCCGTCACGTAGCAGCTCAGCTTGGCGTGCTTGCCCTCCGTGACGCTGCACATGCGTGTCAGCGCCCCAAAAGTGGCGTTCCGAGCCCCCTTGGAGAGTCCCATGGCCCTCTCGTAATCCCGGGAGAGTCCGTAGCCGATGCCAGACAGCCCTTCTGCCGCCGAGTAGGGCTGGACAGAGGTTGAGTCAAGAGTCCCATGGGAGAGGTCCATCTTCCTGATTTCCTCCCGCCTCTTCTGCAAGTGGGACAACAAGGACGCCGTCTTCCCGCAGCTGGAGTCGAAGTTGGCACTGCTGCCCGGGTTGGATGAGCCGTGCGCCTCCACCACCAGCGCGGCCGAAGCGCTGGCGGAGCCGATGAGGTTCTCCGCCCGGCAGGTGTAGGTGCCGCTGTCCCCCAGGCGGGCACACTGGATGGTGAGGGCGTTGGACTCGCCAGCGGACTCGATCTGGAAGCGCCCGGCGTCCGCCTGGTTCCTCAGGTGCCTCCCGTCCTTCTCCCAGTTCACCGAGAGGGGAGGGCTGCCCTGCACTTTGCACTTGAACATGGCATCTTCTCCCAGCGTCACCTTGATGTTGGAGGGTTTCTGGATGAAGTAAGGGGCCGACTCCGTGACTGTGGTCTCCTCCCCCACTTTGATGCTGACGGCGGCGAAGGCCTCCCCGATGGTGTTCTTGGCCCGGCAGATGTATTGGCCACTGTCCTCCAGGCTCAGGTCGTAGATGGTCAGCCGGTAGAGATCCCCATCCTCTGTGGTTTTAAACCTCCCCCCAGACTGGACCGGGAGTTTATCCTTTTCCCAGCTAACGACCGGGATGGGGTTTCCAATGATCTGGCAGCTCAAGGTGGCATCCTTCCCCACGGACACCATAAAGGCCTTGGGCCGGGTCAGGAACCGGGGGACGCCACTGAGAGAACTGTAATCCATCCTGGCTTCCTTCCTAGAGGGGGAGAAACAAAAACGTCAGCACAGAGCAGAGCAGAGGGCGCAGGCAAAGAATTGCTGCACTCCCGTGGTATCGGGACGTTTGTGGTCCTGGAACAGCCACGGTTTCAATGTCCCCCTTAGTATGGGTGAGAAGAAATGGTTTTGGACTTGAAGATTTCTTCTATTTGAGGTTAACAAGCTGCTGATGGATAAGGTAGATCACTTCCCCACAGGAGTCACTCTCTGTGCTGTTCATACAGGAGGAACATGATTGTCCCTTTTAGTTTTGGCACCCGGAAAGTGACCTGCACTGATGCTGTGGAACATTTGGGCAGGTTCTGTAAGCACAGGGAAACCAATGGACGTTGAATGTTGAGAGGAAGGGCATCACAGGATGGTTTGGGTTGGAAAGGACCTTAAGGTCATTTAATTCCAGCCCTGCTGCCATGGGCAGGGACACCTTCCACCAGCCCAGGTTGCTCCAAGCCCCATCCAACCTGGTCTTGGACACTTCCAGGGATGGGGCAGCCACAGCTTCTCTGGGC
>JAWWEU010000081.1:1804894-1822038 GCA_035583155.1 Acropternis orthonyx | reverse complement strand
CCATCCAACCTGGCCTTGGACACTTCCAGGGATGGGGCAGCCACAGCTTCTCTGGGCAACCTGTGCCAGGGCCTCATAGGGAAGAATTTTTCCAATATTTCACTTTCTCTTTGCCTTTTTTTCTTTTATTTCTGCTTCTACAACCTGCTCCCTCTCTCCTCTTGCCCTGTCTGGTCATTACCCACTCCTATGCCTTGTTCCCTGAACCACATTCACACAGAACTCACATCAAACCTTCTCTGTAGGGCCCAGCCTTTAGCAGGTCCCCCAAACATGTCTTTCATACTATTGATGATATTTCCCTTTATTCCCTGTTTCTATTCAACACAACTGCCAAGTTACAGCTGCTGGGACGGTGATGGCAGGCAATGAGCACCTAGAGCTTATATACAGCCCCCCTGAGAAGGAAGAGAAGGCTGCGGGGTGACCTAATTGTGGCCTTCAGTACCTTAAGGGACTTCCAAGAAAGATGGAGAGAGACTCTTTACAAGGGTTTGGAGTGACAGGACAAGGTGGAATGGCTTTAAATGGGAAGAGGGCAGGTTTAGATAAGATGTCTGGAAGAAGTTCTTTACTGTGAGAGTGGAGAGGCCCTGGCACAGGTTGCCCAGAGAGGCTGTGGGCTGCCCATCTTTGGAAGTGTTCAAGGCCGTGTTAAATGGGAATCTTGGAGCAACCTGGTCTAGTGGAAGGTGTCCCTGCCCTTAGCAGGGGGTGGAACGAGATGACCTTTAAGGTCCCTTCCAACCCAGACCATTCTGCGATTCTATGACCTGAAAGAAGAGTGCAACAATTTACTCTATAAAGAGCTCCAGAAGCCTGAGTAAACACAGACTGAATTCCAGACATGCCTCCATCCCCATTTCTTGATGATCTTGAAGGTCCCTTCCAACCCAACCCATTCCATGATTCTATTATGCTCACGGGAGCGCAAAAAGCTGACTCTCCCTGGGAGCAGGATCAGACCTGAAGATGGTGCTCTGGAAGGAGATTGAGCTTCCCAGCTCCAAGCCTCTCTGGAAGTCAAAGAATCATGGAATATTCAAAGTGCCACAGAAAGCAAAAAGGACCAGGGCTCTGTGTGCTGTAGCTCAGAAAGGAAATTAAAACCAGTCACTGAGACAGAAATATCCTTCTTAATCCTCCAGCAGTTTGGCTTCCCTGTTGGCCACACATCCACCCACTCTCTCACCCAATGGCAGGTGCCCTCACAATCCCCCCCCCAGCTCCTGCAGAAATCAGTAGGAACAGGCCAAAAACCTGCTTTCATTTCTTAAATCACCATTTTTCCATTCTCCTCCAGCTCCTGTCAGTGCATTAATGTCAACGTGCAAATCACTGATGGCACCAGGGAGAGGGGGGTGGATCAACCTGCTGCATGACCTTGGGAAAATCACTTCTTTCCCTTCTTTCTTGGCTCCCCTTCCACTTCTTCATATCAAGGCAGGGACGGTCTTGATAATTATTATGAAATAATTATGTTCACAGTGTATATGTGACAATGCACTTGCCAAGGTACATGGCAAATCACGCATGAAAATTAATATCAGATTGCAATTTTCATTCCATTTATGCTGCTGGGGATTGAAAAATATGAATTACCATTAAAACTAAGAACTGGGAAAGTAGTCACAAAAGTACCAAATGGTACTTGCAACAAGAGCTAAAGAAGCTTTTGGGTAACGCTCTCAGGCACGTGGTGGGATTGTTGGGGTGTCTGTGCAGGGCCAGGGTTTGGATTCCAATGATCCTTGTGGGCCCCTTTCAACCCAGGCTATTCTGAGATTCTGTGATCATTATTACCATTGAAGATGGTATTGTTGAGCCAAACTTCAAACTTCATTTGGGTCACAGATCTAAGGCAAACCCAATCATAGTCTTCTTTCTATATTTAACAGGAAAAACACACCATGTCCTGTCCTATCCTGTCTCTCTCATTCCCAAGAGCACACGAAATGACAAGAAACAGTCAAAGACTTTTCCCTTTAGACAAGATTGATCCTTTCTAAACTCATTTCAGTTGCTTTTGGTTCCTGACATGAAGCAAATTTCATTATTCCACCACAAATCTTTAGAGATTAAAGGAAATGGTTTCAAATATTAAATCTGGGAGGTGGGAAAGAAGTAATGGGGGGGAATCACTTTTTAATAAACACTAAGGGGGTAAAGAATGATTGACTTGCAGTCATTAGTGCCAAGGCCAGCTGACCTTCTGTTAATGGGCCACCTTCGATGCTAATTGCAATGAACACACAGCTCTATTTCTCTCTTGGTCTCAGACTGGTCTAGAAATCAGTGAACTGGTTTGCACTTCTTTAGTCCCTCTTGGTACCTTCAACCTCTGCCCTCACTTGAGCTTTGAAATGCGTTTTCCATGAACCCCTGCAAAGCTGCAGGCAGAGAAGCTGCATGAATGGTTTGAAGACACAGGTATGAGCCTGGGGCTGGAGCCAAAGCGCACTGGAGACAGTGGAAATTTCCACTGAAGTAAATTGATTCACAGCCAGAGTCTTCTGCTAATTTGGGGAAGGACTGTTTCAGTGTTCAGAAGGGGATGCTGAGGTTCAAGCTCCTCTCTGGAGAATCCAGCAGTACCATTCACTACATTAATTAGGAGTTAGCAATCAAAACACAGACTCGGAGCTCATGTCCTAACCTTTCACAGCCACTAACTTGGATTTCTGGCTGCACTGTGTCTTCAAAGCACTTGGATTTGGCTTCAGGAGATACTGCCATGTCCTATCCTTCCTGGGTTCCTGGTTGTCTCTGAGAGCTGTGTCACTGACTCACTTCAGATCCAAATCCACAACGTCAAAAAGAGCAAAAAAAATAAAGTTGCTTCACTTCTCCATCAAACTGGGCCCTGCATAACATGGAGAAATGTCTGGAGCACCAAGATGGCCACAGACAGAAGAGGTGCCTGCTTGGGAACCAGCCAGCGACCAGAGGCTTCTCTCAAAACACCTTTCTTTCCCTCACCTGGACCCCAGGAGATGCATCCGTGCCTGGAGGAGAGCTCTGCCCTGCGGGAGCGTGCCGAGGGCTCTCAGAGCCTGCCTCTTCCAAGAGCAGGAACGCTGCTCGCTTCCTAAAGCTCCTGTGCATCCTCCTCCCCTGCTTTCCACGCTCAGCAGTGCCCAAACACAGCCCAGCTGCTCCCTAGAACCTCTGGTGGTCAAGAGCAGTCAAACACAGGGAAGCTGCTGCACCAGGTGCCTGTTGCTTTTGCTCCTGAACCAGGTCTATGCACCAAATCCATCCAAGGTGCTTCTTTCCGGTGGCCTCAAGGCTCAGCCTCCCCCTCCTGCTGCTCCCCAAACACTTGCCTGGTGTTTGCAACTCACTTCTCTCCATCAGACACAGGATACTGAGTCCTCAGACCTCCCAGGGCAGGGTGAAGACCCCACATTCCCTGACGGAACCTACACCTCTCCCAGCTTTCACCACGTGCCCTCACGCTCCGAGGTTCTCCCACCACTATGAACGGCCAGGATCCAGAAGAAAATCCAGGCATCAGTGAAAACAGGGCAGGCTCATCACTACCTTTTAGGCTTATTTCTATCATTGTCAGAAAGAAAAACACAGTTTATTCTTTGCTCTGCTATTGACTTACTTATCTAAATGTGAGAAAGACACTCAAACTCTTATCTCTTCGGTCCCTACCTGAAAATAGGGGTGAAAAACCCCTTGTTTCATGGGTGTTGAGAGCATGAAATCCAGTAACAGGCATGAAATCCTAACCTGTGGCAAGGATGAGGCTACAATAAGTATCTAACACATCTACCAGGCTAGACAGGTTGCACCAGATAAATTACATTTTATAATTTTAAATGGGATAAAATGCATCCTGTTGGTTTATGCTGACAATTAGATTTAGGAGTAAGGAGAGAACAGACAACATACTGAAAGAACAAGATTTAATATTTCTACAGTGTAACTTGCTAATCAAGTTTGCAACCTGTGAATTAACTTAGTAAATAAGTACATTAATTAAGGTTATTTATATGCTCATTCGAAGTTTTAAAAAGATCCAGTAAATCTCAAAGTTAAAAAGATTAATAATAACTCTCTGCAAGTGCCGGGACAGTTCCCCTGGAAGTGCCAGGACCGACAACAAAGCATGAATAAACCCAGTCAATGCAGATACCCTTCCCAATAAATCTCAGACACTTGCCAGTGTCATATTCCTCCACGTAATCCCTCTGTGATTAATCATTTGCAGCAGAGATCACATTCCCATCTGGGGTATTTCTGAGCACCAAAGGAAAACTGGCAGAGCTCGTGATTTCACTTCTGTTGTTATTCATTCGATTTTTCCCTGGTTTGTGTCTGAGGGAGAGAGGCAGAAGTGCCAAATAATGCAGATAAATCACTGTGCAGGAGCCAAACTCGGCTGTGCAGCCACTCAAGGCCTCCTGCCCACTCCTGTCCCCTCCACTTCCAGTCCCTGCCCAACACCTGCTTCCCCATGGACAAGCAACAAGTCCCTTGTGGTGGAAACAGCCAGGGATTTCTCCAGTTCCTGCTGGAATAGTCAGAGGTGGAGCTCAGCAGGAGATGGAGAATCCTGATAGTGGTGCCACAGAAACCCAGAATGGTTTGGGTTGGAAAAAGACCTTAAAGATCCGCTTCTTCCAACCCCTGCCATGGGCAGGGACACCTCCCACTAGCCCAGGTGGCTCCAAGCCCCGTCCAACCTGGCCTTGGACACTTCCAGGGATGGGGCAGCCACAGCTTCTCTGCCCAACCTGTGCCAGGGCCTGCCCACCCTCCCAGCCAGGAATTCCTTCCTAACATCTGATCCAAATCTACCCTCTTTCAGTTAGAGCCATTCCCCCCTGTCCTGTCCCTCCATCCCTTGTCCCCCAGTCCCTCTCCACCTCTCCTGGAGCCCCTTTAGGCACTGGAAGGGGCTCTCAGGTCTCCCAGAGCCTTTTCCTCTCCAGGTGAACACTCCCAGCCTGGCTCCATCTCCTGACCTCCTGTGATTCCCTGTGCTGTGCTGGCTGAGGAGTTGGTTTCATGTTGCCTCATCAACCCTGATCTGTACCTGAAAAGCCTTCAACAACCTCTGAGAAGTCAGAGGTGTCCCCCCCATGGCATATTGTCCCCCCCAACCCATCATCGGTCTGTGATGATGCTCTTTGGCATGAGAGCACAGGGGTGGCAGGTTATTCTCTATCCAAACCTTTCACTTCAGTGGTTAGAAAGGGAATCCTGTCCACCAGGACTCTGGGCAAAGAGCAAGAAGCACCGTGAAATCCACCTTGTCAAATATTCCTGAGGAAAAGGTGGCCACCAGCAGCACAAGTTCATAATCAAAGACTTTGGGTTTGTAAAGCCCAGGTAAGGACAGACTTAAGCCTGAGGGATCACCAAAGTCCAAACATGGATCAGAAGCACAGACCACATTAAGGCCCACCATGCACCTGTTTGCTCATTTTCTCAACCCTCTTTTATACAAAAAATGTCGATTTTGGGTATTTTTCTTGCCTTTAGAGTTCACGTTTCCTGGACTTTCTCAGCAATGCCAACTTCTAAGCCTTGCACTCCTCCCTCCTGTGATGGGAAGGGCAAAGTTCACAGGAAACCTCCTGTCTGTGGATGTTGAGCTTTCAAAGAACACTAAAACAGAAGCTCCAGATAAAAATCAAGGCAGTGCTGGTATTACTGTAGTTTATGTGACACATTGTTCTATCTAAAAACATCAGGAAATGGAATCTGTGGGTGGGGAGGGAAGCTGGTGGGTGGTCAGATGGGAAGTGTGGGTTTCCTTTGATGTTTGAAGCCCTGCTGAGGGGAAGCAGCAGTAACCCTGGTGCCCTCTTGCTTCCAACAACCTCCCCAGGGAATGGACAGCTTGGACACAGCACAAGTATTTGGTGTCAGCTTCGGGCTGGGTGGCATCAGGTGGGCTCTGGTGGGTGCCTGGGAGCCATCAGAGCAGACAGTGTGCTCAGAGGGTGAAATGCACACCAGCACACCCAGTGCTCCCCGCCTGTTGCATCCCCAAATCAGGTGTAGGCACAGATTTGCAGCGGCACATGAATCCGAGATCCCAGAATTCACCCAATGCCCATTTTGGCAGAGCAGGAACAGGATCTGTGGCTGAGGAACTGGGCCTGGGGCTTAGCCTGGGCTACTCTGAATTCCACTTCAGTGAGGGACAACCCATTTTGGCATGTTCAAAGGTCACTGGATGAGCAGATGGAAGGGCTTTCCACGGTGGATCCGTCTCCTGCACTGGAGATGTCGGACACGGAGACCCTGCAATACACTGAGCCTATTGCAAGGAGCTTCTAACTCAAACCAGAGCAAAGCTTGCCTGCATTCCCTGCCATCTACTGCTCCATGCTAATCCAACATCCACAGGAGATGGTAAGGGAAAGTTCAGGGCAGGTCAGGGGCTGACATGGTGTTAAACATGGTGAGAAGCCCTCAGGTTAAAAGGCTCAGCTTGAGATAAGACCATCTCACAACTCTGACCTTCAGGGCAGGGCTAAATATGCACCAACAGACTCAGAAAGGGCCTGCCTCGCCTCGTGCTCCCAGAATTAATCCTTCATCAATAACCTGGATATTTCCAGTGACTGGGAGCAAGCAAGAGTCAAAACATTTAGAAAATTCCAAAAGGAAACAATAAAAAAAAAACATCACGTGGTTTGTCAAAGGTACCGGGCAAGACAGTCAAATCACCTTCCAGTCACGTTAGTGGCACACACTTACTGAAAAACATGGAAGACTGAAGGCACTGCAATGATTTATATGGTTAAAGCACAGATTATATTTCCTCTTGGTTATAAACAGACCTATTGCTTGCAAAGCTCATCCCTCTTTTAAACACGTGCCCAGCAACCACTTTCCAACAACACACCAACAGCTCCAAGAAGTTCCATGCAGGGAAGGGACTTCATCATCACCCCTTGAGTTTTGTTGCAGCACAGGGGCTTCACTTCGGATCCCACCCCCAGTGGAGCCATAAAACCAGCCCAGAAACTTCCAGAGACCTAAAACTGCTCAGCTCAGCCCCTCAAGACTCCAGGGCAACATCTTTTCCTTCTTTTTCTGAGCCTAAAGGCAACAAACGCTGCTCTGAAATGAGGAAATGCTGAAGCACCAGGGAGGCCTCAGGCACACAGGGATTGATGCTCATTCCTGCTCTGTGGGGGTGAGAATGCAGGACACAAACAGAGGGAGAACACTAAAATCCTGGCTCTGCCACTCAGGGGAGAGAAAAAGAGGGATTTAAATGCTGAAAATTTCATCACAAATTTCACCCAGCTGGACTTTGCCTTACACACAGCCCTTGAGAGAAGCAGCTGTGGCAGAGCCGCAGAGAAACAGACTCGCAAAGCTAGAAATGGTCCAGTTTTAGCACGTGTAGTTTCCCGTGCGAGGAAGCCTCAGGATCACGGCTCCCACAGGGACAAAGAATTCCCCTGCTGACAACCAGCAGCGGCTCCCACCTAAGCCCTTGTATTTTAACAAGTGGACGTCATTGTCATTACAGTCACTCCACCCCATTGAGCTGGAGGGCCTAAAATAGCCTCAGCTGTCGGGCTCCATCTCTGCCCATCTCTCTCAGAGCCATTTGGAGAGAGGGGAGGAGGGTGGGGGGTTGCAGAGCGAATCTGTGCCGACACTGGATGGGAACAGTCCTGGCTGAAGAGAAAAGCAGCACTGAGATTATACCCTGGAAATAAAACTTTCCCAAACACTCCTCGTTGCCACTTCTCCACGGGAACCACATGTTCTCCAGGCTTTCCAAGCACTGCTGTCTCCAGTTTGGGGACAAAATGTATCAAGCACAATCAACAGCTTTAATCCTGATTTTCCTCTCTTTTCTCCTCTCCTCTGGAGGCTGATCTTTGCTTTTTTGGTTAAAGGGCCAGAAGTAATTAAGCGAAACAATCCACATTTGGTTTAGAGCAGAGGAAGGATGGATTTACTCCCTGTGCCTTCAGCTCCATCCCCAAACACCTTTCATAAAGCAAGACATACTCCAGCACAGCACAGCAACCACCTCACCCCTCCCTCAGCTACGAACATCCTCCGCTTCCCGCTGGAAATCAGCATCCCCAAATCCATTTCTCCTTAGGAGAAGGTCTAAGTCTTACCTGGAGTCTTGTGTGAGTCTGAGGAGAGCAAAGCTCAGAGCAGGGTAAGAAAAAGCCGGTTCCTACTGAGGTGACAGAAGGGGGAAGAGGGAAGAGGGGAACAGAGGACATGGGGAGACCATGTTGGTTTGGGTTCCCCCTCCCTTCCCCCTCCAGGAAAATAAAACAGAAACCCCAGCACTGGCAGGGACGTGCAGCAGGAGGTCCCCCCAAGTCCCCCAGCAGTGGCTTTGCTGCCCAGGGTTAGGCTGTGCCACCCCCTCTCCCCACCCCTCCCCTGGGTTGTCCTCCTCCAGTCAAATTGCTGACGTGCTTTGCTTTCCCTCTGCAGCCCAGCTCCAAAATAGCTCTGGGTGTCATTTACTGGGGAGATTAAATTTCCTGCAGGACAGAGGCGAAAGGGCAGCGTTTTAGGGACTCGCTGGGACAGTCCAGCAACAGGAGGGGGGATAAAAACCCCACCAGAGGTGTGTGCTTTGGTGGTTTGGGGACAGGCTGTGGCAAAAAGGTGGGTCAGAACTGCTCCTCAAGGGTCCATCCCAAAGCCAAGCGCCGAGTGTGACGTGGGGACTTATCAGCATTACACACTGGATGGGAATTCTTTTCCAAAGGCATCAGATCCAATAGTAGGTTTATTTATAACCTCCCAGGCAGGAGGTGTTACAATGGCAAACAAGCAGCAAGTTAATAAACCTGACTGTGTACCTCCCTTTCTTCATATATCTCCCCTCCTTCTCTTAGGAATACAAAGTGTCTGGAAAACCTGCACCTCCATCCCATCTCAGAGGCTCCAGATCCTAAATTCTGTATTTAGCAGTAAAATTCCTACTTTTTTAAAAACAATTTCCCAGAAGCAGAGTTCACACCAACTCTTATTAGCTATCACAGTATTTTAAAATTAAAGCTAATTGCTGCTGAGGACAGAGGAGGTAGAACAGAGCCCAAAAGGCTCCCCCACAACCACTTCAGCTCTGTGCAACTATCAGGAGTGAGCTGCAAGATACGCTTATTTTTGGCAGTAAACAAAACAGATAAGGTGCTGCACAGTCCATGGGTCTGAAGACACGGTGATATGTTGCATTAAATCACTTTTCAGGGCATAAAAAACACCATCAGGGCAGCAAAAGGGAGTTTTGTTTGGGATTTTTGAAAGCAAGGGTTCAAAAGAGGCAAAGAATCCCAGAATGGTTTGGGTTGGAAGGGACCTTAAAGGCCATTCAGTCCCACTCCCTGCCATGAGCAGGGACACCTTCCACTAGCCCAGGTTGCTCCAAGCCCCGTCCAACCTGGCCTTGGACACTTCCAAGGATGGGGCAGCCACAGCTTCTCTGGGAAACCTGGTCAGAGAGACCAAAGACAGGGAGCACAGTAGGTGCAGTGTCTTATTTTCAGTCTGCTTCTGCCCGGCACACAGTAGGAACCTCAACTCTTGAAGGTTATGAACCTTGTGTTGGGTTCCCAGGGCATTTGGCTATGGAAGAATAAAGTGTGGGAAAGATCCAGCGTGACCCAGGGGCTGGTGGGATCTCTGGGAAAGCAGAGCTCAAGGTGACAAGGACAAAGAGCAGAGAGAGCACTAGGATACTGCAGTGGGATTACCAAGGACAAGGACACTGGCCAGCAGGAGACACTGGCTTCTCTTCAGGGGAGAAGCTGGATGGGGGTCTGAGCAAACTGGGATAGTGGAAGGTGTCCCTGCCCACAGCAGGGGAGTGGGATGAGATGAGTTTTAAGGTCCCTTCTATCCCAAACCATTCTTGGATTCTATTAATTTACCCAGTGGGTCAAAACCAGCCATAAAATGATAGGATTGAGGGGAAAGAAGGTGCTGAGATCACAGGTGACATCTGAGCTGCCTGTGCATTGACTTTATCCACAGTTTAGAGACAGCTTTGTGACACTCGTCCCCTCTTTTAAATACACTGCCCCTTCTGCTCTGTTCTTCCCTCTCTTTTGAAGATGATTTAAAGTTCTATCTCTGGTAACAGCTGCCAACAGCCCTACAGAGACTTCGAGAAGGGCTGCCCAGGCTCTGTCAGGAACAGATCTCAGCACATCTTTGAATCAGCAAGATTTGATTTCTGACCAGGATCATTTGCACTGTTCCACGCACTGAAAATAAACACACTTAAGGTCTATCCCCCAGCCTGAAACTGGGGATAACTCAGTGTCCTGTTTGGAGCAAAGCAAAGCAGATCAGCTGCCCCCCAGCTCTCCATGACACAACTTTGCTGACCCTTCCCTGCACGGTGCAGTTGCCAGAGGCACGAGGTGGGTTGTTTTGGGATGAAATTAGCAGTGTCTTTCCTTTAACATGTTGCTGACTTCGAGAAAGAGCTCAGAGACAACACTCGCTGGTCACTTTTTTTGTTTTTAAAGGACCACCTGTATGTACTAGAATTGCAAAGTAGTAACAGGTTCATTTTTACCACTGTCATGATTAGCAGCTCCAGCACTAATTGGACCCACCTGGGTGGCGATTCTATGAAAAACAGAACAAATACCAGCAAAATTCTCCACCATCCATCCAGACATAGTTAAGGAGCCCCACGCAGGCTCCACCACCACCTGAAGGAGGATTAGGTAATTAATACCTGGTAGTGGCCATTTGGAGATGTTAATTACAAACCAAATGCAGCTGCATCAGCTCCGCTTGGCAGGGCTGCGATATGATAGTGACACAAAAGCCTCTGCTGTGCCCCCAAATCACCATCTCTGGCCCTGTTCACTTCTGAAATGAAGGCACGTGTTTTGGAAGGGCTCCCAGGAGGGCAGTTTGTGCCTGTGGTTCACCTGGTGCCTTTCAGGGAGAAGGACAAGGAATGCTTTCTTATTTTCATGGAATCGTTAGGGTTGGAAAAGCCCTCTAAGACCACCAAGCCCAACCATTAACCCAGCACTGCCAAATCCACTACGAAACAAGTGCCACATCCACACACCTCTTAAATCCCTCCAGGGATGGGGACTCCATCAGCGCCCTGGGCAGCCTCTTCCAATGCTTTTCAACGCTTTCAGGGAAGAATTTTTCCCTAATATCCAGTCTTAAACCTCCCTTGGGAAAACTTGAGGCTGTTTGCCCTTGTTCTATCCCTTGTTCCCTGGGAGCAGAGCCCGATTCCCACCAGGCTCCGACCTCCTGTCAGGGAGTTGCACAGAGGGAGAAGGTCCCCCCTTCCTTTTCTCCAGGATTTTTTGGGAAGCTGTGACTTGCCCTAATTATCCTGAATTGCTCAAGATACCTCAACAGGTCACTAAAAATAAATTAAATACCCCCAGTACCAATTAGTTTTTTTATTTACTCAGGAGCTGCAACATGGCATGGGTTTAAAATAAAGGAGAATATATACATGATCAGCTAATAAAAGTTCAAACTTCCAGAAAAAATTATGAGAGGGTTGAAAGAATCTGAATTTGTATGAAAACAAATAAAACTAGTCCCTTCCTCCTTGAAAAGCCAGCAGAGTTTTCCTCCCACTCCAAACATCAGGGAAATGCATTTCAAACAGCAACTTACGCAGTTTTAAAATACAGAAAAATCCTTCCTTGCGTTTGAAAACTGGATCTTTGAGCTCCAAAACTGCTTGTCTGAACTCTTCACTTGGAAGTTAAAGGATGCCAAATGAATTTAGCCACAGTCTACAGGCACTAAAACAAGCTGTATTTGGGTTTCCTCCAACAAACCAATTAAATTATTTGTATTATTATGATTAGCAAAGCCCAAGGCATAATATCTTATTTCAATATTCCTCTTAAGTACAGGATTTTTTAGCATAAAACCAGTTTTTTGGTCAAAAAAATCATTCCTGCTTCTCCCTGATGGGGAATTTAATTTGATTTTTTTTTTCCCCATGTGATACCACACAAGAATTTAAAAGCTGAATCCGTTTATTTCTTCTCAGTAGGTTTATTCTCAACTAAAAACTCCTGATGTTTTACCTCCCTGCCTAACATTAATTCAGAAAAATAATAAAATAAAAATCAATGCTAGTAGAAGTTTCACACACAAACAACCCACAGAAAATGAGATTATTTTTTTCCCTACTGCTATTTCTGATGGGTAAAAACACTTAATTCTGTGTTAAACATCACCAACAGTTCTCTAAAGCATTCCCAACATAACAGAGGATATTCCCAAATAAAAGGCTACATATACCTGGAAATGTTAATTGATGAAGTAGTGGCAGACACAGAAGATCAATATATAAAGGCAAATTAAGCATTACGCTGAACTAAAAAAGAACAGAGATGCTGAATTCATTTTCCTTCCTATACCAGGGAAGCTCTGCCTTATCCAGGAACACCAGGAGGATTCCTTGGGACATCTGTACATCCCGCTGGGGATTCGTGCCCATTTCAAACCAGCTGGTGAGCTCTTGATCCCAAACCCGCTTGTGCTTCCCAGGAATCCTTCCCAGAACTGCACCTGAGCACCATTTTCTCCCCTGCTGGCATCGAGCTCCAGGTTGGGTTTTTAACTCTTTCCGATTTTTTCCATGAATTGGAACCCGAGCCTGGCTTACCAAAGCCTCTGCTTGGCCAATCCTGCCATTTTGGCATTAAATCTTGATAATTCCACTGAATAAAGCCCTGCACCCTTTCTGCACCACAACCCCAAACTGCCTGCAAGGCTCTCACAGGAAAGAATGCCAAGTTTATTTATTTTTCCAATTCAATTCCCGTTACTTTATGTCCTGCCTTCCTACAGCACTGTCACACAGGGGAATTGGGAGGGACAGGCAAAGCTCCACCAGGTGAGCTGTGAGTCTTCTCTTCCTCTTTTCTGTACTTACAAGATAAGTTTTACTTTTTGTTTCAACTTCTTTCTGGGACTGTAATTTCCTCTTCTCTTCCTTCCATTTTAAAGACAGAAGCTGACTTGCCTTCTTTCCCCATCATCAGGTGTTTCATTTATTAACATCACCTCAGGTGCCCTCCCCATCTGGACTATCACAAGTACTCTGACAGAGCTCACGAGCTCCAGACCATTTTAAAACAGTTTTTATGCACTTTCTAACCAATTTCTTACCTGTTAGAGATGGAGATTCACCTCGTTGTTACAAGCACTGTGATACCCACCTGGCTGCAGCTGATTTGGGGGATGTTGGGGGGTGAAAGACCAATTTAAGGTGCTGATGAGTGTCCTGATGGGTAAGGGGACACACCTGAGCACCTGGAGGGGGCAGTGCCAGAAACCCACGGTCAGAGGATAATGGGTTACACAAAAAGGCACAAAGAGACCCTGAGAGTCCTCAACAAAATGAGGAGACCCCCCCCAGCAACAGACAGGATTAACACAGAATGGAGTGATACAGAAATAGCATGGCCTTTCCTTGCAGCATCCTAAGGGAACACAGGGAGCCGACCCTCAGGCCTGTGGCATCTGTCACCCCAGAAATTATTATTGACTAGAGTCACTCAGACTGCCTAAGAGGGGAAAAAAAAGGGATAAAAGGAGATCAGACAGGAGCAAAAAGGGGGAGCAGTTCCATCATCTCTGCAGGGTAACCAAGGAGCTGCCCGGTCTCCTCCCGCCCCTTCCAACACTGCGGGGTGAGCAACCTGCTTTTCTGTACCTTGGCCTTACCTTAGGACTTATAGATTCCCTTCTCTCACCCGAACCCCATAGATACCTGTGAGAAACGAGCCTCAAGGATTTTTAATAGGGGTTTATTATATGATAGAAGCAAAATTCAGGTATCTGGATGTGAGAGAGAGTCACTGCTTCCCAACCCGTATACCAGATATGACATGTTATCCAGTTACTTCATACATTATTCATTACATCGCATACACATACATTTCACAGTGTCATGCTAACAGTCTACAACAGATGTTTCTTGTTGTGTCAGTTCCTTTCATTATCTTCACACTTAGTAAAGATTTACTACTTCTATAAGGCAAGAATTTAAACAGATCCTCTATAATTTATGCACTTCCTAGGTAAGATACAGAGATACTAAGAAACTAAACAGACCTTATTATAAATCAGGTCCTTCTATAATTCATGCATTCTTTAGATAAGATACAGGGGAGCACTATTCAGGCCTCATTATAAATCAGACTTTTTCTATAGGAGTGTAATTATTGTTTTGTATTGTTCTATTTTCATGAGACTGCATTTTAATTGCTTCCTTACCGACACGAATCACATGTATGTCTACTTCACTACTTTGATGCTAATTTTACCTTGCCCTACACCTCGTAGCTCACCCGGTACATATCTTACTTTATAGTCTTTATAGTTGTTATCCTGCACTGTACTTTATGGCTCGTGGTTTTGCTTTGAGGTGGGTGGTGCCTCATCTCAGTGAGTTGAAATGTGTGTTAGTGGGAAGGGCTCTATCCTTTCTTTTTTTTTGGCTTTATGTTAACGAGTGAGTTTAGACTTTATTCCAGCCTTTGCTGATTTGTCTGTTGTGGGGGGAGTTTTGTATTGAGGCTGCGCTGTTTTGTAGAGTGTGTTTCTGGTTTTTGGATTTATCAGTCAAGTACAATCCTGCAGTTAAATGTTATCACTGACAATACGAATCCTATAATAATTTGTCACATAGCTGTATAATAAAAGTTATTTTGTGAACTGCTGGAGTTAGTCCAGTTTGTTTCTGGTGCTGGCAGCCTCACAACTTGTAGGAGAACTTTAAGAAAAAGTTCTCCTTTACGATTCAGTGCTGTCCCCATATTGGGGTATCCAAAGTCCTGTCCATGCAGTGAATCTGTCCAGTGAAGGGTCTCTGGAGGTGAGACACCACCAGATTGTTCTGGGCTTTAAAAGGCACTGATAGCCAATTAGAATTATATTAATACAGGTGGGATAAGAAATCTTTGTATTTCTGCCCCTTTTTTCACATGACAGAGGTAAAAATAAAATAAAAATACCCCCCCCCCCCAACAAAATGCTTCTTAACAGCTCTCCTGCTTTACTGAATATTCAACCACCCTCATTGTAAAACATTTCTTCCTAATATCTCATCTGAATCTACCCTCTTTTAGGGGACTCATTACCAGTCTTTCCTCTTACAATGTGTTTCTCAGAGATTGCCCCTGTAAATCTGTCCATGAAAGCTTCTATAGTGTTATTAGGTGACTCATCCTTAATGTAAAGGGAATAACTGCCCTGCTTCACTAGTTTTTCCATGGATTTATTCTCTTCATGAAAGAGAACACCCTGCTGATGGAGCTCTTAATCCAGTGTGTGCCTTTTTCCCCCTGAAGGCACTGCAGTCGCCACAGAAAAACCCACACCCTGTAGAAACAAGTCTTTTTGGCCCGAGAGGTTGTGGACTCCCCATCCTGGAAGTGTTCAAGGCCAGGTTGGATTGGGCTCTGAGCAACCTGAGAAGTAGTTCTATTAAATATATATATACATACATATATAATCTTAAAATCCCAGAAGGGTTTGGGTTGGAAGAGACCTTGAAGACCATCCAGTTCCACTCCCCTGTCATGGGCAGGGACACCTTCCACTAGCCCAGGTTGCTCCAAGCCCTGCCCAACCTGGCCTGTGTAAAACTCAGCAGGACACCAGGAGCCTGAAGCTGAATTGTCTTCTGAAACCTCTTCCACACAAGAGCTTTAACCCATTTCAGGACGTTACCCAAACACAGTGTCTATTTTCAGTGCTTCAGCAGCACCGTGGACATCGCTGGGATGAGACAGATGCTCTGTAGTCACACACATCAATCTCCTGCCTGGTTTCAGCTAAGGAGGAGGTGTCAGCATGGATAAAATCGTCTCATTTCCTCATCCCAAGCCTTCCCCAGTGACTCAGCTCATCCCAGTGCCCACAGTCACCGCTGGCCATGGACAGGAGTGTGCCCAAGGAAAAGGCTTGAGTTACACCTCAGCCTTCCTTCTGCCCTCTCCAGTTCCCCCATCTTATCATTCCCACCAGCAGAGACACCACTTCCCTTCTTTCCAGGCATTCCCACTGCCCCTGGCCCACGACAAGGAAGGCTCTGCTCACAAATAAAGCTTTCATGACCGCATTACTATGGGGTGAGGCGAGTTCTGTTTTCCAGGGAATTCCTAATCAAGTGCCTGTCCTATTTATTACTCACTTTGGACATGCTGGAGAAGCCAATACTGATGTTTAACCTCGAAATTCTTGCAGCAGTGAGTAATCCAAGAACAATCCAGCCATGATCAATGCCTGTGTCAGAGGCTGAGTCTGAGAGGCACGTGGATTAAAAGTGGTTATAAAGAGCTGATAAATAAGGGAAGATTTAGATCAAAGGGTGACACTCAAGCTATTTTTGTAAATAAAGCTATCTGAAATATTAAGTTATTTTTTACATTATTTCAACATATAAATAGTTTGGATTTTTATTTTTTTTTCATCACTCTCTGAAAGGCTTTCAAAGGTCCTTCAGTAAAGAACAAAGGAGCAAGTTTTTCTTAAAGTGTGCTCTACTGGGAGGGATTTGTTCCTCTAATGATATTTATAGAATTATTTATATAACTACTGGTTGTAGCAGTGGCACCTGCAGAACTTTAGTGTGATTATGTCCCAAGAGGGTGCACATCCACACCTAAAGTGTCTGCACAAAGGATATTTAATCCCAGAAAGGCAATTTCTTTCCAGATCTGACAGCACCATACCATACAGTTCTGACATCAACTGTCTTGAATAAATGGGCTTTATTTTGAAGTGGTTCTGTTTAAAATGGAATGTGATTTCACTTACTGCTAAATGATGTCCCTGCTGAACAGAGGGAGAACAGTTCCCTCTGTTTGACAGTGGGCTCAGCTGAGCTGGACTAACTCTGAACTGTTTGGGCAGCAACAGTAGCACAAACAATAAAGGACACCATTCCCCAGGGCTGTTCATGCACCACAGGGATAAACACAGGGATGAGATCTGAGAGAGGGACTTTTCACAAGGGCATGGAGTGGTGGGACAAGGGGGAATAAATTTAAGCTGCCAGAGGGCAGGGTTAGATGAGATACTGGGAAGGAATTCCTCCCTGGCACAGGTTGCCCAGAGAAGCTGTGGCTGCCCCAGCCCTGGAAGTGTCCAAGGCCAGGTTG
>JAWWEU010000081.1:1785313-1799816 GCA_035583155.1 Acropternis orthonyx | reverse complement strand
GGAGAACTTTGTTCTACCCTATCAAGGCAAGTCCAATAGCAGCAGTTTGGGAACTAAGACACACACACTCCTGAAAAGGCCACAGCAAGATGAGCAACATGAATTTAAATAACCTCCCTGCAAGCTGCTGTAATGAAAACAACAAATTAATACCAATTTCTGGGTTCTACTTTATGTAAATACCAGAGTAACAGAACTGCCGGAGGGACCCTGTGGGCAGAAAAGAAAAAGAGAGATACAAAACACATAACCAGAAAAAACCCCAGAGTTCTTCCCCAGCTGGCAGCCTCTCCTGTGGGAATTAATAAGGTTGGATCACCAGAAGCCTCCAGTTACTTGCAAGTAAATAAATAATCACAATTCTTAAGTCTATGTTGTACTGGACTATGAGTTTGGGATTTTTAAAGCATTAAAGTTTCACTGTCAACTATTAAATCACACCCTGATCATAGTCCTGACTTGAGAAGGGACCCTCTGTTTACTCAAACTGCTCCCAGGACTGGCTGCAACTCTGCTCTCTTCACCCCAGCTGAAAATTTCGAGAGTATAAAATGGAAACAGGGGGAAAACCCAAACAATTAAACCTCAAAAAAGCTGAGAGAGGGAGGGCGAGGGGTGGAAGTGGAAAAGGAGGAAGCAAATGAAGCTTTACCTGATTACTTCTCAAAATGGGGAAAGGATTCCTGCCCCCCCACCCCCCTCCAAAAATCAAGCCTAACTGCAAACCAAAACCACCTCTCTGGTTTAAGTGTGACCCAAAAACTCAGCTCTGCTGTCCCTCAAGCCAGTCACAGTCCCTAAAACCACAAGCATTACACTTGTACTTTATTGATACCAAAAATTCAGTGCAAAACTTACAGAACTTGTACCTTGTTGACAAATTAAACACTGGGCATGGAAAACAATGTTAGGAATAACAGACCTGCTGCAACTCCAGGTGTTGCTTTACAAAATGCAGGGGGGGTTTAGCCCTAAAATATAACAGAGGGAGCCATAAAGCAACAGAACAGAAGCATCCTGAAGAGAGAACTGAAGGCAGTTCTAGGTCTAATGCTGCCCCATAACTAAATTATTCAAAGAAACGGACACAAAAATCGTTTTTATGAGAAGACTTGGGGCTTTTCTGAGGAAAACAGAGCGAGGCCAAGCGAAACCCAAGCATGTGCTGGTGGGATTTGCAGGGCGTGACAGGGAACATCTGACACTGGCACAGGTGACCTGGGGTGACATTCCACAGCCACTTAGAGAGCCCCAAACTGGGCGGCCTAATGAGTGCAATTAACATAATTAACGCTGTATGCTAATTGGCTGGAACCCTTTAAAATGCGTTTTTAAACTGCAAGTGGAAAGAGAAGCTTATTTATCGCTTTGGAAGAATGAGACTGTTAAAGGCACATTAACTATGAACCAATTAAGAGCCCACGCTCCTTCACAACATTAATTAACACAGGCAATACACAATAAGGACCCACTATGCCCTATACACTCACCACCACAGAACAACCCTACAAGTGTCCTGTAAACAGAAAAGCTGATCCAGACTGGCAAAGCTGGGCTTAAAAAAAAAATCATCCCGGAGCCGAAAGGGTGCAAGCCCCGCTTTTCAGCTGGGGGTTATCAGTTTCACAAGCACAAATTTCACCTTCTTAAACTATTCTGTGCAAATAAACTGCATGTGCACACAGAGAAAACACACTGAAATAACTGTGACCTGCTTTTTTTTTTCTTTAGGCTAAGGCTGAAAATATTCTTGTAAGTTGAACTCACTTTCATTAGAGGAAAAAACCCACACTGTTGCTATACGAAGAATCTGATTTCTATCTACTTTTGCTTTTAAACTTCACTCAATGGATTACAAAATGTGTAAGTTTTTGCTACAGGTTTCCACGCTACTGCCTCAACAGAGTTTTAAGGATGGCACCATTGAGACAAAATCTGCTTTAGGAACACCCACGGACCCAAAATTACACAACTGCATCTCGAACACTTTGCAAACACACAGATACAGAAGAGAGCTCTCAAATTATCCACAAAATGTCATATTCCACGCTGCACACCAGGCGACACAAAAATCTGCCTTTTTGTCTTTCAAACCTGGCTTATATCCCCAGCTTAACTCACTTTTAAAATGAGAACTGCTCTCCAGACCGTATATACTGACACTTAAGAACCTTAATTGATCGTTAGCACATGTCAAGAGATGATGTAACACTAAGACGGTTGTTAAAGCATTAAAATACTCACAAATGCCCTAAGAACACCCCTGGAATTACTCACTCTTTGCTAATTCTCACCCTGAACACCCACACTCTGATTGTCTAAGCCACAAGAATGGAGACTAGTTAACCGCAATTAAATATATTAAGTCTTCCACACCAAAAAATAATCAGTTAAACAGCTTTGGTAACCTAGTACATAGTTAGCTTTGTGTAAATATTTTGCAAACATCCCTTCACCAAAAAAATCCCTAAATACCATGTGCATATTTATATAATAATATACATAGTTCCTGAGTAAATCGTTAAATCTGAATATTCAGAAGATTTGGCAAAACACTTAACTTTGTATTACTAAAATAGACTTTTAAATAAACATTCAATGAACACATTAAAATAAATATGGAATGTGTCTGAAAAAAATTATAGTACCATGAACTTATATGAATAACAAACAATAATTGTTTTAATTAAGTGCATACTACGTTATAGAGCTACTGGTTTTTAACCCACTGAGGAATCAATAAATCTAATTTCTGATCCTGAGTGACAGTTCTCCATCACGTATTTCAATTCAGTACACACTGCAAAGCTACAAAATCCTTTCTTAATGGAAAAATTTAAGTGGCCTATGCCCTGGGAAAGCTCAGTTCACACTGAGAAGCTGAACTGGCAGCACAAGTGCTGAAGCATCTCACACAACCAACATTAAACACTGATTATTCCTGTCCATCTGAGTGATGGATGACCTGACTCCCTGTGACAGGAACAACACGGGAGCGTGGATTGGTCCTGACAGGGCGATGGGATGCAAACCACACAGCGATCACATTGGCTCTGAAAAGAACTACGTTATGGTGCAAAAAAGAAAAGCCCTGAACAATTATTAAGTACTTTTAAATGTGCTGAATTATCTCATTTTTTTTTTAAAAAAAAAACCCAAACAAACAGAGAATTAAGTTCTACCACACCCTGGTTTCTCAGCTGACTGAGACTCACAGCTGATGCAGAGCTTTGGATAAGCACACAAGGGAATGCTCAGCTATTTAGTTCCTCTCACCATTAAAATTCCTACGTAGCAAGACCAGCAATAATAAAACTGGCACTAACACTGTAACAAGACGTGTCTCTCAACACCAGAATCACAGCAACGGAACTCCAGCACTGACCAGGCACATTAACCAACCCTTTGGCTTCTTGACATCCTCCCCAAACCACCTTCCCACGGTGCCAAGCGGGACCCCGAGCCCTTCCCTCCCCATCCTCAGCCTCCCTCCGGCTGTCACAACTCTGCCCCTATTCCGGAATCCTCGGGGGTTCCTCGGGCTTTCCTTGCTCCACGCTGCCTTCTTCCCGTGCGCTGGTGCTTGGAGGAGAAAGCTCTTGCAACGCCCTTTCAACAGCTCCTGGTTTTTCCGGCGCCCCCGGAGGAGGGTTTTTTGGCAAAGTCATCTGTGCCGCGCACCAGAGCGCGGTGCGAGCGTGGCGCGTGGCACCAGCCAGGGCCCTGACGGCAGCTGCCAGAGCCAGGACATCTGCAAGGCAAAGACATCTCAAATTAGCGTGCAAGCCTGGAAGCATCAAGAAAATCTCTGAGCCTTGGATTCAGCTCGTGGCCCCGAGCAAAGCTGATCTCCCATCGCTCACAATTCCTCTCTGGCAAACGGCACCTACAGCACCTCACACTGATTGTCCCCTTTTTGCCCAGGCACAAAGTGCTGCAAAAGGGTCTCAGACGCTGCTGGAGGCTGGGCCAGCGGGGTGGCTGCAGGCAGCTCCTGGGTGGATGTGCCCCCCTGGCAGGGGGCACTGCAGGGGATGACCTCTCGCTTTTGGAGGGGTGAGTAAAAGCACTGAGATTGGGTCAAACACGGAGCTAAAAGCCTGAAGCAGCTCCACAGGGGGGTGGTGGTTTTGTGTTTGCGAGTTCTGCAAGGCCAGAGACGAAACCTGCACCCTTCTACCCAAAACTGCTGATAAGTCTTTAGACACAGGCTGTTGACTGAATCTGGAACTAGGAGGACTGAGCTGCACCCGGACTCCTCTGGGAATTTTGGAAGTGAGGGGGCCTCAGTGACACTTGTGACTCCACAGGAGGGACCAAGACCTGATGATACAACAATCCATTGGAACAGATTAAAGAGCTGTTATTTAGATGCTGTACTGGCAACAAGTCTAATCATAATCCTCCACTCAACCACTGTGTCCTGTCTTCTCCTACTCCCAACTTGTGCTTGGGGCCGGTGTCATGGGACACAATTTTAGGAGTCAGTTTGCTGCAGGTCTGTTATATTAAGGTATGACATCATGCTTGACACCTGAATCGCAAAAGCAAAACATTCTGACTCTCTTTACAGTTTATCTTTCCCTTCTAACATGGAACACCATCACAGACACTGCTGGAAGCCAAAGGAACCTCGCTGTCCACTGCAGCAGCAGGAATTGCATCCCCCTCTGGAAATCACTTCCTGAGACACAGGTGTTTTCTGAAGAAAAATAAAATTATCTTTGCCCCCAAACCCTAAATTCCTACATGTATCACCTCTACTGTTGCTACAGGTTCCTCTGGCTTCCCTTCAGCAGGATTTAGAATGTAATTTCTGGTGTATTTGTGATTTAGATAAGGTAGACAGACATAACTGATTAACACAACACCAGCACATTTAACTTTTTTATCTTCATAAGCTGAAGAGAAATGAAAGCAAAGCAGTATCACTAAAAAAAAGAAATTCTATTTGCTTAAAAACAAGCATATTTTTTACTTTTAGGACAGTGACCTATGGTTATATAATATCACTGAACAGTTTTCACAGTTCTCTTTCAATCAAGAGGAAAACATTTCAAAGTGTTTTGAACTGGTAACAGAAAAACAAAAAAGGCAACAGATCTCAAAGTAATTAAAAAGTCTTGAAGAGTACATTTACAAATTCCTTTTGCTGAAGTTACAAGGCTTGCTGCGTATTTCCAGTTCACATATTTCAAAAGGAGCATGTTCACAATTAAAACCTCTGGGAAAGCTTTCCGGGGACTGCAGGGATGGGGAGCAGGTACCTTTCTCGTGGCTATGGCGTGGCACTCCTTGTCTCTGGGGATTAGCAGCATTAATAATCTCCTCCTTCCGACGAGCCTGTGTTCCTTGGATGGCTTCCATGTGGCGCTCCAAGGCTGTGGATATGTTCCTGTGGACAGGGCTACCACGAAGCCTCTCCATTTTTCTTATTAATGTGACCACCTGATGGAAAACACCAACATCGTTCAGTATTTACAAGTCTCCCTTGGAGAAAGCAAAGCCCCAAAGAACTGGAATTCCAGCCCCAAAGTCCCACCCTGGCTTGTTCCCGCGACTGGTCGACAATCAGGCGATCCACCCGGGATGGGTTGGCTGGGAGTCGGGACACAGGGGCGTTGCTGGAGCTGGATATGCGCTTTCCCGGGAAGTGCCTGGCAAGGTCAGCTTCAGTCTGAAAGGGAAACGAAGATCCAGTGTAAATGCTTGAAATTAGTACAATATTACGAGCCATTCTGGGGGCTGTTGAGAATTTTCAAGTCTATTGGGAAGTGAGCGTCCCGTCTTTACCTCTGACTGCATTTACAGAAAAGCATTCCCAAATATCACAGAGTCCTGGAATGGTTTGCCTTGAAAGGGACCTTAAAGATTACCCAGTCCCACCAGCCCAGGTTGCTCCAAGCCCTGGCCAACCTGGCCCTGGACACTTCCAAGGATAGGGCAGCCACAGGACAACCTGTGCCAGGGCCTGCCCACCCTCACAGCCAAGAATTCCTTCCCAAATCTAATGTAACCCTGCCCTCTTTTAGTTTAAAGCCATTACCCCTTGTCCCAACGACTTCATGCCCCTGTCAGAAGTCCTTCTCCAGCTTCCTTGCAAGAATACTTCCCTAATTCAGCTCCCCCTCTGACTACAACGCTCAGTGTCAGCTTTTAGAACCAAAGCTGTACAACTTGATTTTAACCAGCCTTGGAGACAGGCCCAGGCAAAGAAATTCTTGCCCAGTACCCAAGGAAGGGGTACTTGAGGACATGGTTTGGTGGTGAACATGGTGGTGCTGGCTGATGGTTGCACTTGATGATCTTAAAGGTCCTTTCCAACCTTAACGATTCAGTGATTCTATGAATTTAAACTCAATGCCTTCTCACTGCATCTCTCGAGTGTTACATATTATGATTATTAAAGAAAAGAAACAGGTGATCACAGCAGCATAAATTGTACCTGAAGTGCATCAGGGTTAAGTCAGATTTAACATCAACTTGTATCAACTGTGAAAAATTATCAACCCAGCTGCCAAACTCCTTGTTGAGAAATTCAAGTGGTTTACCCGGCGTCTAACACAGACAGTGACTTAACATCACCAAAGCTGTTTTTGGAGAGGAACTTCTTACACTTGGAGTGAAAAAGACACAACCAGCAGTAGATTCCCTCTCTCACTCCTCCTTTTTCAGTGTCCAGTGGACACAGGAGAGAGGGCTCAGCTGCCAAACTGCAGTTCAAAGCAAGGTTAAATCCACATCCCCACTATGTACCTTCCTACTGCAAATATGTGCTGAAGTCCTTTGCTTTACTGACACTTCCATATTATTTGATCTCTGCCCTCAGCTAACATGGATTGCAAGAGCTGACTGACTCCATCTGACTTCATCTGGGAAGCCTGAAAGACATCCAGACAAAAAGTGGATGGGAAAGGAGTCATGGAGCCACATAACACCAGTGGGTATTTAAGAATTACAACTAATGAGTAATTAACTAATCTATCTACACATCTAATATTGCAGGCAACTCCAAAGAGACAATTGGTAAAATAAAGGTATCTGCAGGTAGAGTCTGTAACTACAAAAAGGACTGAAAAACCCCAAGCAGATCATTAGGATAAAACTGGATCATATGGAATGAACCAGGTAAGCGAGCCAATTAAATCCCTTTGATTATTAAGCACATGGTATGAGGATAAACAATCTTCCTTTAATCATGAAATAAAAACCATGAGATAAAAACTACAATTTGGTCCTCCCAAACGACTCCATTGACTCCAAATCCCGCCTGAGCAGGTTTGGAACAGCCTCCTTTGCCACAACAGAGAGCAGAAGAGTTCCTGGAAACACTGGAGCAGGAACCACCACCACCCTTTGTCACTTGTAGGGAATTCCTAGAAGGTCAGAGAGGGCAGAGAGGAGTCTTGTTTAAAGGCATCCATGAGAGAACAATACAAGCAGTTCTATTTACACTTCCCAAAATCCATTAGCAAGGTCCCACAGTTGAGGCTGGAAAGAAAAAGGTGCTCTCCAGAGATCCAGTCTGGTCAGACACCTGTCTCATTATCAGACCAGGAGTCTTCTCCAAAGTGGAAGAAACAGTCAGGCACTCAGTGAATAATTAAGACAGGGATTATGGCAAATTGGTTTCTGAGACCTGGCATGGAATCCAGAGACTGGACTCCTCTTGGGAAAGCACCTTTAGAGCACAGAGCTTTCATTCCCACTTATCAGTAGCACGATCCCCTCCTGACAGTTCTCAGCAAGAGAGTCTGAGGCAGGGGAGCGACTGCAATAAACTGCAGTTTCCTTTGGGAGAAGTCACATGCCCTCAAAACACTGTAGGTTTTCTCTATAGCCCTGCACAGGGTGCCCAGGACTGCTTGCTTAACTTCCTTTTTACTAAGAGTAAAGATTTAGTAAAATAAGAAACAAAAAGGGAAAGACACAACTATAACACTAACAGCATAGAAGACCAAAACCAAACAAGCCAAAACAACACAAGCCCAAAACAGTCAACAAAAGAAAGACGAAAAAACCCCAACCAACCAAAGAAGAAACACCATAAAAATTTTCCTCTCTTTCTTCACCTGATTTAAAACCAGTCAAGCTATTATTAGGAATTATTATCAGCTGGGCTTTACCTTCTTTCTCTCCCTCTCCAAAGCTCTCCACTGCTCATAACACTCCTCTAGTCGGGTATGAAGCTCATTAGCAGGTCCACTGCGGTTCCTCGGGGGCCTGTACTTGTTAAATGGTGCTGGGAAGGCAAAGCGGGGGGCAGAGACTTCCCCACACAACAGGTCACTGAGGAAGGGACTCAAGGGGTTCAAGTCGTCGCAGTGGAAAAGGTCGACGAGTTCTGAGAATGGAAACGGCGAAGGGGGAAAACCCAAATTATTCGCTGAGGAAAACAGGTGGTGATTAAACAGAGGCAAGCTGGGATTTTGCTTAAAATCAGACATGAATGGGAAAGAAGGAAGAAAAGAAGGATTGATGAAATCTGACAGGGTGCCACCGTTCTGTTTGTGCGTTTTTGGGAACACGTTGAAGGGCGGATGGTTTGGGGTGGAACATCCAAGCTGAGGGATCCAATTCCTTCTGCCTCGTCTGTCATCCTTATTGCAGTTGTCCTGGGTCTGCTTTTTTGGAAACCTGTGGTATTTCTCAGGGTCTTCACTCAGAGCCTTCTGCTGCATTAGCCAGCTGGGTGAGGAATTAACAGGGAATTGATGGTATGGCCCCTCCTTGTTAGTCAGTGAATCCTGCTGTGACTGTCCCAGGGGTTTGATCTGCTTCTGATTTTCTGAGGTGAAATTAGAACCCCCCAAATTGTTAGAAAAGCCATTTGAGACTTGTAACCTTCCATCTTTGCTGGGAGGGAGGACAGGTAGGAGCTGTGAGTAGTAAGAGGACTGTGTTAGAGACTGATGGGTGGGAGAACCACCAGACATGGTGGAAACCCCTGAAGATGACTGTGGGCTTGTTGCTTGTTTTCCATATGGGATATCCAATCCAGCTGCCAGGCTTTTCCCATCCAGCCACATAAATCCAAGGTGTGATGAGTAACTCCCATTTTGCCTGACATTTTTCACAGATAAATCATATTCGGCTGCTTTAGGAGAGAATTCTTTAGGGCCAACATTAATCTTACATTCATTATTATTAAGAGCATCCCCCAAAGTGAAGCCACGATGGCCATTTTGCACGTGGGTTTCCTGGGGTTTTCTGGCTGTTTCTGCAGAAGACTTATTCTCATTAGGGGCTTGATTGAGAAAATACAGAGATGGATGAAGAGCTGACTGCAGTTTATGAGCAGCTGTAAAGTTTTCACGTCTTTTAGAAAACCAGGGGTTGTCCTGGGATGCTTTAGCCCAAGAGTTATCAAAAGGCTGATTGGAAAGATCAGGGGAGCACTTGGGTTGTTCTTGAGCATAATTTTTCAGACTTCCTCCTCTTGCTCTTTCGCTTCTCCAATAATCCTTCGGAGCATTAGTGCCTTCTTTCAGTCTGTTCTGAGAAGCAAAAGGGCTGAAACCGGAGCCAAGTTTCTCACAGTCTCCATTTAAGCTCACGGGGCCAAAAGAGCACAAATGCTGGTTGGGGTTCACACCGTGAAATGAAAACCCTTCCTGGCTGTTCTGCAGAGAGGAATTCCCAGGGTGATTGCGAGGGCCAGGCGGAGAGAGCCAAGACCCTACGAGCTGCAGGTCTTCCAAACCTCTGGGTAACATCTCCACAACATCTGGAGGCTTCTGCAGCCGGTCCTGATGGGAGCACTGTGTCCCAGCCAGGCTTGGAAAATCCTTGTTTTCCACGGAGCGCTTCGCTGAGAGCCCTGAGAAGTCCCCGCTGCTCCCAAGGTCAGGTGCCCACACAGGGGGAAACAATCTTGACAGGGAATTCCTGTAACAAAGTTAAGCAATGAAATTATTTCAAAACATTTCTTACATTCAAATTGTTCTCACAAGCCACGGTTGTTCCCCTCCACTGCATTATTGACCAACCCCACAAAGCTCTCCTCAAAAATACACAGTGGGGAATATTCCCACTGAGGCTGAGTAAAAGCTCTGTGCAATCTGAGTACCAACACTGGTCTCTACTGGTTATCATACGTATATTAAGAACTGCAGAGTTTATTTGGATCTATTAAATATTTTAGATTTGACTGTATTCAGTCAGCTCCCTACTGGATAAAATTAATCAGATTTTTTCCCTCCTCAGTTGCTGTAAAGCCAATGGAAGGCTTTAGGAAATTTACATTTCTAATAGTTTATTGTCCTTTTTTTTTTAATGGCAAGTGAAGTAAAAAACACTTCCACGTTTTAATGGAATTTATAAGGCCTTCATTACTCAGCTCTGAAATAATCCAAAATGTGAATCACATCTGTGTGACAATGGGCGTAACAAACGACACAGAAATTATAAGAGCTTTCAGGACAAACTTACCAATCTGTGACTGGTTCTGGCTTGTTTGGCTCCTCTAAAATGCTTGACACCAGCCCAAACATATCAGGGCCATTGCCAGAATAAGAAAGATTTATTGATGCCCTGAAAAAAAAACCCAAAATGAAACATCAAAATAAAAGCTTTGATAACTAAGTCTTTTTCTCCTAAACAAATCAGGCAAAAGGAAAAGTAAAGGATCAAAACTTTAATAGCATTTATTAGTTTGAAATTTACATTTTCAGCATCCATACACAGAAATCTCTGCCTGTATTTGTGAATTCTATTGCCTGAGTGAAGCAGAACAGTTTTCCTGACTTCTTGCTTCAGAGACTTCCCAAGCTGTTTAGCGAAGAGACTGGAGCAGCAGATTTTCCTCTTTCCAAACAACAAAACTATTTCATAGACATTCATTCCACAGACTGCCTCATTTAGAAGACAAATACGATCAATATTCTCAAAGTCTTGGGGATTCTAATTTATCTGCTTCTGCAATTCAACAACTATTCCTTTAATCTCAAAAAAAAAAAAAAAAAAATGAAGCTATACTTCAGTTGAACCACTTTTAAAGCCCGTGGCAGAAATAACTTTATCACAACTTTAATAAATATACCTGATAAACACCCAGGGGTGTTGAACCATCACTGGTCTCACACAAGCCCAACTTTGACCTGAGGTGCAAAAGGAGATCCCTGCAGAGCTGCCTGCACTGACACCTAACCCTTATGAGATGTTAATTAAAACATGAAACTATTAAGATCTCCTGCCCTCTAACACACCGTGTTTGGCTTTAATGAATTTCACTCACCATTCTCTTGGTGATTGCTCTCAGTGTCCCCAAAGATCTGACTCTTCCCGGGTGTCAGCTCATCCAAACTCCATCATCAGCTAATGCTGCCACATAATTACTCACCAATTCTGCTGATTACCAGATACCATAAAAGGTGGGACAAACTATTAAGGCAATCACCTTGTTAATCTCTTGCTGCAGTGAAAATAAGACACTTATGCCTTACTGGCTTTTAAGACCTCACCACATTTGGACTTTTGCCTGTCTCTATTACTCCATGACCACTCAGTTCCCTCCGTAAGGAATCTGGTCTGCGTGGTTTTGTTTAGGATATACAGAAGTGCAAAGGCTCTTGAAAATGTTTCATGAATGCAGAACCGAGATATTTTCCAGAGCAGCTGTACCACATTTATGCTTCCAGCTGCACAGGTACCACTTCTGACACTCTTCATGCTTGATGATGTAGAGTATTTCCTGGAATATGAACTCATGATCTGTGGGGCTGAGGGGTGGGAGGCGTGGAAGGAGAGAGGATTTCCCTTAAGGAGTTCTCAGTGACATATGGCAGCTTCCCATGTTGTTCCCTGAATGTGGTATTCTTCCCAAACTTTCAAATACTTTTTACAGGTAAACACATCTCTACACATGCAGAGCCCCACCTTTATTTCACAGTCTCTAAAAACTACAACACGCCAAAGAAAACTCATTGAGTTTCCAGTTATCTCATTGAGTTTCCCTGAAAAGATCCGGAATCCCGTTTGTTCTGCTCTGTAACAATCCCAGTGTTGCAGATCCCAGCAGGAATGCTCCTACCTTTGCTTTGTGCAGTCCTGAAAAGCAGTTTTTAAGCCAACATCCTCCCCACCACCTGACCAACCACTGTGCAGCTGGGAAGACTCCAGGGATGGTGGGCTGTTAGGAACTGCTCCTAATAATGGGGAGAACAACTCAGTGTCCATTGTTTGGTTCTTGCTATTCACCTGTGTTGAAAAGAACGAAGAGGGAGCATTTTTTTTGTGCTATAAATTTATGCAAATGAGCAGCAAAGGCTTACTTTTCTTTCTTGAACTAAATAATTCTTTAGGAAAACAAAACGTTGCTATGATAAAAGGATAAAGTCTAAACCACGTTACCCACCCTTGCCTTAAATTGGTGGAAACCTGACAAATATGTCTCCTAAAAATAAATATGCAAATAATAATTACTTGCTACACAACGACAGGAATTCTCCACTCCTTTCACATTGTAGGTGTTGGCATGTCAGGTTCACAAGCTCGGAATGTTCTGTATGACCGCAAATGCACAAGTCACAGGTACACACATCCCCTCTGGAAAACAAAAGGAACAGCAATTATGCCTCTTATATCCCTGAAAAAAAAACAGCTATTCCAAAAAAGAGGAAAGCAAGGAGGGACATCTGTAAACTCCAGAGAGCAAAGTGTGGGTAAGAAAAGTAACCTGAGTTAGTACTGCTCTGGAAAAGACTATTACAGATAAATTATTTATTCAAAGATTATTTATGCCAAGAAACGTTGGTGCAGATGATAGCTGAGGTCGCTTCCAGCTTGGAATTCCACTAATTTAATTTCTCTCTTGCTTCCTACAAATCCTTGGTCAAATCTTGGCTTAGTGAAAGTTGTCATGGACTTGAAGATCTCCCTTCCCTGGGGTATTGTTTGAAAAGCCAGCAAATAAATCGTGGCTGGCTAGGTGTGTTCCCACCATGAGCAGGACAGGACAATCCTTTAGGGAATTTTTTGAACAAATGAAAAAAAAAAAAAAAAAAAAAAAAGCTTACACGGAGGATTTATCACTTGCTATAAACTGGTCTTACACACCCAAACAAACCCCTATTAAATAACAGAATGAAGATGTACCAGAACCCTGTAGAGGCTACACAGATAGTCTCTAAACTGCCATACAAACACACTGTCAATATTTGTATTATTAAATATAAAGAAAAGAACAACTTCCTGGCCCAGAGACCAAGTGGCACCGCAGTGCTGGAGGGTGGGACCCCCATTTGCTGCTACCAGGGACTCCTGAACCACACCCAAGTAACATTTAGGAAACCAGCTGCTGACCAAGGCCAAAATTTCTTTCAGGAATAATTTACCAGTATCAACAACCACAACCCAGTGCCTGAGCCCTGGTCTTGTTTAGATTCCCAGGGAGCAACACACAGAGATAAATTCTGCTCCTTGGCGAGGGTGTAAAATACTCCTGCATAGATTAAAAATAGGACCTGTAAAGTAATGGATTTATCTTTTATTTTCAGAGCCATTAATCACTGCTAATGTGAGTTGTGCAGGACAATGTGTCTGAAGATCAGTAAAGGAGGTACTTCATGTACCCGAGATACAGCCTTGGCACTTCCAGAACACCAGAGATTGTCCTTCCACCTACTTAAACACAAATTCTCCTCTGGGGACTTACATGAGGACCAGCAACAAGTTGCAGCAAAAGAAGAAAACGGGATAGAATCACTCAGAATTCTAGCATTAAAAAAAAACCAAAAAACCCACACCACAAAAACAAATGAAATGCTGTCCTCCCAAAAAAGTAACGTAGAGAGTTCAAATATGATAACCACAGTCTTCAGCAGGGCTTTTACTTTATCCTTTCCACCCTGCAAATCCTGGGAAAGCCACTGCTCTCCCTAAATTACCTCTCAAAACAGCAACAACAAAAAAAAAAAAAATCACATGTAAAACCCAGGTAGGTTACTGGGATAGGTGTAGGGTTTTTTTTTCCTTTCAAAGCATATCAAGATACAACTCCTGTTTGCTCCTGAAAAATAGGAGTGTGCATGTCCTAATCCCTCTCCCTGCATACGAAACTGAATACACTTTTCCCCACGACATCTCACACTGTTATTAGTCACATCTCATCTTCAAATGCCCACAGAGGGCCCTCAAGTCGTGCAAGCAGCTCATCACAAAAGAGGAGTGAGCAAACAAAAGCATTTACCAAACACAGTGACTATTTCCAAAAGCCTCAGGCAGTGATGTGTGTGTAGAAGCTCATCCAAAGTTTATTTGAGGAGAAATACATGAGAACTTCATCAGTATAACGTGAATATTCAAGTATAAATGTATATGAAGCTAGAAAGTATCAAAGCTGTTAGACATGGTACTGTTGTGCTATCTGTGACATGAAAGAGGAGAGATTTAGGTTAGATACCAGGAAGAAATTCCTGGCTGGGAGGGTGGGCAGGCCCTGGCACAGGTTGGGCAGAGAGGCTGTGGCTGCCCCATCCCTGGGAGTGTCCAAGGCCAGGCTGGA
>JAWWEU010000081.1:1763905-1779668 GCA_035583155.1 Acropternis orthonyx | reverse complement strand
GTGGGCAGGCCCTGGCACAGGTTGGGCAGAGAGGCTGTGGCTGCCCCATCCCTGGGAGTGTCCAAGGCCAGGCTGGAGCAACCTGGGGCAGTGGGAGGTGTCCCTGCCCATGGCAGGGGGTGGCACTGGATGAGCTTTAAGGTCCCTTCCAACCCAGACCAGCCTGTGATTCCGAGTTCCCCTTCACACCAACTCCCTGTTTGTTAGCTGGCTCCTTCGTGCTGCCTCTCTGTGCAGACAGGGCACTGAGGATTTGCTGTGATTACAGAAATTCCCTGCTCCTGCACCTTGAGCAAGGCTGCGACTCCCCCACTCCTTCTCCTCCTGCCACCCTCCCCGCTCCTTGCCCACTCGTGCCAAGCCAGCACAGCTGCCAGCCACGGAGAGGCAGATGAAACCCACAGATCTTAGCAAAGGGCATGGTAAGTGTCCTGTAAATCGTGTTTGGAACAGACAATCCTGCATGGCAGACATCTGGGAACAGCTGATGTTGGAAGGGATCTCTGGAGTCAGTGCCCTGACAGGGAGCAGACTGTTCAGGACCTCGTGCAGTGCCAAGGATGGACATGACAGGAGACACAGCCCTGTCAGTGCTCCCACTGTACCTTCCAACACAGCTATGAGACCCATTTTCCACACAGAAGCTTCTGCCTTGCCAGCACTGCCTGAGAAGGACTGAATATTTGCCTCATTATACAATCAGGAAAAGTTATTTTCACTGCCAAAGTCCCACTTGAAAAAGTCCTTTATTTTCCAAAAAGCTAAAACCAGAGGTCTGTATCTTGTGACAATCCTCTGCCTGAAGATTTCACAGCCCTGGGGATACAGCAGGAGACTCACATATTATTTCTCATTACTGGAAATGTTTTGTTTCTAGTCCTGTCCAGCAAAGTCCTGGAAACAGTTCAAGACTCCAGCTCTTATTCCAAGCTGGCAATAGCTGCTGGCAGGGCACTGAAGGGCCCCCTCAGGCAGACTGGAAGGAGTTTTAGGAATTTATTCATAGGGACTCCTAAATTTTGCCAATGTTATGTATTCCTGGGGTACCTCACTGAAACAAGACTCCTTCCACCAGCCCAGGTTGCTCCAAGCCCTGTCCAGCCTGGCCTTGGACACTCCCAGGGATGGGGCAGCCACAGCTTCTCTGCCCAACCTGTGCCAGGGCCTGCCCACCCTCACAGGGAACAATTTCTTCTTGTTTAGAGGTGAGAACAGTTTATGGGTTTTATAAGACTAACAGTTATCTGAAAGGATATATTATAAGCTGAAAAATAACGCAATCACAGCTAAATATTTGCTTCGTTATACAATTAGGATAAATTACTTTCATTGACACAAAGTCCCACCTGACAAAGTCCTTGATTTTCCAAAAAGCACCCGAGCTAAATTAGCAAAAAGCCTTTTTAAAGCCAGTTATCCCAAAACTGCAGGAGCTCCCTGCTACAAAGCGTTGCTCAAGGATGCTTCCTATAAACATCTCTGATAACAACAACAAACAAAAGCACTGCACAATGTTGTTACACTTACACTGAGGGTATTCTACCCTGATTTCTTGGCAGGATAAATATTTCCTGTTTATTTCTGCTTTATCATAACAAGAAAAAGAAAACATAAGAAAAGGCACTGTTTGGGGTTGGTTGGTTTTCTTTTAAGATTTCTAACAACTTCAGCCTTCTTAATCTACAGCACACTGGGACTGGTTAACTCAGTCAGGATGCCCTGCTAGTGATTCTCTGAAAGTAGTGGGTAAAAAAGAAAAATCAGAATTCTATAAATTGCTTTCCTGGGTTACCCAGGAAATGAACCACCAGAAGTAAACAGGCAGCAGGGATATATTAAAAAAAAAAAAAAAAACCAAACAAACTCAGGGGGGAAAATACATCAGTTATTCAGATATCTCTTAATGTCAGCGATAAAACCATGAAAGTGGCAGATTACTGAAGACTTCCTTCTAAATCCCAGTTTCACATCATCAAAAAGGCTTTTTGCAGCAGCAGAGGGAAATGCTCCTTTTTAGCAGTCAAATAATTAAGCAGCTTTTTTTCCTGAGGAAAAAAAAGAATCAAGTCTGAAACACCTCAGCCAGGTGGGTCAAAAGCACATCAAAACGAACCATTTAAGGGTCTGGGGGAATAAGCACATTTATGAGATGCTTGTTCAGTATGTGGGTTCTGTTGCCCAATTACCATTAAGAACACTCATGGATTAATGCCAAAGGAGAGGGTGTGAGGATCTGCTGAACTCCAGGAGCAGAGGATCACTCTCCTGTCCTGACTCAAACAGCGAAAGCTGCTCCATCTGTGATGTAACAATCTGTTCAGGTGTCGAGGTTTTTTTGTTATGTGGTTATTCACTATAAACCAAACACGTGACATGAGCTTTTATTTCTGCTTACCTAAGCAAATTCACGTTTTGGACTCACCTGTGGATTGCAATGACCAGGGGTGGCCCTTTGACCATGCCCTTCTTGTCAGTAGACAGCTTCTCTCCTCTGAGGTGTGCAGCATTGCCGTGCAAGCTGAAATTTAGGTTCTTATGGACTGACTTGGCCTGTTTAAAAGCAATCAAAAGAAAAGCAGCAATTACCAGATCTGTCAAAGCTGTACTTATGCAGGAAACTCATTTCTGCAATCCCCTCCTTGCTCCTCCCAGCATCTCTCCAAGTCACACCCCTCCAGTACCACCCCCCTCCAACACACTGGTAGAACAGTGATGGCTTATTTCTGTTTATTGCTGTGAGATCCCACATGAGAGAAGAGCTCAGCAGGTACAAGAGCTGCTGGACCAGGTGTCACACAGAGTCCTGGACGGGGCAGGACAGCAGCACTGAGGATCACACAGGTAGAGGGCTCTCCAATTCATCCTGTCAGATGAAGGTCCATCACGCAGCTCCACACCCACCACCCCAGCGCACAGAGTCACCCCTCAACCTGCTCACATCTGCCACAGAACTGAGCATGGCAGGACAAAGTCTTTGGGAATCTGAGAATGCAGCCCCTTGTGGGTTCCATCCCATCTTCAGTCTCGGGGTCTGTCAGTGGCAAAGGCAAGGCTGGCTCCTGCCACACAGTCATCCAAATCCAGGGGTGACAGAAACACAGCCCCTCGTGACAACACAGACATGGAGGGGCTGGAGGGTGTGCAGGGAAGGGAAGGGAGCTGGGAAGGGGCTGGAGCAGCAGGAGGGGCTGAGGGAGCTGGGGGGGCTCAGCCTGGAGAAAAGGAGGCTCAGGGGGGACCTTCTGGCTCTGCAACTCCTTCACAGGAGGGGGGAGCCGGGCTCTGCTCCCAGAGAACAGGGACAGGAGGAGAGGGAATGGCCTCAAGCTATGCCAGGGGAGGTTTAGACTGGATATTAGGGAAGATTTCTTCCCTGAAAGGGTGGCCAGGCATGGGAACAGGCTGCTCAGGGAAGTGGCAGAGCCCCCATCCCAGGCAGTGTTCAAAAGCTGTGTGGATGTGGCACGTGGGGACAGGGTTTAGTGGTGAGCATGGTTTAAGTGCTGGGGTAAGGGCTGAATTCAGAGGTCTTTTCCAACCTTAACAATTCTATGACTCCATGTTCCCAATGTGAGGATTCTGAAACCCTTCCCTGTGCTCTCTGCACATCCATTTTGACCTGTTGCAGCACCACCCCCCCCCCAGACTGCCCAGCTGTGCCTGCCCACTGTCACCTGCATGTCACACGTGTGACACCTCTCATGTTCAGCCCCCTGTGTTACAGGACACAGCAAAACAACGTCCCAGCTTCGCAATCAATGCTCTGCACAAGCGTAATGCTTCATCTCCACTGGCACAAAGGCTGCTTTTATGATCAAGTTAAAGCGTGTAACAGTCATATTACGATATATTCTTAAAACCTCACAAAGCACCCGCTCCTGTCCTAAAGTATTAAGATGATGTGAGACTATACCCACATCCCAGTCTGCATGACCTACTCTCAGTCCAAAAGTCAGTTTCACAGAGCACCACTTGACACCTGAAAGCCCAAGCAACAATCCATTGGTATCTCTAAGCAGGAACTCTGTGAAATCACGTGAAACTCTCCAAAGTGTTGCAGGTGCTGCATTCAGCTTCACAATCCACACAAGGGTCCAAACAAAGCCTAAAGTTCACCCAGGTGTTCAAAACAGGCCCAAGTGCCACCCCTGTGCTCCAGCCAGCACACCCTCCTCCAGAAAAGCAGGTTTTCAATGGCAACTGTCTGTGGCTGTCACTTTGGTTTTAGGGGTTGATGCAAACACAAGCTTCTTGCACTACTGGTAAATAATTCATTCCTAAAAAGGCCTGTTGGGGTACCCTCAGGACATGAGGATGCTGCCTCAGAGCTTTGGTAGGAGTCACTGCTTTAGTTAAAGCAGCACTGCCAGCTTGTGTTGTTACATTGAAAAATTAAAATTAAAAAAAAAAAAAAAAATCAAAAGGCTCTCATTGAGTGTTTCCACATCACAGTTCTGGGTTTGAAAACAATTTCAAGTTTATTTTCTTCTGACATTTTTCAAAAAGAACTCTAAGCAAAAAGGGGGAGCGATCACAGCACACCACCAGAAGGAAACGAGCTGTTCCATCATCAGGGAAATGGGATAACGAGCTCCTGACATGCCCATTCCCTATCCCAATTTCACTGTAACAGCAGCAGTTTCCTTACCACAACCTCTCAGCCTCCCTAGATATCCTCAGTCCTCCCTGCGAGGACACTCGTCTGGATCTCTCCTCTGGGATCCTGCCACTGACAGGAATTCACTGACAGGAATTCATCGTCACCAGGACATCCATCCACCTCTCCCCCAGCTCCACTCAATCTGATGGATGGTTCAGAGCTTCCTGGGAGAACCACAGATTCCTTGCCAACGCGTCCCAAAAGCAATGCAATCAATCCTAACCTTTCTCAGGAGCACAGTGTCCACTCATCTTCCCATCAATGCTTCAAAATTAGCATGGGAAAGTTTAAAAGAGCCTCATAAAACAGCACTTGTGTGGTCGCCCTACTGATTTTGGTGCCTCCTGAACCTCAGTTAGAAAGGATAACACTCCCTGTGTACACATGTACACATAAACACTTCCCACAATCTAAATATCCAAGCCCAGGGTTTGAAATTCAACGTGCTCTGGGACATCTAATTCTCCAGATTAACAAAGAAAAAAAAAAAAAAGAAAAAAAAAGAAAGAAAGAAAAAAGGTGATTTGAAACAATACCCTAAGTATTTTAGGGCGATCATGAGAAAGGCCTAAAAACTCCCACCTACATTCCTGAGGGTTTGCAAGTTCCAGAATCAGGTTACTTGGGAAAACTGCTGCCAAGTCTGAAGACCCACATTTCTCTTTAACACACCTTTTTTGTTTTGGTTTATATTTAGGTCTATCTTTACAATGTTACATGACAGCACCGTTTGTTGATTCCAATCTGCTCCTCGACTCCACCCTTGAAACAGAACCCTGGTACCTCTGTGAGGTACTTGTTCCCAGGCCAGAAAAAACCCAAATAAACAGAACATCTCTTCAGCATTTATATTAAAATTTTAAATGACAATGACAAGAAATTAAACACAGTAAGCACTCAGGAAACCACAGGATACAGATTAATCTACTGGAAACCGTGGCTACATGTGTGCAATTATCACTTCTGCCTTCCCAAAGTTGGTCATTCCAACTTCAAAGTTGCAAACTCCTCACTTCTTGCTTTATTGAAGAAAAAAAAAAAAAAAAAAAAAAAAGGCATAATTCCCCAGCGGGTAGTTCAGAAACAAAACCCTGCTCTACAATTCTTCTAAACTATTTAAAAACAATCTCAGTTACTTTTTAATGATACATTTTTGTAGCTCTGTACACTCTGACTGTGGTCCAGAGCCACAAGTACCCCAAACACTGGAGTCCCACTGTTTCCAAGTACTTTTGCACACAAAAATGACTGAAGCCCTTACTCTGGAGCTTCAGAGCATTTTATATATTCCTTCAGGCTCCCAGGAAATGTAAGGGAATTAATGCCAGCTCCCTCTATATATTCACCTTCAGTTACAACGCTTACCACGTGTCACGCTCCTTTATCTGGTGGCAGTCCAGGGAAACACCAGGGGAGACTAAACAAACAGAGCTCTTACTGAACTTCCACTCACCTTAAAGTCAACTAAACCAAAAGCACCTTAAATTCACAATTTGTAGACTGTGTCCTCTGCTGTATAACAGGATTATTGGTAGTAACACAAAACTTTTTGTTTAGGAACATGCAATTCCAGCTGAGGTCACAAAGTAATTTTCCAGATTCACCTTGACAGACGGCCTATCCAGCACAGTTTAAACTCCACCAAACCAATATGTCTCTCCAAATGTATTTTTAAACAAAGTGCTGAAATTATCCATTAACGAATACGTGAAAAGCACACTCTTTGAAGTTACAAACTGGCACATGGCCAAATAAATAGGACTTTTTTTAAGTAAGGTGCATGAGGATCAGGTCACACAATATATAGAGATTTGTATTTTAGTTTCATTAGACTCCTGAGATTAGATATAAAGGCACTTCTCCCACTTCACCTGCTCCTCACTTAGTGAAATTCAGGTACTAAGCAGGTGCCTTCAGGACTTTGCAGACTTGAGCAAGCTCTGCCACAATGTCACTTCACAGACCTAAACTGTCTGCAAAGAAAACTAAAAGGGGGATCTATAACCTGCCTGAGAAGTTACTGTATCTCTTAGAGAAAAGATGACAGCAAGTATTCCCGAGTTTTCCATCTGCTTACTTGCTAAGTCTCTCCTTCCTATTAGGAAACTCCGGTTGCCAACACCAAGATGCATTTGTATTTAGAGAGGATTACGTTTTAAGCCGGGCACTCGCAATCACAGAGTCACCTGCAAGGCTGAGCACTCTCAGGCGAGCAACTCACAACACTTTCTTTCACACTACAGCAACCCAAGCCAACATCGCACCGCAGAAACCCTTTGGCCGGGTCCCCTTCCCGCTGCCTGCAACCCCTGCATCCCTCCGGGCATCCCCAGCATCCCTCCCGCCGGACAGACCCCGCTCATCCCGCACACCAGGAGCCGACCCTGCACCGAGACAGACCTTCGCAGCTGCTCTCCCCGCGACATTCCCTGCCTGTTTCCCTCCCGGGGGACTCCAGGGAGGCAGAGGAGGCACCGGGATGTGCCGGGGACCCGAGCGGTGCCCCAGCCCAGCCCCAGTCACTCCGCGCACGCTGTTGCCAGGCTATGGGGAGCGTCCCTCCGCCGCCCCTTGGAGCCGCAGCACCAAACCGGGATGGGGGCGGGGAGGGGGGAAAGGGGAAAAAAAACCCAACCAGCCCAGCGGAAAACAAGCGGATTTGGGGCTGCGGGCAAGGGATCTGCCCCCGGGAGGCAAAGCAGCTCCCGGGGACCGCTCGGCACGGGAGTCTCCAACTGCACCAGCGCGACTTTCTCGCCCTTAAGCATCTCCTGGTGCTTTCCTTACCCACGCACCCTTCCAAAAGCCCCCCGCGAGCGGCCGACATCCCGCCCCGGTTAAAGACTTCCCGCCGCCCAAGGCCCTGCCTCGAAGCGAAAAGGAACGCCGAGCTCACATTTCGGGTCTCCTTCGCCTCCCGGCCAGCCGGAGCAGTGGAAGGGCTGATGTCACCGCAGTGCCGGCCTGTGCGAGCACGACGGGAATCGTAGTCCCCCCCCTCTGCTGGGCGGTGGGGAACGGGGAGCGGGATCCGCCTCCCGCCCGCGGGTTTTATGGGCTCGGCCCCAAAAGCGCAGCGGAGCCGCCTCATTCAGTCGGGGAACTCTTCCCAGGTGGGAAAGAACTGCGTGGGAGTTCTTTGAATGCGCCTTCTCCTTCCCAGTTAGGAGAAGTAATTTCTAAGCAATTGTTCTCAGGTGATCGCTATACTGTATTTAATATTTTTATTTCTATAGATACAATACACAAAAATTATATACTGTGTATATATTTATGTTTTATATAAATACACTCATACGAATATATAGATACATTTATGCGAATACATAAATGCACTTATATTAATATATTTTATGTATTAATTTAATTTTATATATTATATAATAAATTATAATTATTTAATACTTATAACTATTTCTATATTACATATTATTTATATATTATTTATATAATTATTTATTAATTATAATATGATTATAATATATAATTATTATAATTTTATATATTAATATAATATATAAATACATAATAATATATATTATATTACATATAATGTAATAATATATATAAATGTAAAATATATTCCTGTTACATGTAGCTACATTAATAGTATATTTTAATTTACAAAAGTAATTTACTAGTCAATTAATACTATAGCAATATAAGTGTGTTTTATTTCATATACAATATACTGTATATTATATGAGGTAGTGTATACATACATATGCACATATGTACACATATATGTATATATATACACATGTGTACACACACACACACATGTGTATATTTACACTAATACACTGTATATTTTGAAACTTCCAAAACCATCTAAGTTGCAATCAGAAAGCACAACCCAGTGAGGAAATTTTAATAGATGTAATATATATATAACATACAACATGTGCATACCCACACCATATTTAACAGCACAAGAGCTCTCATGACAGGCTGATCAGGCCTTGCATCTGTGGGGTTTTGGCATCTCCAATAATTCACTGGAATCAATGTTTTTTAAGAAGAATAAAGAATAAAAAGTAGTTATTTTATTAAAGGCTTTCTTTTATGCTAAAGTGACTTGCCTTCTTTCTGCTTTCAAGCATCTTGTCGACAGTTACATTTTATCACCAGTTAAATATTTTTTCCTTAATAAAGTCATTGTTTTCCCACAATTCTTTGCCACAACTCGGATTATAAATCTTCATCATCCCCTCACATCACCCTAATTTTAGTGCCACAAAAAGAATGAACATTATTTAAGCAGATAAATAAATCCAGAGACAATGGAAATGGCAAAGGGAGGCATTATCATCTTGCCCAAGAAAATGACATAAAAACTAGTTATAATATAATATAGTTCAGTTGCTGGGAAGTGCAGCCCATCATCAGTCAAGTATTATTACAGTCCTGAGACTAGAAAAAAAAAGAGCAGAGTGCTAATTCCAACTAAATAATAATTTAAAAAATACACAGACCCCTAAAGCTGCCCTTCAGCATATATTTAAGTCACCCAACTTAAAAAATATGTTGTCCACCCTGAGCAATAAAACTGCCCCTGAAAGCACTGCTCAAACACATTGTGAGTGTCACACAACACACAACCTCCCCAAATATCAACTTTATTCCATACAGATCTTCTGACACAGCAATAAATAGGAAATTAAGTCACTTGTCCCTAAAAACTTCAGTCCTTGTTTGCTTTATTGTTGCTCCAGCTCCCATTTCTTTCCACAAAGCTCTAATGACATTCCCAGACTGGGACTGTCCCGCTGCAGCTGCCTGGTGTAAGCACAATTTGAGAATAGAAACACACTAAAACATGAGACAGGAGGGTTTTATACCCATTTCCACATTTTTTCCCCCCTTCAAATACCTGAAAGATCAAAAATCTCAAGCAAGGATTAAAGGAAACAGAGAAAACCCAAACATTTCCAGTGTTCTGGCAGCACAGCAATAAAGCACAAAACACTGATTTTAGTGATAGGAGTAAACAGCAAAATTCCAGGACAGAGGAGAAAGAGAGGAAATCCAGACACAATTCCACAAAACCATTTCAGGCACGAATTATTTCCACCAGTTTGAGAACAGCATGTTACAGAAAGAAAAAACAAGACGGCCTGTTCTGAAGGGTTCACAGTGCACCTGAAAGCAAAATAACACACAGGGGGAAAAGGGGGGGAAAAAGCAATTTAAAGTCAAAATGTAGCATTTCTCTCTGCATCCAGCCGAAACTGTGCTCCCAACACTGATAAGTGACTAGAAGTACTACTAGGCCTGAAAAATAACACGTCAAATGCCCCCAGTGCTTGTGCAGAGTGTGGTTTCAGCAGGAAAAGGGGGTGAAACGGTCAAATTTTGCAGCCCTGAAAACGCTGGAGAATTCGAGTCTCCCGGAAAAGCAGGATCACCTCGGGCCGGGAGGAATAAACCCCATTTGTGACTCTCACCTGGGCAGTATTTGGACACTCCCTGAAGACCTCAAAGGTTTCAGCAATGCAGGGAAACAAACACCCCCAAAGTACTGATATTAAGCAAATATTAATTGAGTTGTGAGGGCTTTTTTAAGTTGCTGACTTCAAGTGATGCAGCGTGAAGGTGCTCACACACAACCTGGCCACAGCAGTGTGGACTCCTAGGAGTAATTGTACTTTTAACAGTGAATTGCAGTGATTTTAAGAACTCAGTTGAACATATATTACATGTTTTATATAATTATATGTATTATATGTTATATTTATTGTATACTATGTATATATGTATTGTATGTGTATTATATATGTCATATATATACTACATATTATGTATTATTTATGTATAGATGGATAGATAATAGATATTATATGTAGATGAATATATAATAGATTATATATAAAATATATTATATATTATGATATATTATATATAGATGGATATATAATGGATAGATGATAGATATTGTATTGTATGTAGATAGATAGATAGATAATCACATAGCAGACTGAAGTATTAGCAGTCATTCTCCTGGACTCTTCACCACACTGAAACAACTTTTTGAGAGTTTTATTAAGTCGGAAAAAGTAAAAAAAATGTAACAATGAAGCAAGAACTACTCCTAGAAAAATTAAAAGGCGGGGGAGGGGGGGGAGGTATGGGGTGGGGAAGAGGGGAGGATGGCACTTTCTTTTCCCTGAAACCAGACATTTCAATGTGTGCTCCCCCCGCAGTCTCTGCCAATGACTCCTGTCTCATCCCACTGCGATTCCAGCGCTTGCTACACTCTTTCCCGCGGAAAACACCGCTCTTTCCGGCGCTTCCCGCACCGCCCGCGGCTCCTTCGCTTCGGGGCGCCCGCAGGTCTGGACGGGAGCGCCGGCGGGGGAGGTGCCAGACCGGGTTGTGCTTTCGCTGGTAGGCCCTTTATTCGCGCTGGTTCTGCCGCTCGGGCGGCCGCGGGGCTTTCCCGCGCTCCCCACGCGTTTTCCCGCGCTCCGCTCCCGCTTTCCCGCGCTCCCCGCGCGTTTTCCCGCGCTCCGGCCGATCAGTGGATCAGCGCCGGGGTGGGCTCCGCTGGTCTCGCAGGCGTTTTCCAACCTGAACGATTCCGTGGATGGCAGGGAGGCAAAAACCCCTGGCCAAAAAAAAAAAAAAATCAACTCTGCGCCTTCCAGCCCGAGCTCTCCCGGCTGAAACCATGAAGGGCGGAGAAGGCTGCGAGGGAGAATAAAACAGATTAAGGCTAATACGAATCGGGGCTGCCCCCTCCCCATTTCTGCCACGTCCTTCCTCCAGAATCCTTCAGCACCACCGTACGTTGTGTCTGACCTTCCACACGTGTAACCTGCAGCCGCAGGCGGCAAGAAAAAAAACCTCAAAATAAGTTAAAAAGAAAAAAGGAGCGCGTGCCTAAGGCGGGAATCGCTCAGGGCTTCCCCAAACCCGAGTTTATTCGGTGTTTATTCGGGCTCTGCCCGCGGCAGGACAATGAAACTATTCTGAGGAGGCTTTGCCCAATGGGTGGCACAGAGGAAAAGCTGCCTCTGGCAAAGCAGCATCACCGGGCAGGACAGCCTCGCCTTTGTGGCACTGGGAGGATCCATTTCCATTTGTTTTTCCAGCAGGAAGGCTCTGTTAACAATTCCAAACCTGATCAACACTCTTAAGGCATTTTTCCCGTCAGCAAGCAACCTGACAAAGTATTTATTCTGCAGCGTGTCTTCACACCAGGCAAACAAAAGGCATTGTCTCTTCTCCTTCACATAAATCACATTTAAACTAGACACAATAATGAGACATTCCAGAGATTCCTTTTTACAACCATAGAGTTTTAATCAATATGAGCATTTTTCACAGACAAACTCCTTTCACAGTAACACGGGAAACTTTAAGAATGTGCTTTGGACGGGTTTTGTTACAAATATTCATGCAAGAGCTTATTTTTTTGATCAAAATGGGGGGGACTTGGGCACCTCTCTCATCATGCCCTTGTGTAATGGATTTATTGTAATATAAAAATAGAAAGGGCTCCTATAAATCACTGCAGGTTGACAGGGTTAGGAGGCACGGAGACGGTTGGCTTTGGAAGCAAAGAGGAATATGCTGACTGTGGCAGCAAGAAAATTGGGAAGGCAGAAGAGTGCTGGGAGCCAGAAAAAAAATGAAGCAAAGAAAGGCCAAGTTAAAATCAAGGTGTGAAATGTGAAGGACAAGGTACTCCTCTTCCTGAACACAATTCCAGTGGTGGGGAGAAACACCCACATAATCAGCAAGGTTAAGAAGCTCAATGCAAGGAGTAATTTGCAGTAAACACTTTAGCCTGAGAATATATAAGAGCAGCATGATCTCCACTCAAAAACACACTCTAATACCACAAAATGGTTATTCTGGACTGAAACATTCAGTGCATAGAACAGGGAATCTCCCGCTCCCATCGCTCACTGCAGTGGGAACACACCCCAAATGCCATACAGGTCCCATGGAGTGGCAGACTCAAAATTCACCCAGAGCCCAACCCAACACCACGTGGCAACCCCTAAATAAACAGGGATAACCCTCAGGACAAGGTGCACTTCCCTGTAGATCCCTCTCCACAACGCTCAGTGGATGACCCGACCTCGCAGCTTTGGCTTCCCGCTGTTTATTCCCGATTTGAGGAATCCTGTAACACCCTCCATCGAACACACCAGGCCAAGGCCGAGCCGCCTTCCCAAACCTCTCCCACAGAACAGGATCCCCCGTAAGGCGGACGGTGGTTCCTCCCCTACTTAGCAGCAGTTTTTGGCCACCACTGGGGTGCGTTCGCGCTGAGCTTCACTTTATCCCCTCCCACGCTGAGGCAGAGCGGCTCGTTCAGGTGAGCCAACCTCAGCAGGGCTATCCCGAGGTCTCCCCCTCCAGCCCGGAACTTCCCGGCCGGCTTTCCCGACTTGGTCAGGATCTCAGCCCCCTCGGGAATGCCGCGGGGGGGAAGGGGGGCCGAGAGGCGGACGGGGAGCAGGCGCTTGCGGATGACCCCCATGTGGTGTGTCCGGGCTGTCAGCTCCTGCCCGATGTAACAGCCCTTGGTGAAACTGATGCCGTTCATGTAGGCCAGGTTGGATTCCAGAGGCAGGGCCACTCCGGGAGGGAGATCCTTCACACCTTCAGGAATTCCTGGGAAAAGAGTAAAGCCAAGGGGTGAACGCTCCTCGAGAGACTTGTGCTCTGAATTGTTTGACTCAAACCAGACTGACTCCATTTTAAGGAGAGAACCATCACCTTTCACTCTGCCAATTAATTTAATCCACTGTCAACCTGCACACAATAAAATCAAAGGCACAGGGGCTCCCAGCAGCAAATTCCCTCTCAAATCCAACATCCTCCCCTTGGCCTCTGAGTTAACTCACTGAATCCAGCCACAGAGTTTCAGGAAAGTAAGTCTGAGCGTTTCCTTGTCCTTCCTTAGCAACAAGCAAAACACACGGGCTGTGTATAATCCCAAAATAATCGAAATTTCAAACCACAGAAGCTTCTCTTTAAGAAAATGAATAATCCCGGTTTTCTTTCAGCATTCCTGACTAATCCCCATAATCTGAGTAACAGAAAACCCAAATATTGCTTCTGCCACTGGACTGAATTATAACCACCAGACAACTGTTTTACTCCAAGTAGCAATTAATACCTGTATCCATTAACAAATTAAACACATTACTTATTCCTGTCTTATCTCAGCGTACGGACTCCCAAAATCCAGTGCCACAGAGTGGGGAACAGGGCTCGGCTTTACCTTGTTTATACCTGTGCCTGTGGTAATCCTGGATGTTTCCAACTTCACTCCCAGGGATGATCTCAGACAGATTGGCTCCTTTCTTTGTGATCAGCCTCCAGCCCATGACTTCTGCCCTGGGGTCAGGAGTCAGCAGCACAGCCTGGCCTGGCAGGGAGCTGGGGGTGTCCCCAGCCTGGTCCCCAGGGATGACAGCCCACAGGGAGAGGTCCGGGCAAGGGGCGATGTCGACTTTCCTCCGGATCTTGTACAGCTTCAGGTGTCTCTGGAGGGGATCCAGGGCGCTGCTGTCGCATTCCAGCAGGATGTGGGGCTCCTCTCCCGCGCTCCCGTGGAGCCTGAAAACAGCAGCACCTGCCAGGTCAGGAAAACAAACCCACCCCCCCCGGGCAGCGGGAGCCAAAACGCTCCGTCTGGATCCTGGTGCCAATCCGGGGGGCTGGGCAGTTTCCAGGAAGGCTGCTGGGGCACACGGATCGGGAAGTGCCTGATGTTTTCCAGCCAGCTGTTGTACTCTCTGCCAGCAAACACTGCCCTCACCTCTTCCGAGGGCAGGAACAGGCCTGGCCCTGTGGAATTCCCTGCCTCTCACCTAATTCCAGCAGGGGGGAGGCTTCGTTCTGCTGTGCCTTCTGCTGCCACAGAATCCCAGAATGGTTTGGGTTGGAAAAGACCTTAAATCACCCAGTGCCACCCCCTGCCATGGGCAGGGACACCTTCCACCAGCCCAGGATGCCCCAAGCCCCATCCAGCCTGGCCTTGGACACTCCCAGGGATGGGGCAGTCACAGTTTCTCTGGACAACCTGTGCCAGGGCCTGCCCACCCTCACAGGGAACAATTTCCTCCTAACACCCAATCTAAACCTGCCCTCTGGCAGTGGGAAGCCATTCCCTGTGTCCTATCCCTCCATGCCTTGTCCCCAGTCCCCCTCCAGCTCTCCTGGAGCCCCTTCAGGCACTGGAAGGGTCTCCAAGGTCTCCCTGCATCCTTCCCTTCTCCAGGTGACCATTCCCAGCTCTCCCAGCCTGTCCCAGGGCAGCTCCAGCCCCGGAGCATCCCGGTGCGCTCCTCTGGCCCCGCTGGGACCCCAGCCCTGGATGCATCTCCTGCCGGGGCAACCCAGAGAGGGGCAGAAGAGCCACACCGAGTAAGCCGCCTTGTTCTGCGCGCTCAGTGACAAACAGGGGCCGGGAGCGCCGCGCAGGGGAGCCCGGGGGGGGATCAGTGGCCTCACCTGTACAGGATGACGTCATACAGGCAGCGGCCCTGCGCGTTGAGCGCGTGCGCGTACAGGGCCCGGGCGGGGGGGGCGGCGCCGCCTCCCGCCTCCGCCAGCCGCGTGACGTCATTGGTGAGCAGCCCCTGCAGCAGCGGGGCGGCCTCGGGGCCGCGGACGGCCAGCAGGGCCCGGCCCGCCGGGAAACACGCGGCGGCCGCGACCGGCCGGGCCCGGCACAGCCACCGCAGCCCCGCCGCCCTCACCGGCATCGCGCCGCCATCTTCCGTGGGCCGGCCCGGCCCGCCGCAGGGGGGTGGCCACGCCCCCGTTTCCCTCGCTGGCCACGCGCCCTCCTCCTCGCTGGCCACAACCCCTTTTCCCGCCGACTACGCCCCCTTTCTCACTGGCCACTCCCTCTTTCCCTCACTGGCCACGCACCCTTTCCCTCGCTGCCCACGCACCCTTTCCCTCGCTGCCCACGCACCCTTTCCCTCACTGGCCACGCACCCTTTCCCTCACTGGCCACGCACCCTTTTCTCGCTGACCGCGCCCCTTTCCCTCACTGGCCACGCACCCTTTCCTCACTGACTACGCCCCTTTTACTCACTGGGCACGCACCCGTTTCCTCGCTGGCCACGCACC
>JAWWEU010000081.1:1746412-1762454 GCA_035583155.1 Acropternis orthonyx | reverse complement strand
CCCTTTCCCTCACTGGCCACGCACCCTTTTCTCGCTGACCGCGCCCCTTTCCCTCGCTGGCCACGCACCCTTTTCCCGCCGACCACGCCCCCTTTCCCTCACTGGCCACGCCCCTTTTCTCGCTGGCCACGCACCCTTTCTCGCTGGCCATGCCCCTTTCCTCGCTGGCCACGCCCCTCCCGCAGCCCCGGCCACTCTTGGCCTCGCCCATTTCCCCCATATGCGCCGTTACAGTGACCACGCCCCCCCTAATTAGCCATACCCCCTAATTAGCCGCGCCCTCTTCATGGTTTAGCCCCCCCCCCCCGAACTCTGAAAGGCTGACGGCCTTGCCCACGCCCCTTCCCAGACCACGCCGCCGTACGGGCCCGGTCGCTCCTGGCCGTGCCCCCTTCTGGCCACGCTCCTTCCCAACACGCCCCCCCCAATTAAGCCACGTCCCCCCTCTTGGTTTGCCCCGCTCCGAAAGGCTCAGCCACCCTTTGGCCACGCCCAATGGCCACGCATCTTCCACTGGCCACGCCCCCTTGGAAAACTCCCTTGCGCTAAATTATAGTGCCTGGCAATGGGAATTTCTATTGAGCGTCGCACAGAAGTAAAATCGTGGAACTATGGAATAGCTGGGCTGGAAGCGACCTTTAAAGGTCATTGAGTCCAAGCCCCCACAATGAGCTGAGACACCTCCGATCCATCAGGTTGCTCCAAATCCAACCTGACGTTGAAGGTTTCCAGGGGCCGGGAAATCCCTGTGTTAAAACCCTCCTGTTAAAATCATGGAGCTGAAGGTGCTGTTCGCTTCCCCCCTGGACATTCGCTGAAGGGCCCGGATAGCCCCGGGTTTGTCTGCGGCTCCTTCTGCTGGAATTCATCCCACACTCCAAGGAATAGCCTGGAGTCACCCCTGTCGTTTGCAATTCCTCTTCTCCAGCGGCTGCAACTCGGTTTAAGGCCATCCAGCCATTCCTGCTGCCCACACAGCTCCGCACGGATGGGGGGGCTCGCCCTGAATGACCCTGCTAAAATCACCAGGGCACACCAGCACCGCTGCCAAGCCCCCTAAATCCCACCAATCCTTTTCCAGGAGCTGGGAATGCACAGTGTGTTCTGTTCCTCCAGCAGGCCCCGGGGCAGGACCGGGCTCTCCCCGGGTGTACCGGCAGCGATAACCTTATCACACATCCCCATGTGTGGGGGACAGAGCAGCTCCTGCTGGTGCCAGGAGGGGCTGAGTGTCCACCCTGGGCTGGAGGTGACACTTGTCGGGCACAGGCAGAGCAGGTGGGCAAATAAAGACAGGCACGGATGTGACTTGGGGTGACCTTGGCAGGGGACAAGCTCTGCTTGCCAGCTGGCGCGTGTCGTGTGTCACAGCTTGGGCTGAGGAAACCTCACCCTGGCTTTAAACCATCTGAAAATGCAGGGAGCTGATGCCCAGCGTGGTTTTCTCCTCTCCGTGGAAGTGCGAATGTGCCAAGAGCGGGAGCTGCGTTTGCTTTTTAAAGGTCCAGGAGAAGGGGGAAAAGTCACATGCTTGGAAGCACAGCTGGGAGGAAACTCCAGAGTCCAACAGGCACCATAGACCTGCAGCTGGATCCAGCTTGGGCTCTTCTTTCCCGGTGCCACATCCCTGCTGCACCCACCAAGTCGTGGGGACCAGCAGTGGCAATTCCATGGGAAGCCCTTGGCCACCTCCATGCATTCCCATGCTGCCTCCCAAACATCACACACGTTGTTTCAAACCCCACAGAGATATCTGAAAGGGCAGCAAGGGAAATAAAAGTGAAAACGGGAAAGAATCAGGCAGCCAGTCCCAGCCTTTATTTGCTTTTCCGTCTCCTACACTTTTATCCACTTTTCTCTGAGTTTTCTTTTACCACAGGGTTATGCAGCCAGTAAAGTTGTATTTAAGAATTTCAGTGTCAGAAACTACAACTCTGCCAGTTTAGTGCATTAAATCAGCTCAGGGGATGGTTGGAGACACATCACAGCCTGGCTGAGACCTGCAACACTGAGAGCCCTCAGGAGGTTTGTGCCAGCCCTCACTGAGTCTGTGTCTGTCTTCACTAAAATTAGGGGGCCTGAAACCTGGCTGGAGTGACAATGCAACTCCCAGAGCTTCCATGCCATTCATTTCTAGTGGAAAGTGTGGGATTCTAGTATAAAGTGTCCCTGCCCATGGCAGGGGGGTTAGAATGAGATGACCTTCAAAGTCTCTTCCATCCCAAACCATCCCACACATCGGGTGCTTCTTCCCTGTCCTCCACATCCATCACTCCCCACTGTTTGGATGAACTTACACCGACTTTAAACCTCACTGGCACAGCAGGACCCACCTCCAGTGGGATCAAATCCCCCTGCCTTTCCTCATGGGAACAACAGTGCCCTTGGCTGATGCTCTCCCACAGGATTAATGCTGTGGCACTGAGCAATGCCCTCCCCCTCGGTGGTATCCGTGTTTGGAGCAGAGGTTGGATCTGTGCTTTGCTTCATCCTGAAGCCTCTGTGTGAACTGGATCCTGTCAGCTGTGCCCAAGAAGTGCCTGGTCTCCCACGGGCTCCAAGTGGTCCTTGGGGACCAACTCCGTGCAGGCATCTCATGGTTTCGTGATCAGTCTCTCCTCTGTGCCTGAGGCTCTCCATGGCACACAATCAAAGAACATTCGGAGTTGGGAGGAACCCATGGAAGCTACAACTCCTTCTTATTCATGATACTGCCTGATGGATCATCCCCCACCAGCTTTGTCATTTCTAGAGGTGTTTTTGGAAGGAGAGCTGGTGGCACAGGGTGGCAGGGAGACAAGGCACAGCATCCCTGGCTAAGCTCTATCCCAAAGAGACAATTCCTCCCTTGTTGGAACACCTCTCGTCCAGGCAGGTGTGTCAGGGCAACTCAGAAATCCTGACAGAGAAGGGAATGGTGACAAGGGACAGAGATTCTCTCAGTGTTCCTCACAGCCCCTGGGCAGATGCACAAGCTCCTTGTTCCATCCTGGCATCCTCTTGCTCCATCAGCTTTCCACTCTGCTCTCCCACTGCCCCAAACCCTGTGGCATCAGGACAGCCCGAGGTTCCCATGTGCGAGGGCTCATCCTTGGCATTTATTCGTCCGTAACTCCTCTTCACCAGCACAAATCAGGGATAGCCACTGCAGCCAGCCCTGCAGGTTAACACTGGTATAACAAACTCATTTTCTCCAGCTTTTTCTTGGGGTGTTCAGCACAAACCCCCACCCAGGAGCCCACGTGAGCTTCAATTATTCATCCCAAAGCCTGTGCATTGAATATTCCCCAAGCTGAAAGGGTGCTCAGGCATGGCAACAGGCTGCCCAGGGAGGTGGTGGGATCACCATCCCTGGAAATGTTAAAAAACATGGGAATGTGGCTTAGTGGGAGAACCTGGCAGTTGCAGTGCTGGGACTGGCTGATCTTAGAGGGCTTTTGCAACCTTAAAAACTCTGATTCCATGCTAGTGGGACTGAGGATGAGGTAAAGCTGCTATTAGCATTTCCCTGGAAAGAGGGATTAAGAGCCAGTGGGATGCTGTTGACAGGAATACTGTCTGCAGCTAATGGAGAAGGGGGGTCTTGTGATCCCAGAGGGAACTGGAGAGTCACGGTTATTTTTAGCCTGCCTTTCCAAAGAAATGAGGGGAGGTGTAATTGCTCTGCATGTTCCCAAAATATAGATGGATGGAGGCTGATTTTGCCATTCTTCCTTCTATGAGCATCACACTCAGGGGGCTCTGTCACCCTCTGCCTCTGCCCTTCCTCTGTCCCCACCTTCTCCAGCAGCAGCAATTTGGAGGGCACAAGGGGGCAAGAGATGAGGCTGCTCCTCACTCACTTATTTTCCACTGAATCCCCTGGGACATCTGGGCGGAACATGCAGACCTCGAGTCTGGCAGTGAGGGATGAAGGCTGTGAGAGAGGAAGACTTTGTGCTGTGGGTGACACCCACACCAAGCTAAGCTCAGCCACCCCTGTGTCCCGAGGAAGTCTGGTCCCAACCCCACAGCAAGGATAAGTTCACCTGATTGCTCAGACCTTGCTGGTTTGAAGGACACCTTGTTTAGCAAAGGTTTCCTTTATTTGGGGCGTTGCAGCCTAAAATTCTTCTGACTGTTGACCTGCCTTGTGGGTTTTTTAGAAGATCCTGCTCTTGGAATTACAGAATCGCAGACTGGCTTGGGTTGGAAGGGACCTTAAGGATCATCCAGTTCCAACCCCCTGCCATGGGAAGGGACACCTTCCACTAGTCCAGGTTGCTCCAAGCCTCATCCAGCCTGGCCTTGGCTCTTTTCTGTCTCTTGGTGGGACCATGTCCTGCTCATACCAAAGAATTTGTGGACTTAGCTCAATTTCCAGAGAAAAAAAAAACAAAAAACCACATGCTTGTGTCCAGAATTTTTTTCCTGAAGACTTTTTTGGACTGGAGTTGTGAGTGAACGTGCCTGTGATTTAACAGGAAGAGCAAAGACCAAGGCTGTGTGTGTGGAAAGTCAGGCTCTCGCACAAGTGCTTTCCCATCCTTTGCTTAGCCTGAATCATCAGTTTGTCCCAGATTCTCCAAAGTTTTCTTGCTTTTGAAAGTGCAGGCTTCCCTCAGCAGTTTGAGCTCCGTGCCTGAAGGGACTGCAGGCAGTGATTCATCAGGGAGACAACACATCCCAAACAACTAGAAGGTCAACTGCTTCTTAAGGCAAAACTATTTTGCAATGATTTACAGCCATATCTGGGAAAATAGAGCTCCTCCATGGCTAAAACAGGCAAATCATGGATTGAGAAAAACGTCTTCTCAACACTCAGAGCCCTTCTCAAGGAAACATCACACGCTTTACATAACGTAACAAAATGTAAGTTTTATTCCATATTATTAGTAATGGATGTGGAATAACCAGTTGAAGAGTTGGACTGATGTCTCCTTCTCTTTTGACCAGTGTTTAATAGTCTAACTACAGTCCAGATGTAACATTTACACTGAAAAATACTTACAGATTCAACCTCATACTCCAAAAATTTCTAGTACAAATACAGTTAGTACATTAAAAAAAAAATAACAACAACAACAAAAATAACAATCCCAGATGCTTTGTAACAGCACAGACTGGTTATGGCCTTGAGTTAAGTTCAAGTATTTCCCAGTGGAATGCAATGCAAGCAAGAAGGTAATCTGGCTTTAACGTGGGACATTCCTGGCCCTGAATGGTAAGAAGAGAAATATAAGTGTGGGCACTTTATCTGACCAAGCTTAGAGAGAGAGTCAACATTTACAATTAGTTCAGCTGCGAAGCCAAACCTGTCTCGTGTGTGAACAGAACTGCAAACTGCAAAAAGCAAAGCATTAATTTTACTCTTGGCATTTCTTCCGTGGCTGATGCTCCGTCCCTAAGTGGAAATTCATCCAGCTGCTGGTTGAGTTTGGGACGATCCTGATGGGGATTTTTCTCATGGTTATGCATGTTTTGCCTCTCTATCCTTTTCCTTCCCAGACTGAGAGGATAAAAGAAAGGACTGTTGCTCCTGCCCTGAAAGGAGTCGTTCCGGCAGAGTCATTAATGCCTTTGTGGCAGTGACTCAGTGGGAAAGACGCAATATCCTAAAGGATTTAGAGGTCACGGAGTGGAGGAGGAAGGGGGGAAGGGAGCGACTCAGCATACAGGGTAATAATAATATTAATTATCTTTTCTATTTCTAGGGCTGCCTGACTCGTGCCTGCTCAGAGGGGTTCTGGGAGAGCTGATCCATCCCCCACCCAGGCTCAGAGGAGTCAGCGCTGCCCTCCAGCCTGGCTGGGACCTTGCAGGAAACTTTGCATCTCTCCCAGCCAGCTCACGACACCAGAGCATTCCTGCTGGGAATGCGTCCTTGTGCTTCAGTCCCTGTGGAAACGCTTGGAAAACACGGGAATGCCATGCCGGGAAGGATGTTGTGCAGGGAAGTCCTTCAAGGCTGGCTGGAGGGTTGGCTGAGGGAGCAGTTCCGCCGTGTCCCTGCCCGAGCAGGGGGTTGTATCGATCCCCCCAACAGTCTGCCCTGGCCCTGGCACTCATCAATACGGCACTTATTGACCCTGCCCATGGAAAACAGCGTGTGCGTGTTCAGTGTGCTGGTGACACCAGCAGGGAGGGGGCTGCCAGCCCAGCCCCGGGTCACCCAGAGCCACAGCACTGTGGTGGGACAGGAATAAAAGCAGTTTGAAGGGGGGGGGGGGCGGGAAGGTCTTGGCCATGCAACCCCACATTTGGGGAGGGCAGCAATCCCCCATGCCTGCAGAGGACGGGGTTTTGGGGAGGAGCAGGGTGGCAGAGGGATGGAGGGAGGGGAGCAGAGGGAGGGTGGCCTCAGGACCAGCACTGCCACAGCCGTGGGAAGACATGGAGTGGTCAGCGGGGAAAAACCATGCTAAGAAAAGCAGCCGTTGGAGAAAGGTTGATGAGGCTGGAGTTGTTTAGCTGAAAGCAGATTTGGGGATTAAAAGAGTCTCCAAACACCCAGAATATGCAGATGTTAAAGGCATGAGACATTCTCCATTGCTGAGGGGAGGAGACACCAGGGATTGCAGTGAGGGGGGGTTCATGTTACCCATTAAGGAGTCATTTGATGGTGGCAAGTTGACAAGAAAATCCATGGTCCTTTCCAACCCTGCTGCTCCAAGTGCCTCTGACCTACAGCCACAAAAGCCCTGGAATCTGCTCCCATGAGGCATTGACCCCCTGTGTCACTGGGGCAGAGATACAGCTCTGCTCCACAGAGTGGGTTTAATGAGTTGATCAGGTCTCTGTGACCAGCTTTGAGGGGGGTTGGTTTAAATCTGTCCCCCGCTTTCCCCACAGTTTTCCAGGATTATTTGCTGAGGGAAGAGCGAGGGATACACGTTCCCATTCCCTGCGTTTGGTGACTCAGTGGTGAACCTGCAGGTCAGCAGGAGCTGAGGGGCACACCTGAGTCACTGGGAAATGCTCAGGTCACGGCTGGGGCTGAAGGAGGTGCCACTGGGATGGGCAGGAGAAATCCAAAATCCAGGTTCCTGCACAGGACAGCACTTTCCAGCGTTGTGTGGGAAGGACGAGTTTATTCAGGGCTGTGAGATGGCTGCTCACCAAAAAGGAATCAGAAGAACCCAGGCAGCATCCAATCATGGATCTCCTCAGAGCTCCATCATTCCCTTGGGATCATGACTTTAAATACACACTGTTTCCCGTGGGACACAGGGCTGGGAATAAAAGAGAAGTCACACTGATGTGGAGGGCAAGCTTGTGCCCTGTAATGACTAGGGAGCAAATTTCGACCCAGGAGCAGCTCTGTCTCCTTCCCAGCAGCCTGGGCTGTGGACCTGCAGGCATTCAGGACAGGTGACAGCATCCCTGGCAGCATCCAGCCTTTCCCTCTCTGCCCAGCCAGGAGAGAACACAAGGACAAACAGCACAGTTGGATATGTTTGCCTCCCCACCACTGTGCCGTGAACTTCCTGAGCCTTTCCTGCAAAACTGCCAGCAGAAAGGGATGGATGTGTGTCCCCACTGACAGCGCTGCTGCTGGAGGGATGTGCTGATCCTTCTCTTGGATGCATTTTGGACGGAAAGATCTCTAGCAGTGAGAGCAAACAGCATTCCAGGCATTTCACCAATGCCTTCAGCAGGACCAGGAGCAAGCCTGGAAGTTTTCCCCAGACTGTTACACGAAGCCACACTGAGTATTTGCAGCTGGATACCTCATAGGGTGTTTCTTTGCTTTCTTTTTAATTCTGCTTTTTTGCTTCCAGGACTGTTCTCTAAAGGCATGGAACAGCTCAGGTTCCCGGGAGCTGAAGGGCATATCCAAGTCCTCTGCCTGTTCCCCAGGATGGCCAAAGGGCCTGGACACAACAGGCATCCTCAAGGCTTTTAGGGACCGATCTCAAGGACATGAGAGTGATGCCCAGCAAGATATCCTGTAAATCCAGTGGATAAGAAATCCCAGCAGAGGGACATGTGTATGACTTTGGGGGGCTGGCACGGCCCCGAGGGAACAGTTTGGCACAGGGACAGTGCTGTGCTAGGGAGGACTGACTTCTTTTGTGTTGGGTTTGATGTTGAAGGCTCTGCCTATTTGGGTTCTCAGTGGTGAGGAATCAACCACTGGATTACTGGGAGGTTGTGAGAGCATCTGCCAAGCCACGGGTATCTCGGGAACATCTCAGGGGTCAGACCTGCTCTGATACACAGCAGAGTTGGGCAGCTCCTGGTTTCAGCCTCTCCCACGTGGCAGGAGGTGCTCCCTGTGCTCCCAGGGATGAGCTTTTCTCTCTGGTTTTTGCTGCTGGAGGGGAACAAAGTCACAGCCCCAGAGCTGTGCAAGAGACGTGGGATGAAACCACCCTGACAAAGCACATCTCAGCACTAGCACGAGCCTTGGAGCTCAGCGGCTTTCAACATGTCCCCAGACACGAAAACCATCCTAAAACCATGTCAAGCTGAAAAAAACCTCCCCATAAACTAGGGAAAAACTTTCTGCTGCCATCCTGCTCCTGTCCCCACTGAAGCCAGATCTCCTGCAAAGCCCCCCAAGCAAGTGTGGGAAAACTCCCCATTCCCCAGGCGAGGCTGGAGGCTCAAAGCCCAACAACTGCTCCAAGATGAGATCAGCCACAGTCCTGGACCAGCTGGGTTTGCCCAGGGGAGGTGGAAGGCTGTGACATGACCAGAGGGTTGATATTACATTTATATATATCTCTCTATGTCTATATTCACACACACATGTTCATATGTGTCTGTATATATACGTACATGTACACACACACACCATAGACACACTATGCATAGATCTGCCATCTGCCACTATTTATAAGGGTTTGATTCATCAAAAAAACAAATTTGCCAACAAAGCATCTTCCTTGATTAATCAAAAACCCCAAACTTGCCAGCAGAGATCTTCCTTGATTAATCAGAAAACCGAACTTGCCGACCTTCCTTCCAACCTCCACTAAAACTTCAGCAAATAAAGAAGCCTAAATAAACCCTTTACGCTTTTGTTTTCCTGGTTGCATGAAGGCACTTCCTGATGGTGTGAAGCAGCAGTTTGTTAAAAACTCTGTGACTGCAACAGATTCCCATCACGTGTGTAGCACGTGCCACACAGGCACCGGTAGGATGCAGCGTCACTGCTCGCTCCTGCTCCGGAGGGTTGGAGTTGTTTGCTTTGATGCAGGGGAATAAAAGGTGCTGTGCTGTTCTCAGGTCCCTCTGTGTGGGGCAGTCACCCTGTCCCTGCCCCCCAAGCTGATGTGGGTGCCACCTCCTGGCTCGCAGCATCGAACAGTGCCTGCGAGAGCACCCGCCAGTCCAGGCAGGACATGAAGGTCCATGCAATATGTCAGATGTTTTCTTACCAAGGGATCAGAAATTAATTTGATTAAGGGTATTTTAGTAACCGAATGCTGCCTGAGCTGCAGCGCTCGAGCCTTGCTCGTGTCAGCCTGACCTCCCTCCTGAGCCACCAGCAGCTCCACTTCCCACCACAGCGCATTGTCCGGTCCCGGCTGGGAGCTCTGGTGGTGACCGAAGGGATGGGAGATGCAGATGGGTCGCTGTTACTCACTGTAAGTTCCTGTTACTCACTGGACGTTCCTGTTACTCACTGGCGGTTCCCAGCTGGACAACACGTTGGGAACAGGGATGAAGTGTCTTTTGTTAATGGAAGACAGCACTGAATCGGTCTGAAACTCCTGCTCTCTCTTGACTTCCACACAGAAGTGGAACACAAGGCAATGCCGAAACCAGAAACAAACCAGAACAAACCCCCACTTATGCTGCCCCCTGCACCAATCCCACAGAGTTATATCCACACAGATGTCTTTCCATCCTTACTGCTCGAGCTCCCTTTCTCCAGGCAGGCCTTGGGTTTAGCACCTTGTTTCTCCTGGGCGGTGTTGGCCCTGTTCTGCTCCACCACGGTGCCCCCCGAGGCGGGGCTGCTGGTTCTGGAGGGCTGTGTGTTGGCCTGGGTGCTGCTGTAGCTCTGGAAGGCGATGTCCAGCTGCTCCTGGGCCACCCGCAAGTGCTTGTGAAGGGTGGACAGGTCCGCCGGGAGGTTCTCGTCGGGGCTGGTGCACTGCTGCTCCTGGGCCACGTTGGCCAGGTTCTGCTCGTGGGCCATCAGGCTGTTGGGGATCTTGGTGGACTTCTCCGACTTGACGACCAGGTTGTATTCGGGAGGGCAGGAGATGTTCTTTGGGTAGGCGTAGTTGTAGGGGGGCTGCCTGAAGCTGTTGATCTTCCTGTTGCGAATGGCGTCTCGGATGGTCCCGAAGCCCAGGTGGAACATCTCGCACATGTTGAGCAGCAGGCACAGGCAGCTCACCACGTACATCACCAGGAGGAAGATGGTCTTCTCCGTCGGCCGGGACACGAAGCAGTCCACGGTGTGAGGGCACGGCACCCTGTTGCAGACGTAATAAGCCTCCACCTCGAAGCCGTAGAGCAGATACTGCCCTATCAAAAAGCAAACCTCGAAGGAAGCCCTGGTGAGGAGCTGGAAGACGTAGATTTTCATCAGTCCCTCCTGCTGGATGCGCCTCCTCCCGTCGTGCTTTTGCTGCTCCTTGCACTTGGGCTTGGCTTTGGCCTTCTCGTGCTCCGCCGCGTCGTCGGAGATCATGGGCTCCTCCTCGTCGGCCTCCATCGCGTCCTCCATGTTGCGCACGGCCTGCCAGTTCAGGGCAAACTGCTTCTTCTTCTTGAACCCCTTGAACTTCTTCTCCTCCTCCGCCGACCGGGCGATCCTGTGGATGGCGTAGCCCAGGTACATGACGGAGGGCGTGGATATCATGATGATCTGGAAGACCCAGAACCTGACATGCGACAGCGGCGCGAAGGCATCGTAGCAGACGTTGTCGCAGCCCGGCTGCTTCGTGTTGCAGGTGAACTTGCTCTGCTCATCGGAGTAGATGGACTCGCCCCCCACAGCCGTCAGGACGATGCGGAAGACGATGAGCACAGTGAGCCAGACCTTCCCCACGAAGGTGGAGTGATTGTGAATCTCTTCTAGCAGGCGGGTTAGGAAGCTCCAGCTCATGTTGGTCATAAGGGCTACTCAGTTATAACCTGCAGTGAGAAGAGGGGGAAATAAAAACCATAGTTAGGAGGGCACATCTTGTATCACTAGAAGGACCAGAGGAGTGATTGTCCCCCTGGGCTGTGTAGTGGTGAGGCCACACCTTAAATTCTGGGCTCAGTTCTGGGTCCCTCATGACCAGAAAGATATTGAGGGGCTAGAAGGAAGGGAAGGGAGCTGGGAAGGGGCTGAAGCAGCAGGAGAGGCTGAGGGAGCTGGGGGGGCTCAGCCTGGAGAAAAGGAAGCTCAGGGGGGACCTTCTGGCTCTGCAACTCCCTGACAGGAGGGGGGAGCCGGGGAAAACGTGCTCTGCTCCCAGGGAACAGGGACAGGAGGGGAGGGAACGGCCTCAGGATGTGCCAGGGGAGGGGCAGGTTGGAACAGGCTGTCCAGGGAAGTGGTGGAGTCACCATTCCTGGAAGGATTTTAAAGGTGTGTAGATGTGGCACCTGGAGACATGGTCTAGTGGTGAACGGGGCAGTGCTAAGAGCTGAACTTGAGGATCTCAGAGGGCTTTTTCAGCCTAAATGATTCTATGGGATAAACTCTTTCTTGCACACCCGGGGTTCAATGGTCTGAGCTGGAAGAGGGAGCAGAGGGCGCTGCCCACATCACAGAAACTCCACTGCTGGAGTATCTTTGGTTAGCAAACTCAGAAAAATGCAAAGAATCAGCAAAAGAATGGGAATATTTATGTTTACAGGCCAGTGGCCCTTTTAAGTCCCTTTCGAAAAAACAAAACTAAACAAAACTTTAATCAAATGCAGACTGTTTCAAAAATAAACCTTGGAAAAGCTTTCAAGAGAAAACCATGCATTTATTAGAAGACCTGGACAGCTGGGGAGGGAGAGCTTGTAACAACCATTCTGTGTTTGGCTTATCCTGCAGTGTGGACTCAGCCCCAGCTCCTTGGGTGACCCTGGGCAGCACTAAAAGCAGGAGCCTTGACTGGCACAGCCCTGACAGATACCTGGAGATGAGAGTGATTAGAAAAGCACCTGAACCCAGAGAGCACTGGAGGGAGAGGAGAGAGGAGAGAGGAGAGGAGAAGAGAGGAGAGGAGAAGAGAGGAGAGGAGAAGAGAGGAGAGGAGAGGAGAGGAGAGGAGAGGAGAGGAGAGGAGAGGAGAGGAGAAGAGAAGAGAGGAGAAGAGAGGAGAAGAGAGGAGAAGAGAGGAGAAGAGAGGAGAAGAGAGGAGAAGAGAGGAGAAGAGAAGAGAAGAGAAGAGAAGAGAAGAGAAGAGAAGAGAAGAGAAGAGAAGAGAAGAGAAGAGAAGAGAAGAATTGACTGTGCTTCTAGTAGCAGTAGAAACATTCCAGGTGTACATCTCTGTCATGATCTATTTGCTTTTAGCTATAAAAATAGAGTAGTGGAAATATATGCAATGAAATATTGTAAATTGCTGCAATTTCACCTTTACGTGATCAACCACTATGTAATTATCTCCCAGTGTATCTGTCATTGAAGCTCAGTATGTATACACTACTTGTTAAAGAAACATGTTTTCACTAACATTCAAAACAACGATTTGAAATAAGGTATTATTTCACTTCTGCAGTCTTTAAGGTTGATCATTGCAATAAATGTATTGCCTATTTTATCACATAATTTCTTTTAATGCATATATGAACTCAATATAAAATTACCACTATATAAAAAGGTAATAAATTATGTGTATATGCATAATTCAACCCTGTCTGATAAAATGGGGGGAAAAAAATGTCTAAGTAGAGATAAATAATATTTTGAACATATTGTGATAATTCAAAATACGTTACTGCATGGTTCTAAATGAAGTATAAAGTTGCAGATCTTGCTTCCGGTTTTGGGTTTTTTGTTTGTTTTTTTTTTAATTCTCAATTAAATACTAAGACAAATGTCATGGGAAAAGGAAATGACCTTCCTGAACTCTGCAAACTTTCCAAATGTAAACAATTTTTAAATTACATTAAAAAAACACAAGGAAAAAATTGTCAAGTAAGGAAGCAGTTATCATGAGTTCATGAACAACAAAAGTCAAACTAGTCAAACTAAAAGAAAAGAAGCAAATGCATGGGCAGTGGAAGCAGGGACATGTATTCTGGGAAGAGTATAGAGACATTGCCAAGTCATGTAGGGATGGGTTTAGAAAGACCAAAGCACCAGTAGAGCTGAAGTTGGCAAGGGATGCAAAGAATAATATGATGTGCTTCTATGAGTATATCAGCCAGAAAAGGAAGGTCAAAGAAAGTGTAACACCCCTCCCACCCCTGATAAACAGCACTGGCAAACTGGTAAGATGAGAAGACAGAGGTTCTCAGCAAGTTTTTTACCTGTCTTCACTGTTAGTCTCTCTTCCCACACCCCTTGTGTGGATGGACTCCAAGACAGGGACTGAGGGAGCAAAGTCCCTCTCATTGTATGAGAAGATCTGGTTCCTGACCACTTGAGACACTTGAACATATGTAGGTCTATGGAACCTGAAGACATGTATCCCAAAGTCCTGAGAGAATATTTTGATGTAGTTGCCAGGCCAGTCCCCATGATATTTGAAAAGTCATCACAATCAGGTGAAGTTCAGGTGACTTGAAAAAGGGGAACATTGAATCCATTTTTAAAAGGGGTGAAAGGGGAACCTTGGGATCTACCAACCTGTCAGCCTCCCCTCTGTACCTCAGAAGATCATGGAACAGATCCATGCTAAGACACATGGAGAACAGCTTCTGTGATTTGAGGCAAAGAGCACAACTACACCAAGGGCAAGTCCTGCCTCACCAACCCAGTGGCCTTCTACGATTGAGCAATTACACCAGTGAACAAGGGAAGAGCCATGAATGTCTTCTGTCTGGATTTCTGTAAAGGCCTTTGACATGATCCCACACAACATCCTTCTCTCTAAATTGGAAAGAGATTAATTTGAAGGGTGGACTGTTCAGTGGATGAGGAAGTGGTTAAAAAGTCACATCCGAAGGGTAGTGATCAACAACTCAATGTCCTGATGGGCATCGGTGAAAAGTGGTGTTCCTTAAGGTCCATACTGGGACCAGTAGTGTTTAAGGTCTTCATCAATGATATAGGGAATAGGATAAAGGGCACTCTCACCAAGCTGAGTGGTGCAGTTGACATACCTGAAGGAAAAAGGTCCTGCACTTGGCTTGAGGCAAGCCCCAGTATGAATACAGCTGGAGAATGAAGAGATTGAGAGCTGCCCTGCTGAGAAGGCTATCACAATTAAAGAAAAGAAAACTAGAACATTATGGCAGAACCTCCATAAAGTGTGTGTTAACTTACTATGTAACATTTGCCTAATGGTGAAGAAGCATGAAGTATCTTTATTGCCCCAGGAGAAGAAGAAATCTTTTCTGAGCAGAACAGACAAACATTGTCATGATTAGATGACATAGTTCAGTGCTCAGAGAACAGCAGGTCAATTCCCTAAATTATTTTAGTGGAATATTCTTTCCTATGCTTTGTATATCCAGTAGTGAAACACAGCATTCACCTGAAACCTTCAGCTGCTGTAAATTAAGGTAGCCACACTGAAGTCAGTCACTCATTTACTTCAATAAAGTTATATTGTTAAATGTGCCGATTTACTAAAACATATGTTTTCCCACTCTTGCACAAAAATTGAAAATAAAAACACAATGTTCACAAGAGGTTTTGAGATTACTGATACCACCAGACCAAAGGGTAGAAACTTCTATCTGTTCACTGTGTTTCAGCAGCCTGACATTAAAAAAAAAAAAAAATCTTTAGTGAAATGAACACAATATTATTGAGATATTTTGAATCTTAATTTTCAGACATACTGTGGGAGTAGCATTATACAGTGAATTTTTGCTGTCCTGGAAAAGCAACGTTATAATTTTCCATTTGTATTTTTAATTTTATTCATATTGTTACTTGGTTTAATCTTCAATTTGGCATAGTCTGAAATATTCTCTCATTTTTTTAGTCTGAAAGGAATTTTCTGGACCAAACAATCTGAACTGTAATGACTGTTTTGAACAAGGAGAAATGCAAACACTATTTATATATAACAGCAATTATAATTTTCAACATTTCTGAGAAAGACAAAAATGTTTCTGGGATAGCAGAACAAATAAATGCATCCAATAGCCTCATCAATAAACACAATTAATTATTTTTATCCTGTGGTATATTGCCAATTGTAATATATATATATTTAACATTTAATATTTAAACTGTATAAAGATTGGATCAAAATGTTATCAGTGTTATGGATTAATCAGGGAACATCTCTGAACAAGACATGGAGAGTGATTAAAGAAGCTATTAAACTACCTACTTATTTGTTTATTCATTTGTTCAAATTCAGAAAGAAAAGTCTGTCACGAAATATTTTCTTTTTGATTAACAGTCTTTCTGGAATATGTTAGAAAATGTCAAAGAAGTTGGTTTATTCAAGTAGGTCTGTTTTTGTTGAACACTTAAGAAACTTTACTACTACAGTTAGTACAAAAGATGAAAGCAATTACACTTTAAATTGGTGGTTGACTTCCATGAGCTCTCATCTATTCCTCTTCTGTATTGCAAAGATTATCTTTCCCCTAATTCCTTAAAAAAAAAAAATCTTTAATTGCTCTTTGCAGGTGCAAACACTTCTAATGTTTTTTAATATGATAATGAAAGCATATTTACAAGTCAGCTCAAGAAACCATAAGAGGGCCAACCAGTCTAATGAAAAACAAATTTTTTTTTATTCCTAAATCTAATCTCCAATTATTTTACTTATAACTCTTTTATTTAATGTAAATTCTTAGAGCTAGTGCCTCTACTACAGTAACATTCTGTTAGAATAATTGTCTTAATAATAGTTGCTAAGTGCAAGCTGAAATATCTTCACACATATATAAGAACCATTAAGAACACAGTCAAACACATGATAACAAACTGCAATTTTCACTTGCAAACAACTTAGTTCTAAAAGAAATTATACACTTATTTCCT